>WNWK01000349.1:0-345656 GCA_009830355.1 Cherax destructor
TGTTTTTAATTAAAGAATTTCTAAATATTTTTTGTCATTTCAGAATGATGCTGAATTGAAGGAGTTTGACAGGCAGTTTGTCAATTGGGAGAAACAGTTTAAACAGTGGCAAGAAGAGAACAAGACTCACCCTGACAAAAGTGCCCTCAGGAAGTAAGTACAGGATAAATATTTCCTCCTTGCCTTCCTTCCTTCCTCCTCTTTTTTGTTCCCCATTTCCTACATTTGTTTCCCATTACATACATTTTGTTCCCCAACCCCTTTTCCCCTCAAGGTTTGTTCCATGATGCTGGTGAAGGGCTCTTAACCAAGGAATTGGACCTGCCCTCCCTTCCTTGGATTGAAGCTAAATGCCTCTCATTCTCCCAGTGCTATATGACCCTACTGGTTTAGCGTTTTCCATGAATATAATAGTAATCCCGTCCCTCCATTCTTGATGAAGATAGGAGATGTACTGAAAGGTTACAAATTGTGAGTAAAAAACTGTTGAAGACGGATGACAAATTGACATTAAAAGCTGTGTTGGGAAGAAATAGGAGACAAAGTGGTGGACTGCTATAACATTTAAGGTAATTTTATAATCCAAGACTAATGTTGTATTCGGGCTGTGCAGTTGTAATTTTAGTTATCGATAAGATAGAATATTGTCTTGATTTCATTTGTGCTAAAAATATTTAAATATTAGTGCAATATCCTGTAGGTTACATTTCTATGTATATATATATATATAATATAAAGTGTTTGCATATTTCCCTTTTAAAGATATGAAGAAGATTGGTCTAGATGGCGAAATGAACTATTGGCAAAGAGAGATGACATTCGTAAGACAAAACTAGAGCAGTTCACTCAAGGACAGATGGAAACAAAAACTGGTGTAGATGGTCCAAATAGTGCCACCAACAGTACTTCTGCTGCTGGCACCACACCTGTAGCACCCATCACTGCTACAGGCCAGCCTCCTGGATTAGATCCAAAAAAACCTATGGGGCCAAATGACTGGAAGGATTTGAATCAAAGAGAGCCAGGAGAATGGCAAAGAAAGGCTCATGGTGAACAAGACAAAGATTGGCAAGGGAACAACTGGTCGTGGTCTCAAGTAGGTTTTTTAAGACTTTTTATTGTGTTCCCTTTTTAAGTTTTATGACTTCATTAGATTTAGCTTCTAAAATTACCCAAAGAAAACATAACTGGCATTATTCTCCAGCTATCTTTTCAGAAGTGCAGACTCAATTTGTTCCAATGTTTACACCAAACCACAATTCTTCTATACCATTTTCAGAGTATAGGCATTACTTTTGAGCTCTTTGGTAAGCTGAATTCCCTAAATCCTTGTATGTACATAAAAATTGATGCTCACTCCAGCAGCATGTGAAGTCTCATAATGCTAAATATCAAAATACCTACACTCCATCACCGCTTTCACACACAATCTAGATCTAACTTTATAAACCTCTTTGTATGTCTGTATGTAGCACTTCAGATTTTCATGATTAAACTATTTCAACCCCCTTCCATTTTTCTGAATTAGGTTTCTTATTTTTATGTTATTCTCTACATAATATTTACACTGCATATTCTCAGAAAAGACATTTCATTGTTTCATCCTCCTTGCTGCAATATTTAATGACCCTGCTTCATAGCTGTACATTTTCCTTTTCGTATGCCATGTAAAATGTCTGGAAGTTTGTGATGCAAACATGAAGGTATGAATAAAAAAAAGCAAAATGTTTTCAAATGTGTGGATTAAGTACAATCTTTATAATAATTTTTGCTTAGAAGAATAATAGTCCTCAGTGTGGTTTTCCAGGTGTTTGCAACAGAGGTACAGTTGTAGTTTAGGACGCAGCTGTAGCACTCGCCTTAAGAATTTCCTCGATGCTATAATTTGAAAAAAAAAAAATGGTGAAATTAGTTGATAATTTATCTTGTAACTTTTGAACGAAGTTTAGAGATGACCAAGCAGCCTTCTTTCACCCATTATGATGTACTCTTAGCTCATATGGTAGTACAGTGTATGACAACAACTATGTACAAATTACACAGAGCACACCTCTGTACGATTAAATTCATAATAACACTTAATCAAATTTGTAAATTAGCACTAGCAATACAGAATTTGATGAGAATTAAAGTTACAGAAGTGCTGGGGAATTGTAATGCAGTGCTGAATGATCTTACAGGTTTAGCATTTTCGAAAACGCTAATAATAATAATTAACTTGGTCCTGTTGTTTGAGTTGAACAAGGTAATATCTATTGTTGTTCTTGGGAAAGCATATTAGCCAAACTTATGTTTGGGAAGTATAATGCCTGCATTCTGAAAGTTGGGTGGGGAGGTTGCAATTTGATAAGCAAATTTTAACCTTTTCTATTTCCTTCTGGATAGGCAGCGGGATAGTGAGAGATGGGTAATATTATTTTACTGACTTAGCCTGTCTTGTTACAAGATTCCTGACACTTTTAAGCAAATAACTAGGTACTAGCTTATTTTTATCATTGTATTTTTCTTTATTTAATACTCTCTCAACGTTTCTTGCAGGATCGAGGTGGCGGCGGTGGTGGTGGCCGACCAGACAATGGACAGAATATTGGCAACTTTGAAAATATGCCAGATCAACGAAGATTTGATCAGACCAGGGGACAAGGATTGAATCCAGGAAATGATCGAGGTGGTTTTGGGAATGAGTTGGGCCGTGGAGGATTTGGCATGGACTCAGGTCGAGGCGGACTTAACCAAGAAGCAAATAGAGGAGGATTTGGACAAGGACAGAATAGAGGAGGATTTGGTCAAGAACAAAATAGAGGAGGATTTGGACAAGAGCAAGGACGAGGAAGATTTGGGCAGGATCCAGGTCGAGGAGGTTTCGATCATGGGCAAGGCCTTGGTGGATTTGGTCAAGACAGAGGATTTGGAAATCCGGGATTGGGTCAAGACAATTTTGGCCAAGGCTCTGACCGTGGTGGATTCAATCAAGGACTTGGGCGAGGTGGCTTCAACCAAGATGACAGAGCGAGTTTAAACCAGGAACGAGGACGTTTCAATGATGGACCAGGTCGGACTGATTTCAACCAGGACAGAGGTGGTTTTAATCAAGGAGAAAGTCGTGGTGGCCTTGGTCAAGGGAGTTTTGGCTTTCATAATGACAGAAGTTTAAAATCAGTAGATCTTGACCTTGGATTTAATCAGGACCAACCAGGATTTAGCCAAGGACTGGGTCGTGGTAGATTCAGTCAAGATCGCGGCGGATTTAACCAAGGAGAAAGCCGCGGAGATTTCAAATCTGGGCAGGGCCCAGGTAGTTTCAACCAGGAACGAGGAGGCTTAAGTCAAGGATTAGGTCGTGGTTTTAACCAAGGACAGGACCAAGGATTAGGTCGTGGTAGTTTTGATCAAGGATTGGGTCGTGGTGGCTTAGATCAAGGAATGGGTCGTGGTGGTTTTGACCAAGGATTAGGACGTGGATTGAATCAAGGTTCAGACCAAGGATTAGGTCGTGGTTTTGGTCAAGGACCTGACCAAGGATTAGGTCGGGGAGGTTTAAATCAAGGACCAGACAAAGGATTAGGTCGAGGTGGCTTCAGTCAAGGACAGGACCAAGGATTAGGTCGTTTCAATCAAGGACCTGATCAGAGTTTAGGCCATGGTTTCAATCAAGGATCAGATCAAGGAATAGGTCGTGGTGGCTTCAATCAAGGACCTGACCAAGGAATAGGTCGTGGTGGCTTCAATCAAGGACCTGACCAAGGAATAGGTCGTGGTGGCTTCAATCAAGGACCTGACCAAGGAATAGGTCGTGGTGGCTTCAGTCAAGGACCTGACCAAGGAATAGGTCGTGGTGGCTTCAATCAAGGACCTGACCAAGGAATAGGTCGTGGTGGCTTCAATCAAGGACCTGACCAAGGAATGGGTCGTGGTGGCTTCAATCAACCACCGGATCAAGGATTAGGTCGGGGTGGTTTCAATCAAGGACCGGATCAAGGATTAGGTCGGGGTGGCTTCAGTCAAGGACCGGACCAAGGATTAGGTCGGGGTGGCTTCAGTCAAGGACCGGACCAAGGATTAGGTCGGGGTGGCTTCAATCAAGGACAGACCCCTGGATTAGGTCGTGGTTTCAACAAAGGCCAGGATCAAGGACTAGGGCGTGGTGGCTTCAATCAAGGACAAGACCGGGCAGAGTTTGGCTTTGGGACAGATGCTCGTGGCTTGGATCATGGACTAAACAGAGAAGGACTTGGCAGGGGGCTAGGTCGAGGAGGATCTCTACTAGGTGACTACGATTCAAAAAGTGACAGAGGAGGATTTGATCTGGGAAACAGAGGAAGAGGATTCTTTAATCAGGACTCTGAACATGAACGCAATGAAGGTTATCTCAGAGAAGGTGGTAGAGGCGGATTTTCCTCTGATCGAGGAAGAGGAGGCATGTCCAGAGAGCCTGACCAACTAGGCCGTGGTCGTGGAAGATTTGACTCCCCAGACCAAGGATTTGCCCCAGGCCAAGGGCGAAATTTCCCAGCAGTCCGACAAGGCCCAGAAGGAATTAATACTGATAAACAAGGAAAAGGTCTATTGGATAGAGTAGAACATAGTTCATTTGACAAAGATGACCGTATACAGGGAGGATTTGATAGAGATGATAGAAATAAAGGCATTGGAAGGGGGAATATAATTGATAAGGAGATCAGAGGAATGTTGGATCAAAAGAATTTGGATAGAGGTGGTCCTTCTCAGAGGGGTCGAGGGCGAGGTGCTTTTGATAATAGAGGTCCTGGTCAAGAAAGATTTAATCAAACTGGGATGGAAGTGGAAAGGGGGATAAAAGACCAAGATGACAGAGTCCCTGGAGGTCTTGACAAAGGTGAAAGGGGTAAAGGCTCTGCTGACCCTGGTAGGCGAGGTCCTGGAGGAGCCGAGTCCAGCAGGTGGGATAAAGGCTTTAATTCGAGTGGGAGAGGAGGCTCTGGCTCGACTAGATGGGGTCAAGGAGGCTTCAATCAAAGTGGTCGAGGACGAGAAGGCTCCGACTCGAGTGAACAAGATCGTGGGCGAGGTCATTCGACTGAATTTAGTAAACGTGACGGTGATAACAGTCGAAGTGGAAATCAAGCTGGAAGAGGCCGAGGTGGAAATGATCAAAATGACAGAGGTAGAAGTGGAAATGATCAAGGTGACAGAGGTCGAGGTGAAAGTGGACAAGTTGGCAGAGACCGAGGTGGAAATGATCGGAGTGGCAGAGGTCGAGGTAGAAATGAAGAGACTGGAAGAGGACGGGATAGAAATGAAGCTGGCAGAGGTCAAGGTGGAAATGATGAAGGAAGCAGAGGAGGAAATGAAGGTGGCAGAGGTGGTGTTGGAAGTGATCAGGCTGGCAGAGGCAGGGGTGGCAATGATCAAGCTGGTAGAGGCAGAGGTGGAAATGATCAAGCTGGTAGAGGAAGGGGTGGAAATGATCAAGTAGGTAGGGGCCGAGGTGGAAAAGATGAACCTGGCAGAGGTGGAAATGATCAAACTGACAGAGGGCGAGGTGGTGACCAAGCCGGCAGAGGACGTGGTGGAAATGACCCAACAGACAGGAGTCGAGGTGGAAACGATCAAGCTGGCAGAGGTAGAGGTGGAAGTGATCAAGCCAGCAGAGGTAGAGGAGGAAATGAACCAGATGTTAGAGGTCGAAGTGGAAACGATCAATCTGGCAGAGGACGAGGTGGGAATGATCAAGCTGGCAAAAGTCGAGGTGGGAATGATCAGCCTGGCCGAGGACGAGGAGGACGTGATGATTTCAACGACAGAAGGTCAAGAGACTGGCGTGACGCTGATAGCAAAGAGTTTGGTGGTCAGCGTGATGGTAGAGATTGGAGAGGAAATAATGATAGGTATGTATCATTGTAGTAATATTGAATATTGATGAATTGATGAGGGAAAAAGGGTGAGTGGTGCACTTAGGAGTCTGTGGAACTTTGTCTGTGGAAGCAAAGAGGGGAATGTATGAGAGTATAATTATACCAACACTTATAAAGGTGTGAAGCATGGGTGGTGAATGTTGCAACAAGAAGGCTGGAGGCAGTGGAGATATCATGTCTGAGGGCAATGTGTGGTGTGAATATAATGCAGAGAATTCATAGTTTGGAAATTAGGAGGAGGTGCTGTATTACCAAAACTATTATCCAGAGGGCTGAGGAGGGGTTGTTGAGGTGGTTCGGACATGTAGAGAGGATGGAACAAAATAGAATGACTTTGAGTGTATAAATCTGTAGTGGAGGGAAGGCAGGGTAGGGGTCGGCCTACGAAAGGTTGGAGGGTGGGGATAAAGGAGGTTTTGTGTGCGAGGGGCTTGGACTTCCAGCAAGCATGTGTGAGCATATTTGGTAGGAGTGAATGGGACAAATGGTTTTTAATACTTGACGTGCTGTTGGAGTGTGAGCAAGGTAACATTTATGAAGGGATTCAGGGAAACTGGCAGGCCGGACTTGAGTTCTGGAGATGGGAAGTACAGTGTCTGCACTCTGAAGGAGGGATGTTAATGTTGCAGTTTTATAACTGTAGTGTGAGCATGCCTCTGGCAAAACAGTGATGGAGTGAATGATGGTGAAAGTTTTTCTTTTTCGGGCCACCCTGCCTTGGTGAGAAATGGCCGATGTGTTAATAAATACAGTATACCGTCATTTAACACTGTAGTTACGTTCCTGAAAAACACCGTGTTAGGTAAAACCATGTTAGATGAACTGAAGAACTTATGGGAAAAATAGGGTTACTTTCCTGGGAGCCCCAAAAAAAGCCAAACAACTTTATTTTAGACCAACAGATCTTACAAAAATTAAAGTAAATATGTAATTGTAGTTCAGTGTCGTGATATATTACTACTTAAGACTACAAATGCAATAGAAATAATAATATTTCTTACCTTAACCCTTTGACTGTCGCAACCCCAAATCCTGAAGTGTGTCCTGGTGTCGCAAAATATTTAAATTCTTATCAAAATGTTAAGATTATTTTTCTGATTCTTTTAAGCCCCCCCAAAATTTTTTGCGATCAGTACTTACCGAGATATAGAGGTGTAAAGTTGGCAAAAAATGAGCCGCGTATGGCAACAGCGGCGAATGCCGCTCACTTGGTAAACTTTGGTTTACTTCCTTTCAAAGGTTTCTTGCTTTTTTCACTATTTTATTTTTTCACATAACTTATGTGGCCTGTGAGACCAAAGTATGGTGCAATGTATATACTATATACACTTGTTGTATGCAACACAATAATCGCACAAACATTAGTAGCATTATATTGTTTACAAAACTTGTTTACACAAACCAACAATAAAAAAAATTTTTATTACTATTGTTCTATAATATATATACACATATAATGACTGGACACTTTCCATCAACTGCTATTAGCACTTGGAAGCTTGAAGCTGTGTGTGGAGATCTATATTTGCTGAGTGAGGGTAAGGCGGCAGCTGTCAAAATGACATATTATACCATTACTCACCACCCTCACTGCCTGTCAACCTGTCAACACAAAAGGGGTCCCATGTCTTCTTCCCCACAACCTCCTTCCTTTCCTTCCTACCTATTTCCCTAGCTTCCTTTCTTCCTTCAGTCCTTCCTTTATTACTTATTTCTTTCCTTCCTCTCATCTCTTCTTTCCTTCCTTCCTTCCTCTCATCTCTCTTCCTTTCTTTCTTCCTTCTTGTATCCTGGGCATTGTTTTCGGTCACAAACTCCTCAAAACCATGAAATTCATCTTCAGAGATACTTCTATCTGTGTTAGAACTATCACTGAGGAAGAGAAGAATCCCAGATGCACGAAGGAGTCAGATAATTCTTACCGCTAGGCATGCTGAACAAAGACTACTGAAATGGCGCGTTCCCACTATGCACCACTGGCTGCCTGATTTTTTTATATGGTGCACACTGACCATGAAGACCCATTCTCTCACAAGTGGGCCTACCAGCTTTCTCCCACTTGATTTGAGGCCGCTAGAATTTATGCGTATTAATACGTCGGAAACATTGGCTTGTAAGACTTATATATACAACCGAAAGTCAGTGGGTTAAATTGTGGGTAATAGTGTTTGTGGATGATTGTGAAGAGAGTGGATATGCATGGTGTGGCCCTACTGGGCTGAGGTGGTAGGTCTCTACTGTTGACTCAGTGGTTTAACCCACAACCAGAAGTATCCTGCGGCTCACGCTCCAAAAATTTTCCTCTCCCGCAAACTGAGTTGTGTTAAATTAATTTTACTAAATGTTACAGTATAAAAAATTGTGCCGCAATTCTTCAGTCATGCTATAACCAAATTATACCAAATAAACCCGTGTTAAATAACGGTCTACTGTAATAATATGAAGATTATAATCTGTAATAATAATTATAATTTAAAAGTGAAATAATCGTGGTGTGAAAAATTAGTAAAACAGAAATACTGTATGTACTAAATATCTTCAGTACTTTATCTGGGGAATTCCTCAATCTCGAGTGACTAGCCACATGTAAATAAAGAAATTTATATGTTCATGACCTCCTCCTTTTTAATACACTAAACTATTGCACCAACTTTGACATTAATCTTGATCCCATACAAACCCTCTACTCTACTAGCCTCTACTCTTGCAGATCACCACAGCACTATATGACCCAAATGGGTTTAGTGCTTATTCTTCAATACACTATAAGAATATTTATAATAATTCCATCTTTGGGTGTCTTCATGTAAAGATTTGAAAGAGCTCCTAAAATTATTGCTTAAAGAATTCTTTCTGGTTGTATATTAGTTCTGTGTATATTGTAGATATCAAAATAATTTTTACTTCAGTTTATCTGCGAATTTTATCCATCTCTCTTACTACTAATTGTCTGTCTTATGGATTGAACTGTTTCACTTAGAGTTTTCACTCTGCTAATTTAATTGTTTTGCTTGCTAGATCTCTACTGATTTTTTAAATAGAAATTTAACAGTATGGTGTTTTTTCATATTTCTTTATCATCTTGTGTGACATGTTCTTTTATAGTAAAGCCTAAATCATTTGTTAAATTAATTAAAATTTCCTCTTTGTTTATCACTATTCTAGATTTTTTTTTTTTTTTTTCAACAAGTCGGCCGTCACCCACCGAGGCAGGGTGACCCAAAAAGAAAGAAAATCCCCAAAAAGAAAATACTTTCATCATCATTCAACACTTTCACCACACTCATACATAATCACTGTCTTTGCGGAGGAGCTCAGATACGACAGCTGAGAAAAGTCCCTCCCAGCTGTCACTATCTCAGACCCCTCCTTTAAAGTGCAGGTAGTAGGTTGGTAGACAGCAACCACCCAGGGAGGTACTACCGTCTTGCCAAATGAGTGTAAAACGGAAGCCTGTAATTGTTTTACATGATGTTAGGATTGCTGGTGTCTTTTTTGTCTCATAAACATGTAAGATTTCAGGTATGTCTTGCTACTTTTACTTACACTTAGGTCACACTACACATTCATGTACAAGCATATATATACACACCCCTCTGGGTTTTCTTCTATTTTCTTACTAGTTCTTGTTCTTATTTCCTCTTATCTCCATGGGGAAGTGGAACAGAATTCTTCCTCCGTAAGCCATGCGTGTCGTAAGAGGCGACTAAAATGCTGGGAGCAAGGGGCTAGTAACCCCTTCTCCTGTATATATTACTAAATGTAAAATGGGAAACTTTCGTTTTTCATTTTGGGCCACCCTACTTCGGTGGGAAACTGCCGACGTGTTGAAAGAAAGAAGAACTGGTTTCCCTGAATCCCTTCACAAAATGTTACCCTGCTCACACTCCAACAGATCGTCATGTCCCAAAAACCATTCGTCTCCATTCACTCCTATCTAACACGCTCACACATGCTTGCTGGAAGTCCAAGCCCCTCGCCCAACGTTTTTTGCCTCCACAGATACCTCATTGCACCACTCACCTTTTTTCCTTCATCAATTCTATGGTTAACCTCATCCTTCATAAACCCATCCGCTGACACGTCAACACCCAAATATCTGAAAACATTTACTTCTTCCATAATCCCTCTCTCCAATGTGATATCCAATTTTTCTTTATTTAAATCGTTTGATACCCTCATCACCTTACTCTTATCTATGTTCACTTTTAACTTTCTACCTTTACACACTCTCCCAAACTCGTCCACTAACCTTTGCAACTTTTCTTTAGAATCTCCCATAAGCACAGTATCATCAGCAAAAAGTAACTGTGTCAACTCCCATTTTGCATTTAATTCTCCATAATTTAATCCCACCCCTCTCCCCAACACCCTAGCATTTACTTCTTTTACAACCCCATCTATAAATATATTAAACAACCATGGTGACATTACACATCCCTGTCTAAGACCTACTTTTACCGGAAGTAATCTCCCTCTCTCCTACACACCCTAACCTGAGCCTCACTATCCTCATAAAAACTCTTTACAGCCTTCAGTAACTTACTACCTATTCCATACACTTGCAACATTTGCCACATTGCTCCCCTATCCACTCTATCATATGCCTTTTCTAAATCCATAAATGCAATAAAAACTTCTCTACCTTTATCTAAGTACTGTTCACATATATGCTTCACTGTAAACACTTGATCTACACATCCCCTACCCACTCTAAAGCCTCCTTGCTCATCTGCAATCCTACTCTCTGTCTTATCTCTAATTCTTTCAATAATAACCCTGCCATACACTTTACCTGGTACACTCAGTAAACTTATTCCCCTATAATTTTTACACTCTCTTTTATCCCCTTGCCTTTATATAAAGGAACTATACATGCTCTCTGTCAATCCCTAGGTACCTTCCCTCTTTCATACATTTATTAAACAAAAATACCAACCACTCCAGCACTATATCCCCCTTGCTTTTAACATTTCTGTCATGATTCCGTCAATTCCAGCTGCTTTACCCCTTTCATTCTACGTAATGCCTCATGCACCTCCCCACACTCACATCCTGCTCTTCTTCACTCCTAAACGATGTTGTACCTCCCTGGCCAGTACATGAAATTACCGCCTCCCTTTTTTCATCGACATTTAAAAGTTCCTCAAAATATTCCCGCCATCTACTCAATACCTCCAGCTCCCCATCTACTAACTCACCTACTCTGTTTTTAACTGACAAATCCATTCGTTCCCTAGGCTTTCTTACCTTGTTTATCTCACTCCAAAAAATTTTCTTGTTTTCAGTAAAATTTCTTGACAGAGCCTCTCCCATTCTTTCATCCGCTCTTCTTTTGCACTCTCTCACCACTCTCTTCACCTTTCTTTTACTTTCCATATACTCTGCTCTTCTATTAACACTTCTGTTTTGTAAAAACCTCTCATAAGCTACCTTTTTCTCTTTTATCACACCCTTTACTTCTTCATTCCACCACTCACTCCTCTTTCCTCCTGCACCCACCCTCCTATAGCCACAAACTTCTGCCCCACATTCTAATACTGCATTTTTAAAACTATCCCAACTCTCTTCAACCCCCCCACTACTACTACTTGCACTAGCCCACCTTTCTGCCAATAGTTGCTTATATCTCACCCTAACTTCCTCCTCCCTTAGTTTATACACTTTTACCTCTCTCTTACTTGCTGTTGCCATTTTCTTTTGTCCCATCTACCTTTACTCTAACTGTAGCTACAACCAAATAATGATCTGATATATCCGTTGCCCCTCTATAAACATGTACATCCTGAAGCCTACTCATCAACCTTTTATCCACCAATACATAATCCAACAAACTACTTTCCTTACGTGCTATATCACACCTTGTATATTTATTTATCCTCTTTTTCATAAAATATGTATTACTTATTACCAAACCTCTTTCTACACATAGCTCAATTAATGGTTCCCCATTTACATTTATCCCTGGCACCCCAAATTTACCTACTACTCCATCCACAACATTTTTACCCACTTTAGCATTAAGATCCCCAACCACAATTACTCTCTCACTTGGTTCAAAACTCCCCACACACTCACTCAACATTTCCCAAAATCTCTCTCTCTCCTCTACACTTCTAGATACAACTTCTTAAACATTTAATAATAATAATAATAATAATAGTCCCTTGTCTTTTCAAAATTTCTTCAAGGAGTCTACTATTGGAGTACAAATAACAAAGTTTGAGGAACACACAAGTACATATGTTTGTCTAAAGTTGTTTCAGATATCTCATCCACCTCAGAGCTGGGCTGTTCACCTAAGATACAACAAGGATTTTCCCTCTGAACTGCAACACTGAGCTGCTAAAACAGAAAATTAGCTGCTTTGTGATCCTTAGTTGCCATAATGAATTTTTTTCCCTTGCTCTTTAAGAAACTTTGATGACAAATTTTTATTTTTGCAAGTACATTCTGCAGTTATCTAAACAAAAAGTATCACAAAACTTTTCAGTTTGATTTTTCCTTTCTCTAATTTTCTTTTTGGAGAATTTTTGTTTTCCTTTACCTTCCTTGGACACCACTAACAGTACTATACACTAATTTTTCTATTCTTTTCATTTTATTCAGTTTGCTTTAAACTGGCCAGCAATTCCCAGAATTATTTGTTCCAAGCTGAGACTAGTTGCAGCCAATCAGATTCATTTCTTTTGAATGAAAGTGCTACTTTTTGTGGTTTAATTTGGCATTGTTTGTCACACTTTCAGATTTTCAAACAAAGATGATTTAAGGAGTGGAGGAGGAAGAGGTCGAGGTGGTGAGAGAGGCGGTGGCGGTAACTTTGGTCACTCAGGTGAGCCCTCACTCATTCATCTTGTGTGTACGTATAGGCTGATATTCTTTTTCCTGCTTTCTCTCTTCTCCCCCTGCTCTCCCTCTTCTCCCCCTGATCTCCCTCTTCTCCCCCTGATCTCCCTCTTCTCCCCCTGATCTCCCTCTTCTCCCCCTACTCTCCCTTTTCTCCCCCTGCTCTCCCTCTTCTCCCCCCATTCTCCCTGATCTCCCTCTTCTCCCCCTGCCCACCTCCCACATGCTCTCCCTCTTTTCTCTGCCCCACCTCTATCCCACATACTCTCCATCTTTTCTATGCATCTCTCCCTATGCCTCCTTCCCCCATCTCTCCCTGTCCCCCTGCAAGTATTTTTTTACCCCTCTTCCTTGCTTCCTAATTCCTTCCTCTCATTTCCTCTTCCATATCCTACCTTATCTCATTCTGTTCCATGTTGCGTTTCATGGTATCTCTCTTCCTCTTGCATACTGTTTTAGTTCAGAAGCATTTTAGATTTCAAATTGCAACCAAAATTTAATATCATTGGCCAGCAATGGAAATTATAAATTTGTAGTTACGCATCGCCTCTTTTTCAATAGTGGTGGATCGTGGCATGGGTCGAGGCCGAGGTGGTGGCCGGGGCTATGATATTTGGGATAATTGTGAGATGAATAGCAGCAGAAGTGATGGACCACAGGGTTGGAATAGAGGTATTGTACATATATTTAAGAAACAGATAATGTATAATGTCAAGGTTGTTGGAAAGTTATACTAGTTTAATTAACCAAGTTTGCAAGTCATAGCCTCTTAATCATTGTTTGTGCTCATTGTTTGGAATTTGCACGCTTACATGAATGTCTTAAATATATACAGTAAACCCTCTTGTAAAGCAATTTTGCATTTTGCAATTTTCTTCAATGTGATTCAAATAAGTGCAACCAAAAAAATTTTTTAGTGCACAGACATTTTGAACGTGAACTTCGTAAATTACTGTAGATTTAGATAATGTGTGCAATATCAGTTCTTCATAATTTAGTATTATGATCAAAATTTGGGTAACACATGCTCTGGTACACTACTACTACTATCCCACCAACAACCCACAGTTACTTTCTAGAAGCATTGTGATGATATAAGTATGGTGCTGAAGATATCCAAGGAAAATTTGGAACAAAGGATTCAAGTTGGATAAATTCAGATTTAGAAAGTATATATTAAGGTATTTGTTTAGTAATGTAGTTGAGGATGAGTGGAACGATCTGCCAAGTAGAGTTACTGAAGCTGTGTTGACACCTTGGGTGGCTTAAAAAAATAGGTTGGACAAATAAGTAAGAAAATTTGGGATTGAGATGGACCTGCTTAGCATGGGCTAGTAGGCATAGTGCAATGGTCTTCCAATCTTCTAGTCTCACTCTGTGTTTATCAAACTATCTTGAATATTTTCATCACTTGTATCTGGTATGTAAATGGTTCCCAATTGGAATACTGTACTAGTGATGCAGGAAGTGCTAAAAAGAATAAAGCATACCCTCATTATACTTAACCTTGATGTAATTGACTTCTGGGTAAAATGTGCTTTATTTATTTTCAATGTTTATTGTAGTATATCTGTAAATTGTGAGTACAATATTAGCTATACAGTAGAGTACTTGTGCTTTTTTTCCCATATGTATTTTTTTTTTTTTTTTTAATATTCTGATGTATTGGCCTCTTCTATATAACCCTTGTCCTCCACTTTGAATTCATTGTCATGGAAAATCGTTTTTACATATTTCTTGGCTATTAAGGCATAACTAAGAATGCTTGGTCACAGATTGGGGGTGGGAGGGGCCCTCCCCTTCCTCAGGACACTCGCCCAAAATCGAGCATTTCTGCCAACTTGATGCCTGTATCAGGCCACTTTTGGTCTTGATCCAACCAAAATATTCTCCATTTCACTAGCATGTTTTCTGATCTGTCTGTTGGCACTAAGAAACAGAAAATAAAACCATGGAAACTACGTTTAACCCGGATGCAGGGTCAAAGGTTAGCTGTTCCTGTCATGCACTGCATAGGACGATTTTTTTTTTTTTTTTTTTTTATATACTGTGCATACCCACTGCATAGACCCAGTCTCTCATGTCTAGGCCAAAATTTGCTGACAGCAAATTTGAGCACACTATGAATTATGCATAGAGTTATGGCACAGACAATGATCCCACTGAAGTAAATCTATATGACAGGGAATTTATTGGTTAAAAAATATAATAGTGTCCATAACAGGGTTATCTAGCCAGCTCTGTAAAGTATTCCTCATAAACCATGCCAAAGATATATTACAGAACACTTAAGTGAGCACTTCGATACAATCATCAGCTATTGACACTGTAATCGCATGAACATAATGACCCCCCAGCTATCCATAGCCCAGTAGGCTAACCTCAACCCTTCACACTTCTGTTTCAAGTAGAAAACATTACCAGAATATGAGGTATCAGGTACTGTATTACACTAATACTGTAAGTTTTACCTAATATAATAATAGATTATTTTATTATAACAAATTTTGTGTCTGGAAAAATAACCCTGTTTTTCACCATGTATTGTTTGCTTGATGTAACACTATTTTATTTTCAAAAACATAACCTGTGCATTATGAATTATGAGAGGATTTACTGTATATGCTAGCTTTTAATGTTACTTAAAATTTATAGTTATTCAAATTAGTATTTTTTTAACACACTGGCCATCTCCCACTGAGGTAGGCCTCAGTGCACCACCCACTTTTTTTTCCAGCATCAGTTCTGTGGTTCACCTCATATTTCATGTACCCATCTGCTGACAGCTCCACTCTCAAATATCTGAACACATTAACTTCCTCTCATATTTCCTAAATACAGTGGTACCTCGAGTTACGATGGTCCCCAAAATCGCCCTTTTATGTAAGTTTATTTTTTTAAATGCTTTTGTAGGTATATTTTTGGGGGTGTAAAAGGACTAGTCTATTTTACATTATTCCTTATGGGGATAAATTCGTTTGGTAATGGCACTTGAACAGCATTCTCGAACGAAAAAATATCGTAACTCGAGGTACCACTGTAGTTGGTTACCCTCATTGCCTTCCTCTTGCCTATGTTCACATTACATACTCTCCCAAATTTGTCCACTGAGATTTGCAACTTTTCTTTAGAATCTCCCAAAAGCATAGTATCATCAGCACAAAACAACTGTGACAACTCAGTGCTTTACATAACCTACCATGTATTACATACACTTGCTACATCTGCCACATTACTCCTTAATCCACTCTATCATGCCTATGCACTATAAAAAATACAATACAGTAAAACTAAACTAGTAACAGTGATTCAATTAGGTACAGTAGTTCATTAAAAAATCTTTGAAATAATCTGAGTTTCACCTTGCTAATTGGTGCGAGTTATGGAAGCTGCAGAAGCATTGCATCGTATTCAGTGGAGGTGATGTAGTGGTGGCAGTGGCAGCCAAGATGACTTTGAAAGCCTCTTGAGGCTTTCCAAGTGTAGTTTCTTCCTGTAAATCTGCTTATAGGTAACTAGGAGCATTAGACCTTTCCCAAGCAGCAAGCTTTAATCGAAGTTTGTGTTTATATTCCTTTCAAAGGCTGCCAAAGGGCTTTTGATGAAAGAAATTAAAGTGTTCCTCAAATCAAAATATGCTTACCAAACCCTCTTCCCTTTCCCCAGTTCACAGGCACTGTATGACCCTATGGGTTTGGTGTTTCCTTGTTAATACAGCCTGTCCTCACTTAGCGACGTACTCGTTTACCAACTCGGACTTACGTCAGGCTCTCTGACCACTATTCATCCCTAAATAATGTATATTAAAGCTGATTTCCTTTATTCTGTTTATTTCAATATACAGTACACTACTGTATAAACATTTAAAAATACAGAAATGTTATAAATGGTGCAAAGGTGACATTAAAACAATATCAGAGATGGTTGACAGTCGCTACCATTATAGTGTGCTCCTCACTTAGCGACGTATTTGTACAGAACTCCGTTGTTAAGTAAGGAAAGGCTGTATTATAATAATACGGTAATAAATTGCACTATACAGTGGACCCCCTGATTTCGTACTGCTCTCAACTCAAACAATTATGTAAGTGCTTTTGTAAGTGTATTTTTGGGGGTCTAAAAGGACTAATCTAATTTACATTATTCCTTATGGGAACAAATTCATTCTGTAACGGCACTCGAACAGCATTCTGGAACGAATTATTGACGAAATCCTGGGGTCCACTGTATGTGGTTTCCAGGAGTACCTGATTATGGTCATAAATGCTATTCTGTATGGTGCTTCAAGGGATTTGAAGGTCTACTGGCCAGGTTGTAGGATGGATTGCTAGAATTCTTTTCCTTCCATTTCATAAATCTGCAAGATCATGAGTACATCTTGCTGCTTCTGCTGCACTTCGGTCACACTGCACATACATATACACGTATATGTATACACGCCGATCTGAGTTTTCCTCTTATTTTCTTAATAGTTCTTGTTATATATTTCCTTTCATCTCCATAGGAAAGTGGAAAAGAATCTTTCCTCAGTAAGCCATACGCGTCATGAGAGGCAACTAAAATGGCGGGAGCAAGGTTCTAGTACCCCCATTCTCCTGTATAAATTACTACATGTAAAAAAGGAAAACTCATTTTTCTTTTTAGGTCACCCTGCCTTGGTAGGAGACAGCCAGCGTGTTGAAAACCAAAAAACATTTACTATTATCATTAATTTGTAAATATAGATGGCTAAACAGATTTTTCTAAGGGAATGCCATGCATTTTTGTTCTGCCTGTTTTGAATTGTCTCCAGGTATCTTCACCAAATATCCCAGTCTTTTGATCAGGCCTACTGCTTGATGTCCTGATAGCCAGATTGTTAGTGCTTGTAGCTCAGTCTGGTATGTACATCACAGCTCAACTGATCAAGGATAATTAGTTTGCTGGAACTAGTCTCTTGGTATAATTCATGTTATTTATGTTAGGCTATTGGAAAGCCTTTTAATATTTATGAACCTTTTACTGTGCCTCCCAGTCTCAATTATTTCATTTTGCAGATCTGGACCTGATCCCTCTTGTACTTTTCATGACAAAAATAAGATGGTTTCTTTCTCTCTTGCACTTTGTCTGTTCAATAGACAGGAATATTCAGCTCTAAATTTAGGTTTCCCTTGATTGTGTAGATGTGATTTCACCAATTCATCATTTTAACTTTTTGCTTTCCTGGGCTTGAGCTTTTGCTCAATACTTTCTATTTTTCATTGCTCCTTGTATTTTAATAGTTTTGCTGTTTAAGTCTGTTTTTAGTTGCCACAGGGTGTATAGTTTTTTTAAGAATACATTTTAATTTGTAAAAATGTAGTAGGACTACATTCCATTTTGAATGTGATTTGTGTAATTCGTGTGCTGTTGTTGTTTCGGTAAACTTCCATTACATTTTATTTAAATTGTTCATTTTCTTATGTAAAGATTTTAGTGGCTCATAAGAAAAGCATCTAACTTAACAAGTAGGGTCGTTTATAAGTACAGTAATGTGTACAGTGGAACCTCGGTTTTCGTTTGCCTTGGTTTTCATAAAATTCTGTTTTCAGCAACTTTTTTCGTCAAAATTTTGTCCCAGTTTTTGTTCAATCACCTTGGTTTTCGTCAGTCCTCTGTACCAAACTTGTTCGCCTGCCCGTGCCCACACAAAGCATCCCACGCATTCTGAGTCAGTCTGGCTTTGTTTCTCTTCGAGTGTGCATTACCCTGCACATTCATCAGGAACATTTCATAATCATTGTTTTTTTGTGCTTGTTTATTGAGTGCAACTGCTAAATAAGCCACCATGGGGCCAAAGAAAGTTTCAAGTGCCAGCCCTTTGATAAAGAAGGCGAGAAACACGATAGAATTGTGTCTTTGGGGAAGTCCATGGGGTTGGATGTGAGTGGCCAGGATGTGGAAGAGTTGGTGGATGACCACAGGGAAGAGCTAACCACTGAAGAGCTGCAACACCTTCAACTGGAACAGCAACAGATCACAGCTGAGGAAATTGCTTCAGAGGAGGAGGAAGATAGAGGGAAGAATGTGCCTTCTTCAGTGATTAAGGACATGTGCGCAAAGTGGAGTGAGTTGCAGTTTTGTGGAGAAATATCACCTTGTTGCAAGCCATGTCTGCAACATGTTCAATGACAATGCCTTGTCCCATTTTAGGCAAATCTTAGAGACGCCAGAAACAGACCTCTGGATAGATTTTTTGTGCGACAGGGGTCCAGTGCCAGTAAGTCAAAGAAGGGAAGTAACCCCAGATAGGGACTTGATACCTGAAGTCCTTATGGAGGGGGATTCCCCTTCCAACCAATAACCTCTCCTCCTCCCTCTCCCCCTCCTCGCATCTTTCATATGCCAACAAGAGTCTTCAATAAAGGTAAAAGTGATATTAAATGTTCATTTATCCATTTCATTAGTTCTTTATATTTATTTCTCATTGTTTTCTGTATGTAAAACTATAGTTATTCTCTATAAAATGTATTTTTTGTTAATACTTTTGGGTGTCTGAAATGGATTAACTGGATTTTACATTATTTCTTATGGGAAATATTGCTTCAGTTTTCGTTGAATTTGGTTTTTGTCAGACTTTCTGGAACGAATTAATGACAAAAACTGAGGTTTCACTGTATTTATATTGGGCAAGTAAAATTTCTCAAACTAGGTTTTCTATTTGTGTATTCAGATACAGCTCTTAGCCATGATGACAGCTCTTACTGTTGTGAAATCTTTGCACTTGTTGCAAATATGGTAGGTACTATTGCTCTTAGTTAAACCTTCCCAAATATTGGAAAATATATGTACAGCACATATTTGGTTGACTTCAGATAGCAGAAGAGGACAAGATCGAGGTTTTGAGGTGGGTGCTGGGAGACCCGCTGGGATTCCTGGACTGGACTTGGCTGAAGAGCTGCCCAAGAAAGAAAAAGAGAAAGAAAAAAATGAAGCTAAGAAGGATTCATCTGCAAAGACTGTGTTCCATGACCAGGAAGATGAGAAAATTGGTAAGGTGGGAAAATTGATATCAGGGAGTAGAGTTAGAGATTGATGGTATAATATATATACAGTGGTACCTCAGTTTACGATGGTCCCCAAACTCGCCCTTTTATATAAGTTTATTTTTTTAAATGCTTTTGTAAGTGTATTTTTGGGGGTCTAAAAGGACTAGTCTATTTTACATTATTCCTTATGGGGATAAATTCGTTTGGTAATGGCACTTGAGCAGCATTCTGGAACGAAAAAATATCGTTAACCAAGGTACCACTGTATACAGTGGTACCTCGAGTTACGATATTTTTTCGTTCGAGAATGCTGTTCAAGTGCCATTACCAACGAATTTATCCCCATAGGAATAATGTAAAATAGACTAGTCCTTTACACCCAAAATATACTTTCAAAAGCATTTAAAAAAATAAACTTACATAAAAGGGCGATTTTGGGGACCATCGTAACTCGAGGTACCACTGTATATATATTTTTTTTTTCCTCAACAAGTCGGCCGTCTCCCACCAAGGCAGGGTGACCCAAAAAGAAAGAAAATCCCCAAAAAGAAAATACTTTCATCATCATTCAACACTTTCACCACACTCATACATAATCACTGTCTTTGCAGAGGCGCTCAGATATGACAGCTGAGAATAGTCCCTCCCACTATCCCAGACCCCTCCTTTAAAGTGCAGGCATTGTACTTCCCATTTCCAGGACTCAAGTCCAACTAAATCAATTAACTGGTTTCCCTGAATCCCTTCACAAAATGTTACCCTGCTCACACTCCAACAGATCGTCATGTCCCAAAAACCATTTGTCTCCATTCACTCCTATCTAACATGATCACACATGCTTGCTGGAAGTCCAAGCCCCTCGCCCACAAAACCTCCTTTACCCCCTCCCTCCAACCTTTTCTAGGATGACCCCTACCCCGCCTTCCTTTCCCTACAGATTTATACGCTCTCCAAGTCATTCTACTTTGATCCATAAAATATTAATTTCATAATTCAGGCATTACAAATAATTGGCAGTGTTGTACACCTCCTTTTTCCCCATTAATCCATTAATGAGAGATTTTACTGTACTGCCCTCCTTTCATGAGTTTAAAATGGAAAATTAAATATTTGGTATTTTGGCAGGATTGCTGGTCTTCATGTAATGAATTTATAAGATGGCAAACAAGTCTTATATACTTGTACCACTTTTGCCGTATACCACTGAGGCAGGGTGGCCCAAAAAGAAAAACAAATGTTTCTCTTTTTAACTTAAGTAATGTATACAGGAGAAGGGGTTACTAGGCTCTTGCTCCCAGCATTTTAGTCGCTTCTTAAGACACCCACATTCATTACTTATGTACTTATATTTAGTAGCCCATAACCTTGACTTGCCTGTATTTCATAATGCAGTATTTCTTATTCATGCAATATTTTCTTGGAATTTAGATCGTCTGGTCTGAGATAGGGCTGTAAAGGTGGGGCCAGAAACAATCAAGATATATATTAACATTTAAACTCATCTTTCATTCAAAGTGTAGACACTGTACTTCCCATCTGAAAACTAGTCTGGTTAATTATTTTTTAATTCCGTCATAAATATTATCATGCTCATACTACAGCAGTACATTAAATTTCAAAAGACATATGTCTGTTGTATGCTCCGTAACTCTAACTAACTTCACTAACTGAAGTGACAACTGAAACCTAATTTAATTTGTTTAATTGGCTTCATCATGTGACAAGGTGATCAGATGTGTCTTGGTTTTCAGTGCATTTTCCTCAATTATTGCTTCAGTTCTCTTCACTTTTTTGGATTCTCTCTACTCGATGCCTCTAAACTTGGCTCAATTCATTTGAAATACAATTCTTGGGTACATTGTTAGTGAATGACACCATTAATAGTGCATTTGTGAGAGAAAAAGTGGCACATTATTAGAGGAGTTTAAATAAATTGCCAAGATTTGTTTCAAATTTAACCTACCATATTTCACTTTGTTTTTAACCCAGCAGACACCTCCCTCGAAGGTAGGGTGACCCAGAAAAACATTCACCATCACTTATTCATTCGCCATCTTTTCAGAAATGCTTCAACATCACAATTGGATTATCCTCCAACTATTGCATCCACACCACTCCAGTGTAGGCACCACCTTCCCACCTCCAGGACTCAAGTCTGGCTAACTGGTTTCCCTGAATCCCTTTTAAGAGTTATCCTTCTCACACTTCGACAGCACATTCATTCACCCCTCTCTAACATGCTCACACGTGCCTGCTGGATGCTCATCCCCCTAAAACCCAAAGCTCTTTTTACCCCCTTCCCTCCAACCATTCCTTGATGCCTTCCCTTCTTACCTTCTGCCCCAGATTTATACACCCTATTCTATCAACCTATCCCTCTCCTTTCCCTCTACATGCTCAAACCACCTCAGCAACCTCTCTTTGGCCCCCCTGAATGTACCCTTTAGGACCTTCACACATCACCTTTTGATTTCTAAACTCTGAATTCTCTGAATGATGTTCACATCGTGTGTTGGTCTCAAACATGATCTCTGCTTTTTCTAGCCGTCGCCTCCTCACTGCATCATTCAAAACCCATGCTCCATACTCATGAGGCTGTTTGTTGCATTTACAGAGTTAGAAAAACATATAGGGTAGATAGGGGAGTGATGTGGCAGATGTTGCAAATATGAATTGGGGGTTGGTTAGTAAAAGCAGGTAAAGAATTTTTTTGTTTTTAGGGGAATGTACCAGAGTAATGTACCAATACTTTTATATGGGTGTGATTCATGGGTTTTATTGTTTTTGTAGACATTACTACAGACTGCTATATTTTATTTCAGATGTGAAGCTTGGAGCAGAACCACTGAAAATTGGACCAATTGGTGTACCTCCTCAAAAGCATGAAAAATTCACTCTCCCAGGAGACTGGTATGACGACGAGGAAGACAGTGAACGGAAAGAAGGCAATGGTGAAAGCAAATCTGAAGGAGCTAAACAAGCAGATAGCTCTCAGCAAAAGGATAAGCCTCCCGTAAGTTGACAGAGTTCTCCTTGTGAAATGTGCATGTGCTGTAAATTAATTTTTCTTTTTCTATTGACTTGTAAGACTCTGTATGTCTGCTTGTCTGTCTTTTTTTTTTTTTTTTTTTTTAAGTCAATTGTTTAGTGCATTGTTTCCACCAGGTAATTTTCATGTACAGTAGTACATGATATTTTCTGTAGGAAAACTGAATACAGTGGAACCTCTACTTACGAGTGCCTTACCATGAGAGTTTTTCAGGATACAAGCCGTCGCTCGGTCGAGCCAAAATTCAGGTTGCGAGCTTTCCCCTCAAGGGAGGTTTCTTGACACTGGTGAAGGGCTCTTGATCTAGGGAATTGTATCTGTGCTCCAGTTCCCTAAATTAAGTCTGAATATCTTCCATCCCCTCCCCCCACAGGCGCTGTATAATCCTACAGGTTTAGCGCTTCCCCATTATAATAATAATATAATAATATGTACTATAATAATAGTTATAATAATAATTATAATAATAATACTATAATAACAAGTGAATTTCAGAACGCCGCCACTAGATGGCACAGTGAATAACACAACGCGGGAGCGAGAATGGCCACCACCACTTGTCACATAATGACATATTTTATTCATTCTAAAGTATATATCAGGTTTCTATGTTATTTATATTGTTTATTATGTCATATTAGATGAATTGTGATAGATAAATAAGCCGTAGAGTTGATGTTAGCGTTATATTGAAGTGTATTTTGTCCTGCCTCCTGAGAGCAGAAATTCCGCTGGAACGGATTAATGGCATTTCATTTCATTTAAATAAGGAAAATTGACTCGGCATACGAGCAGATCGGGTTACGAGCTAGGTTACAGAACGGATTAAACTCATAAGCAGAGGTTCCACTGTATTCTTTAAGTGAAATTCAACATGGTGTGCATACAGTAGTCTCAAACCAGAAGTGAAATAAAAAAAACAAAGGAAATAATATATGGATCATGAGACTACAAAGTCTTCATCCCTTTTATTTTCAAGGCCTTTTATTAATTGTTTATGGGGTTATTGGGAGGTGAGGGAGCAGTATATCCAAAACAGATTAACATAAAAAAAGAAATTTTATGAGTAGATGTGATATAATTAAAACAAATGCTGGAACCAACAGTGTGGCTGAACCTTGTTTTTACTCTCGGGAGGAGGAGATGTATAGAGAAATTTGAATATGGAATTTTCTTGGGAGCAAGTGAGTGATATGCAGTACTGTACCGTGTTGACATACTGCTGCCTAGTGGAAAGGAAACAAGAAAAAAAGAGAAAATAAAGAACTGAAAAGACTGATGTACAGGAAAGGTAACTATGAAGAAATTATAAGCTTTCTGACAAAAGCACGGTGAAACTAGAGGCACATTTGTACATCTTGCAGGAAAACAGAGAGAAAGTGGAAGAAACCATGGTTTAAATTGTGTACTAGTACTAGGTATAGTTGTGGATATGCAGTTGCATGTCTGCAACTATACTAACTCAGTGTATACAAAACATTTGTAGGTAGCCTCAAGTGCTGCTCAACCCATTATTATATAGAAATTGCAACATTTTATCTTATGCGGATACATCATTAGAGCTTGATTTTTTATGTACAATAGATCTCTGAATAGTTCCCAGCTGTTGCTCAGCCCACTTCTATATAGAAATTCCAATACCATGTGGGTCTCCTGGATACAGTAGCAGATTAATTGTTCATCACTTTCTATGAAATGAGAATCTCATATTATGACAGTAGTAAATGCCTATCTGGTGTTCTGTTCAAATAAGAGAAATTATGAGCTTGAAGTTGTATTCAATACACAAGGGAGGATAGAGTAAGAGGGACGTGATTACAAGTTCAATGTTTGAATAGTATTTAGAGGTTGGGAGACATTTTTCCAGTGTATTAGTTTTGTGGCAGTAAATGAGTGATATAAGCTGGATATAGGTACAGTTAAAGCAGATGCCATATGGGGGTTCACATGTTAACCCTTTGACTGTTTCGGTCGTATATATACGTCTTACGAGCCACTGTTTCGGACGTATCAATACGCCTAAATTCTAGCAGCTTCAAATCAAACGGGAGAAAGCTGGTCGGCCCACATATGAGAGAATGGGTCTGTGTGGTCAGTGTGCGCAGTATAAAAAAAATCCTGCAGCACGCAGTACAAAATGAGAGAAAAAAAACTCTGACCATTTTTTTGGATTAAAATGCCGACTTTGAGGTGTATTTTCGTATAGTATTTTTGGTTGTATTCTTTTTTTTATGGTCTCATTTGATAGAATGGACAACATACTACAGAAATATAGATGATTTTGATTATTTTTATGATGAAAACGACCTTGAAATTGAGCTCAAAGTAGGAGAAATGTTCGATTTTTGCAAATGTTCAAGAGTAAACAAATCACGCCACGCGTTCAATACACATCAGTTGGTGAGTCTAATATTCTTTCACAAGTGCACTGATATTATTTATACCATTTTTACAATAATGCAATAGTCTGCATAACGGTAAATATTCTATTTTTTATGTGAATAAAAAATCAAAATAGAAAGCAAAAGTAATATAATTGGGGCCTAAAGACGTGACTAATGAACAGATAACATCTTATTTTAGTGCCAGGAATGTCTGCATTGTTTATTCTGGACCCTATTTTGAAATTGACAACTTTTTTATTTTGCATGAAATTGGCCAAATTGCCAATTTCTGATCACTTTATTGGGTAGTTGAAATCGATAAATTGGTGGTTTCTTGTACTCAATCGATATAACAAATGGAGTTCTAAAGAAATATCTATGAGTTTGGTCAACTGGAACAATGGAATTTACCGAAAATAGGGCTCAAATTCGGCGAAATTGCCGATGCGTATATATTGCTGAGATCACTAACTTCGCGAGAGTGTAATTCCGTGAGTTTTCAATCAAATTTCAAACTTTTGGTGTCTTTACCATCGGGAAACGATTCTCTATTATTTCATAAGAAAAAATAATTTATTTATTTTTTTAAATTTTGCGACAACAGGAGAGCACTCAGGATTGAGGGTTGCGACAGTCAAAGGGTTAATATAAAAGATAATTCATGGCACACAGTTGAAATTAAAGAAGCTAGCTTAAGAGCCTGAGCTTTTCCTTCATGCAAATTCATATAGATTGCACAGATTCTTATGTTATTCCTTATCTCTCCTGTTATGAATATTACAATTCATATTTATAGTTCTGTTGAGCACTCTTAGCCATGAGCTCTCTCCCTCATCAGCTCTTGATCCCTTCCTTTCAATCTTTACTTTTACTGGTGCATTTAATTTCTTGCATTTGCCAGTAAAGAATTTGTTGCTGCTGTTACATAGTTTTTGAAAGTTGCTAAAGGAAGGTGTGATGTCCACCCCTTGGACCTTTGTTCATTGCCTAGAGTTCCTTAACCTCAGATGTAAAGTACTTTTGCCTTTTCCCAGCACTTACTCAAGACTAAAATCTTGGCAGTTTGTTGAAAAATTCCTGCAGTTTCTTTCCTTTCTCATATGTTCTTATTGTTTGCATCACCTTCGTATCTCCAAGTGATTATAGGTAACAGGTAATTTTTTCTGGTAGGTAATTTGTACACAGTGCACTGTGTATTGTTGGACTTGTGATAATTTTGCTGCCTCTGATGCTTCATTCTTCACCTTGACACTTTGCTTTTAGTTTTCTAGGTACCCACTGATCTGTTGTCAGTTTTCTTGTCACAAGCTGGGGATCATTCTGCAGTACATTACAGTATTAGGATTGTTGACAGTAATAATAGTTAGTCTGCTTGTTCTGCTGGATTACTGTTGGTTTTACAGAATTCTTATAGGTTTGTGAAGCAACATTTATTTACTAACCTAAATTGCTGTTTGTGTTGTATATTTGCCTGATTGTGTTTGCAGTAATCACGCTCTTAGTTTCTAGGTCCCAACTCCTAACCATTAATTGATATCTAATGTCTCCTTAACTGAAAAGCCTTTGTCCTGTGTAAATACAAATTTGTATAGTTTATATTCCACTTGCTAAAAATCTGCACAAGAAATTCTTAGTTAATTACCTCTTGCTAGTTTCGCAGGTCAGTGTCCCTGTCTGTTCTTTCATGTCCTCATTCAGAATCCTCTTTGTCCATTTCTTTTGATGACTTGAATATCTCTAATGCTTTAACTATTGCTGTTTGTTGTATTTAGCGATGAGATTTCTGCCTATCCTCATAGTTCAGCATGTATGGTATTGGTAATGTACATTGCAGTTGTGCCTGTGTTTTCAGGTGAGCATACTTCTGTGTTACATTCTTGTATGAATTTTATGCTCCTGTGCATATCTATGGGTATCACCAGTTTTGTCAGTGATTCAGAAATGTTTTCTCTTGGATTTTTAATTGACTTTTCCCAATTGCAAAGCATTTTTCTTTGTAGGTTAACAAAGAAACCCCAAAACCAGGTTTTGGAGGACAGCCAAATCAAGATATGGATGGCCCTCAAAGGCCAGGCTTTGAAAATGCACCAAGGCCACATTTGGGAGGTACTCCAAGGCAAGAATTGGGTGGTCCACCATGGCAAGATGTAGGTGGCCCATCTCGGCAAGATTTTGGGGGTCCACCTCGTCGAGATTTGGGTGGCCCACCACGGCAAGATTTTGGAGGGCCTCCACGGCAAGATTTTAGTGGTCCACCGCGGCAAGAATTTGGAGGTCTATCTAGGCAAGATTTTGGAGGCCCATCAAGGCATGGCTTTGGTGGAACAACTAAATCCGATTTAGATGGTCAACCCAGGTCAGATTTTGAAGGTGCGGCAAGGCGAGGTTTTGGAGATTCTGATAGACAAGATTGTGGAGGCATGCCAAGAAGGACTTTTGATGATCCACAGAGGCCTGAATTTTGGGAATTGGATAGAGGTGACTCCGCATCCCTGGGAAGGGATGCACAAGGTGGAGCAAGGTGGCAAGATACTATAAGAGACAGACAGGTAAGATTTATTGTACTGTCTATTTTCGTGCAAAAAGTAGCTATATCTGCAAAGAAATCATGTACAGGTTTTGAGATAAAGAAGTTCAGTGAAGCAAGAAGTGTGAAATTTGATCTTTCTCTACAAGGACAGGGGTTGACAGTTGACATAATTACCATAATGGTATGGGTGCATTTTGTGAAGGGTGAGGAGGAATAAAAATGGGAATAAATAGATTCATTTAAAATTGGTTGTAGTACATCTATTCTTTTTACATTGTACAAATTATATTATATAGGAATTTTAAAATTCATTTTGAATTCAGCACATTAAATAATGCTCTCACACAAGATCCACACTGCAGTAAGGCATCTCTGATATGAATTCCTTTATCAAAAAATTCAGGTATATTGTCAACCTGATCATTCTCTGCAAACCTGAAAAAAAAATATCATATTTTCTATCCTTTGCATTTTCTCAAAATCTCGTACCATATCTTAGACGCTCATAGCAACAACGTGCTTTCATTAGTGAAAGGCCAAAAAGTAATCTAATACTATCAAGAAGTAAAGTGATTTTGGCAACAAATGTTGTTCACTTATGAATTTTTGTTCAGATTGAAGGCATGGACATTGAACCAACCTGTAAATCACAATTGAGTGTGAATATGAGCACCAATAAAAAAAAAATTCCTTTGGTTCATAGCTTAAACCTAATATCACTACTTTGAAGGTTGCATAATTTACATCCATACATACTTAAGACAAACTTGAAATCATAGGGAGAAAATTTACTCGTAACCTAGTGTTCATCTGATGGTTGTAAGGATCATAGACCAATGTCCTGGTCTTGGACCAGACCTCCTGGTTGATAGCTTGGTCAGTCAGGCTGTTGGTGCTCTCAGTATACAGTTCACTACCATTTGGCCAGTCAAAAACTGCCTAAAGGAACCTTTCAAGCTCTCTCAAATACAATTAATATTTGAAGAGAGAAAAACTGGAATCTCCTAGACCTTTTATACTTACTGAGTTGTCTCTAATGTACAGTTCTTGTTGTTCAGCTGGATGGTATTATGCATTGTCTATCATTCCTTACATTTTCGTAAGAGCTAATGCTAGTACAGTATGCAAATATGGAACCAGTCCCTCCATTATTGTCCATGTGTCAATTATGACCCTGCATCTTCCTCATTTGTTTTTAAGGGAAATACAATTCAATTGATCTCAGTCATTTGCCTGAATTGATAGACCAGTGAAATTTCTTTGTCCATTCTGCAGATCTGGAATTTTGCATACTTTAATAGGGGTTCTTAGTGTATTGCAGTGTTCCATTTTAGTGGACAGTGTTTTAAAAGATTTTCGTTGCCTAGGCGCCTCTTGTTTTGAAGGTTCTTGTATCCAGCCTATACCGTACTATAATTGCAATTGTGACAAACATTTTTACCTTCATTGAACTTTAAGATCTGATATAGTTATCTTTTCATTCCTTGTGTATCTTTTGCTCAATCTAGACATTTGATTGTCTTTTTCTATTCTCTACCAGTTTTTATATCTTAAATTTCCTATAATGGAATAGAACATTTAACAAATTTCTTAGGATTTTTTTTCTTCAACTGAACTTCATTCTCCCTTTCTTTCTCTTTTTCTCTCTTCATTCTAGTTCTTTCTCTTTTTTTCTCATTCTCTCTCTTCATTCTAGTTCTTTCTCTTTTTTTCTCATTCTCTCTTTCACCTTTTCTTTCTCTTTATCTCTTTCTCTAAATAAGACTCAGTCGACGAAAACGTCAATGTGAAAATTACGCCCAGACCGCAAACTTTACGCCTGCATATTTCCATAAATGTTCCATCAGATTTTGTACTCTTGATGTCATGACCTTCAGAAAAGATTCTCTACCATTTCAGATTATTAAAAAAAAGACACTGGAAGCAGTATTAATTTCTGGGGATAGGGATTGAACCCATGGCAAGTGAATCCTAAAACTCCAGGCCAGTGCATAGACCACTTGGCCAGCTGGCTACAATAAGATTCATCCAACTAACCAGCTGGCCGAGTGGCTCATGCACTGGCCTAAAGTTTTAGGACTCTGCCATGGACTCAGTACCTGCCTGTTCCATGATTTATTATGTAACAAAGCAAAGTGAGTTAAAGCTAGAAAAAATAGACAGTTTTAGATTGGAAGTTGGTACAGTATTTGCAAAAAAAAAATTTTTACTTCATCATCCATGTCGCAACCAAGGTAGGGTGACCCGGAAAAGAGGAAACACATTCACTTAGTCTTTCACTCCCTGTTGTGCCAGAAGTGTGTTGATAACTTGCAGTAGCTTCCCAAGTCCTGCTAACTAGTTTTCCTGAATTCCTTTATAAATATTACCTTCCTTGCACTCTTAACAGCACGTCCCTTAAAAGCCCACTTTTTTCCGCTTAATCTGATCTAGCATGCTCACACATGCCTGCAGATGCTCAAGCCCCTAACATTCAAAGCTTCCTTTATCTTTCAACCATTCCTGGGATGATTACCACTACTACTTTTCACTCCAGATTTATACACCATCTTTGTCAACCACCTCAATAACCTTTCCATAGCCCTCTGAATTTTTTTTTTTTTTAACTGACCATTTCCCACCAAGGCAGAGTGACCCATAAAAGAAGAAACATTTTCATCATCACTCACTCCGTCACTGTCTTGTCAAAGGCGTACCGATACTACAGTTAAAAAACTGCAGCATATCTCCACCTCTCCTTCAGAGTATATGCACTCTATCCTTAATCGTACACCATCTTCTATGTTCAGAATTCTATGTACAATGTTTCAACCTGTCCTCTAAGCATTAAGTAGATTTTTCACATATGATTCACAGCATATTTCTAGGTTAGGTTAGATTACATTGTCTTTCATCCATAAAAATAACAAGTAATATACAGTGGACCCTCGGTTAACGAATACCCCGGAAATCGTGCAATTATGTAAGTATAATTTTGTAAGTTCTTGTGGAAGTGTATTTTTGGGGGTCTGAAATAGACTAACCTACGTGAAATTTTTCCTTAAGGGAGTAAATTCGTTCGGTAATGGCACTTGAGCAGACTTCAGGAGTGAAGTTTTTACGAAACTCGGGGGTCCACTGTACAATGGAAAGGTGATGGTCTGTGGCATAAACAGAAAACTTATACCCACTGTGCACAGTCTTCAGCAGTCACCCATTGAACTGTTTTTATGGTGATGACCTGATGTCTGTGGTTTAACAGGATTTGATGAATGTTTGTGTGATGTGGGTTGTGAATCACAACACAGATTGCTCTGATATCTCGCCGCAACATTAAAATATCATGCTTCACACTCGTTCAAGTGTTGGTACTATAATACTCTGGTACAGTCTGCACTCTGAAGGAGGGGTGTTAATGTTGCAGTTTTTAAACTGTAGTGTAAGCATGCCTCTGCCAAGACAGTGATGGAGTGAATGATGAGAGTTTTTCTTATTCGGGCCACGCTGCCTTGGTGGGAATTGGCTGATGTGTTACTAATAATAATAATAATAATAAATTAACTTTTTCTCGCCACAGATTCCTCAACGCACCACTTAACTTTATTTCCTGTTTGATGACATGTCCACATCCAAATACCTAAATACACCCACTACCTCCATATTCCCTCCCTCACTGCAATTTCATATTCAGTCTCTCATTGCCTAGACTTTCTTATTGTTGTTGTCTATGTTCACTTTTAATTTCCATCTTTGACATACCCTCCCAAATATACCTAGAGTATACCTGGAGAGGGTTTTGGGGGTCAATGCCCCCGTGGCCCAGTATGTGACCAGGCCTTATAGTGGATCATTGCCTAATCAACCAGGCTGTTACTGTTGGCCACACGCCAACTTTTTGCAATTTAACTTCTGAATCTCCCAAAAGAACTGTCATCAGCAAAGAACAAGGGTGACAGCTTCCACTTTTAATCACATTATCAGCTCTAATCCCAGACACCTCTTCTTTCCCCTAGCACTCATTTCTTTTTCAAACCCATCTGTAAGTGTATTAAACAATTATGGTGACATCATGCATCCCTGTTTGAGTCTTCTTTTCATTAGGAAATAGTCCCTTCTCTCTCCTACATACCATTCCTGAACCTCACTATCTGCATAAAAACTTGTCTCCACTCACTCCAGTTGACACACACAAGTTTGTTGGCTTTTCAAACCCCTAGCAGTTAATACCTTTACCCTCTCCCTCCAGCCTTTTCTGCATTATGCTTTTGGTAACCCCTTCATCTATTCTCCACACTCCTAATTTTCTGCGTAATATTCACACTACTCATCGCCCTAAAAATGACATCTCTGCTTCCTCTAACCTCCTCCTCGCTTCACCTATATAATGGTGTTCGTACGATTATACTCTGGTACCTTCACCTTTTTTGCTCCCATGGATAGGGATCCATGTCTTAACAGATGCCTCAGCATACCAACCCCCTCTTTTTTTACCCTCGTCTATTCTGTAGTTAATATAATCTTTCATAGTGCAGTAATTTCTCCATATAATGGACATCCACATAACAAACTTAGGAAATATGGAACAAAATCCTGTGGGTAATCGATTTGGAAACACTGAACAAAGTCTGTTGGAGAAATATCCATTATTGTTACGATCACGACTGAACAATCTCTTCTCTATCCACAGCAGTTTCCATTATCAGCCACCAGCTGAACCCGATTAGTCCATTATATAGAGGGGTTTACTGTAATTACTCTTCATAAAGATGAAAATGAAACATTGTCAGTAATGGTGGTGAGATGCCACTGAGATAATATTTTGAGGTTGGGCAGCATTTTGTATATAAGAGTTATACAGTAAGTTTATAAGCTCATTATAATGTTTTCACCTTATGTGGAAAAGTGTAAGCAGTAGCAGTATACTGTAGATGTGTGAGCTCATGGAGTACTAGCAATGTTCTGTAGATGTTTGTGTGTGTAAATACCTCTAGTGTATTGTAGACAAGTGTGTGTGTGCAAGGAGTACCATTGTGTTGTAGACATGCACGTGTCTGTGTATACATGTGGGCATGCGTGCAAGGATTACCAAGTGTATTGTAGACTCTGTGGGTGGTGCAAGTACCAATGTATTGCAGATGTGTATGTGTGTGTGTGTAAGTGTGTGTACTCGCCTATTTGTGGTTGCAGGGGTCGAGACTCAGCTCCTGGCTCCACCTCTTCACTGACTGCCACTAGGTCCTCTCTCTCTCTCTCCCTGCTCCATGAACTTTATCATACCTCGTCTTAAAACTATGTATGGTTCCTGCCTCCACTACATCACTTGCCAGACTATTCCACTTCCTGACAACTCTGTGACTGAAGAAATACTTCCTTACATCCCTTTGACTCGTCTGAGTCTTCAACTTCCAATTGTGACCCCTTGTTTCTGTGTCCCATCTCTGGAACATCCTGTCTCAGTCCACCTTATTTATTCCTTGCAGTATTTTGTGTGTTATCATGTCTCCCCTAACCCTCCTGTCTTCCAGTGTCGTCAGGCTGATTTCCCTTAACCTTTCTTTGTAGGACATTTCCCTTAGCTCTGGAACTAGCCTTGTTGCAAATATTTCCATTTTCTCTAATTTCTTGACGTGCTTGACCAGGTGTGGGTTCCAAACTGGTGCTGCATATTCCAGTATGGACCTGACGTACACGGTGTGTGTGTGTGTGTAAGTGTGTGTATAAGTGTAAGTGTGTGTGTGTATGTAAGTGTACCAGTGTATTGTAGACTGTGTGCGCACACACGCTCACATGTGTGCAGGCAGAACCAATGTGTTCTAGACACCTGTGTGTGTGTGTTGGTGTTTTCAAGGGGTACCAGTGTTTAGTAGACATGTTTGCATTCTTGCAAGAACTCCAGTGTTTTATAGACACTTGTGTGCAAGAAGTACACATGTATTGTAGATGGTTGTGTACAAGTAGTACCCATGTACTGTAGACACTTGTGTGCATCAAACATTTGACTGTGCTGTAGACATTTGAGTACATGATGGGTACCAGTGTATGTACAGTAGCTGTGAGAGAAGAGTACCAGTGTATATAGTTTTGTGAGTTGTATATTGTATACTCATACGAGTGATACTAATACTAAGTGATACTAAGTTGGTCTTTCACAGGATGGTACCCTACAATCTTTTCTACTTCCTTCATATTTGTTCCATTCTGTGCAATCACAAGGTATGTAAAAGAAAGAAATTGAAATTAATTATTGAAAAGAAAAGGTAATGAGGGTAACAAACAATTTAGGAAATGGAAGATTAGACATCATATTGGAAGGAGGTAGTATGGAGGAAGCGAATGTGTTCAGATATTGGGGAGTGGACTTGTCGGCAGATGGTTCTATGAAAGACAAGGTAAACCATAGATAGAATTGACAAGGGGAAGGGGAAAAGTGGGTGGTGCACTGAGTAAACTCTGGAGGCAAAGAACATTATCCATGGAGGCAAAAAGGGGAATAAATGAAAGTTTAGTGGTACCAGCATTCTTGTATAGTGTGAAGCTTGAGTTGTGAATGTTGCAGTGAGAAGGTTGGAGGCAGTGGAGAAGTCATGTCTGACTTTAATGTGTGATGTAAATATTCTGCAGTGAATTTGCAGTTGGGAGATTAGGAGGAGGTGTGGAGTTGCTAAATGTATTATCCAGAGGGTTGAGGTGGTTTGGACATCTAAAGAGTTTGGAACAAAATAGGATGACTTGGAGGGTGTATAAATCTGTAGCGGAGGGAAGGCAGGGTAGGGGTTGCCCTAGGAATGGTTGGAGGGATGGGGTAAAAGAAATTTTGTTTTCAAGGGGATTGGACATTCAGCAAGCATGTGTGACCATGTTAGATAGTGAGTGGAGGCAAATGGTTTATGGGACCTGACGAGCTGTTAGAATGTGTGCAAGGCAACATTTTGTGAAGGGATTCAAGGAAACCAGTTAGAAAGACTTCGAGTCCTGGAGGTGGGATGTACAGTGCCTGCACTCTGATGAAGGGGTGGGGATATTTACAGTTTGGAGGAGCATCTGAACTGTAGTATCTTTGCACTTCTGGCAAGACAGTGATAGAGTGAATGATTGTGAAAGTTTATATATTTTTTTCAACACGTCGGCCGTCTCCCACCAAGGCAGGGTGACCCAAAAAAGAAACACTTTCACCATCATTCACACACAATCACTCTTTGTAGACTCACTCAGATATGACAGTTCAGATGTCACTCCAAACATCCAATATCCCTATCCCCTCCTTTAAAGTGTACTTCCCATTTCTAGGACTCAAGTCTGGCTAACAGGTTTCCCTGAATTCCTTCACAAAATATTACCCTGCTCACACTCCAACAGCTCATCAAGTCGCAAAAACTCCTATCTAACACGCTCACACATGCCTGCTATATGTCCAAGCTTCTTGCACACAAAACCTCTTCTACCCTCTCCCTCCATCCTTTCCTAGGATGACCCCTACCCCTCCCCTCCACTACAAATTTATACACCCTCCAAGTCATCCTATTTTGCTTCATTCTCTCTAAATGACCAAACCACCTCAACAACCCCTCCTCAGCATCTGAATAAAACTTGTAGTAACTCCACACCACCTAATTTCCACACTATGAATTCTCTGCATACATTCCCATCTTTGCCTCCATAGATATATTTATATATTTACAGTGGACCCCCGAGTTTCGTAAACCCCGGAAATCGTACAATTATGTAAGTATAATATTGTAAGCGCTTGTGGAAGTGTATTTTTGGGGGTCTGAAATAGACTAACCTACGTGATATTTTTCCTTAAGGGAGTAAATTCGTTCGGTAATGGTGCTTGAGCAGACTTCAGGAGTGAAGTTTTTACGAAACTCGGGGGTCCACTGTATTTATTTGACATTTCTTGTATTTATGAAAGAAGAATTGTTAACATAATGAATTCTGTCTCAGGTCAAAATTCTTTGATCACTATATTCATTATCTCATGCCTTAAATATACTATGAAGAGGGGTGTAGGAGTTGCTTTGGAAACAATACATCGTGACGGATATATATACCTGTTCTCAACAGGGAAGTGGAACAGAATTCTTCCTCTGTAAGCCATGCGTGTCATGAGAGGTGACTAAAATGCCGGGAGCAAGGTGCTGGTAACCCCTTCTCCTGTATACATTACTAAATTTAAAAAGAGAAACTTTCGTTTTTCTTTTTTGGTCACCCTGCGTAAGTGGGATACAGCTGGTTCGTTAAAAAAAAAATATGTATCTGTGTCTAGTCTTGTGCTGTAATTTTTGTCAGTGGGAGTAGCATTAGCTGTATTTGTGTTCCCTGTATTGTTTGTTGTGTGCTTGGTATTGGCATATATGGTACTGAAGGGTTAAGAGAGTATGTTGCTTTGTGTGGGAGAGTGGTATAAGTGTACATGTTTGAGGGGTACCAGTGTATATGGTTTTGTGTAGTGTGATTCACTGTATGTATATAATTTTATGCAAGGGGTACAAATATACTGTATATGGCATGCAAGGGATGCAGTATATATCGTTTAATGCCAGAGGTACCAGTGTACGTATATTGTTGTATGCCAGAGGTACCAGTGTATACAGTTGTATGCCAGAGGTACCAGTGTATACAGTTGTATGCCAGAGGTACCAGTGTATACGGTTGTATGCCAGAGGTGCCAGTGTACATGGTTGTATGCCAGAGGTACCAGTGTACATGGTTGTATGCCAGAAGTACCAGTGTACAAGGTTGTATGAGAGAGGTGCCAGTGTGTATGGTTGTTTGTGAGAGGTACCAGTGTACATGGTTGAATGCCAGAGGTACCAGTGTACATGGTTGAATGCCAGAGGTACCAGTGTACATGGTTGAATGTCAGAGGTACCAGTGTACATGGTTGAATGCCAGAGGTACCAGTGTACATGGTTGAATGCCAGAGGTACCAGTGTACATGGTTGAATGCCAGAGGTACCAGTGTACATGGTTGAATGCCAGAGGTACCAGTGTACATGGTTGAATGCCAGAGGTACCAGTGTACATGGTTGAATGCCAGAGGTACCAGTGTACATGGTTGAATGCCAGAGGTACCAGTGTTCATGGTTGTATGCCAGAGGTACCAGTGTTCATGGTTGTATGCCAGAGGTACCAGTGTTCATGGTTGTATGCCAGAGGTACCAGTGTACATGGTTGTATGCCAAGGGACCAGTGACATGGTGTATGCCAGAGTACCAGTGTACATGGTTGTATGCCAGAGGTACCAGTGTACATGGTTGTATGCCAGAGGTACCAGTGTACATGGTTGTATGCCAGAGGTACCAGTGTACATGGTTGTATGCCAGAGGTACCAGTGTACATGGTTGTATGCCAGAGGTACCAGTGTACATGGTTGTATGCCAGAGGTACCAGTGTACATGGTTGTATGCCAGAGGTACCAGTGTACATGGTTGTATGCCAGAGGTACCAGTGTACATGGTTGTATGCCAGAGGTACCAGTGTACATGGTTGTATGCCAGAGGTACCAGTGTACATGGTTGTATGCCAGAGGTACCAGTGTACATGGTTGTATGCCAGAAGTACCATTGTACATGGTTGTATGAGAGGTACCGGTGTACATGGTTGTATGCCAGAGGTACGGGTGTACATGGTTGTATGCCAGAGGTGCCGGTGTACATGGTTGTATGCCAGAGGTGCCTGTGTACATGGTTGTATGCCAGAGGTGCCTGTGTACATGGTTGTATGCCAGGGGTACCAGTGTACATGGTTGTATGCCAGGGGTACTAGTGTACATGGTTGTATGCCATGGGTACCAGTGTACATGGTTGTATGCCATGGGTACCAGTGTACATGGTTGTATGCCATGGGTACCAGTGTACATGGTTGTATGCCATGGGTACCAGTGTACATGGTTGTATGCCATGGGTACCAGTGTACATGGTTGTATGCCATGGGTACCAGTGTACATGGTTGTATGCCATGGGTACCAGTGTACATGGTTGTATGCCATGGGTACCAGTGTACATGGTTGTATGCCATGGGTACCAGTGTACATGGTTGTATGCCATGGGTACCAGTGTACTTGGTTGTATGCCATGGGTACCAGTGTACATGGTTGCATGCCCCGGGGTACCACTACCTGGAGTATACCTGGAGAGAGTTCCGGGGGTCAATGCATCCGCGGCCTAACCTGGGACCAGGCCTCATGGTGGATCAGGGCCTGATCAACCAGGCTGTTACTGCTGGCCGCACACAATCCAACGTGCGAACCCACTGTACACTAATCTTGCATATTACACAAGTTAGGTTCTAGAAATCAACAATATACATAAAATTGTGGTGTCTCGACCGAGGACGTGGGGGGGAAAACAATGTTGCATTCTTGACTCCATACTTTTTTTTGGGGGGTTGGGGGGAAAAATAATAGTTATTGATACCTTACCTGATAGAAGTTGTTGCTTGTTGATCTAGAAATGTGTGCACATGGCTGATGTTTCACTACAAAACTTGTACAAGCATCACTGAGCATCACCTAATGTTGACATTGGTAAATGTAAGCCACACTAGTTTGTCTGTCACTGTCCAGTTACTGTACAATTACCCACTATACTGCCACTGGAATGTGTACTCCTTCCACAGAAACTGGGAAACTTAATGAAGACTTAAGTCTTAATAAAGTTTCAATTTCTACTTTTTTTTTTTCTACTACAACTTACATGTTGCAGTTTTTTAACTATAGTATTGGGACGTCTCTAGCAAGACAGTGATGGAGTGAGTGATGCTGAAAATGTTCCTTCTTTTTTGGGTCACCCTGCCTCGGCGTATGGGTGTAACCGAAGCTAGGCGGTCTCACCCATACGCCGAGGCAGGGTGACCCGAAAAAGAAGGAACATTTTCAGCATTACCACTTATTACAAAAACCAGGAAGCAGGACTTTATTCGGCTTGAAATGTAGCCCTTAACCACTCAAGAACAACAATGAACTCAGTCAAGATTATACTGTACATTCACTACAGTTTTATATAGCTTAATATATCCTAAAAAGTGGCAAGGAAGAAGTTTACCTTACCTTAAATTCCTTCTTCATCCAGCTTCTTGCTCTAGAAGTGTGGGGGTATTTATGTGGTCTTACTGGGCCCCAATTTTGATAGGAAATTTCCTGTGGCCTGTGATCAACTGACACCTCTCATACCTATGATATGGGATACGTCTTCAAGGCAACTGACCATGTGGGTGAGTGTTTACAAAAGAAGCCAAGCTAGGCTGTGCAGTTGTACTTGATTTCATGTGAAAAGTTAGTTTACTCAGCATACTTTACCGTACAAACAACACTTAACAATTTCTGCGATTTTTTTTTCCAACCTTTGGAAGTGTTTTCTATAGTAATATATAAAAAAAATTCAATGCCATTGCACAAAATGTGAGTATGTATATGGCTGTGCAAGTGATACAAGTGTTCATGGATGTGTACAATGTGTGTTAATGAAAATGGTTGTATACAAGGGGGTACTTGCATCAGTAAACTTCGTATTTGATACATTAGTATTCACATATCTTCTCTTTTACCGTGTTTTCTTACAACCATTCTGCGAATACCCTTAGGTATGAAAAGTTTTTGTCCACATTGTGGCAGCTTCACACAGTTCATTAGGTATAAACATAATGAAAAATATTTCGTAACTGAACAGTAATGTACAAATATTGATTCTGTAAAGATATTTCAGTGATTTCTTATATAAAGTATAAACAGTTTTAATAAAAAAAAAATTACACAGTTGTACTCATTTTACATATCACTTTAGTAGTATTCATGGTTGAGGTCGATGCTGTTTCTGCCTGCCCCAACAAATGCTAACATCATACCTACAGTATGTGGTTGTGTTCAAGGGGGTATCCATGTAATTATCTAGTTATAAGTACTGTACTTAATCGTAGAGGAACAGAATAATCTTTTATCATTTACAACTGCAGCCAACTCTCATCAGTTGTGCTAAGAAACTTCGTAGATAATGTTTTCCATACTATTTTCTGCTGTGACCTTGTATGTTGCTATCATGTTTCATGGTTGTCACTTATTGGCCAACAAGGGCATTTTCAGTTTTCAACTTAGTAACTTGTATTCATTGAAGTTTTACACAGTTTAAGATGTGAAATCCTAATAGGCCTTGATACTGTACAAAATCACCTGAGACTTGAAAACATGTTACATCAGTGTTTATCACTTTATATTCTGCAGCAGCAGGCCAAAATAAGTTGGGTAGGTATTTGTGGGGAGTAATATACCAGTGTATACGGTGGTGTGTGGGTGGTACCTATGTATGTATATGTGTGAGTGGTATCAGTGTACATGATTGTAAGTTGTGCTAATGTACATGGTTGTGTGAGTGGTACCAGTGTGCATGCTAGTGAGAGTGGTATCAGTGTATTCTAGTGTAAGTGGTGCCAGTGTACATGCTAGTGAGTGGTACAAGTGTACATGCTAGTGTGAGTGGTACCAGTGTACATGGTAATGTGAGTGGTACCAGTGTACATGGTAGTGTGAGTGGTACCAGTGTACATGGTAGTGTGAGTGGTACCAGTATACATGATAGTGTGAGTGGTACCAGTGTACATGGTAGTGTGAGTGGTACCAGTGTACATGATAGTGTGAGTGGTACCAGTATACATGGTAGTGTGAGTGGTACCAGTATACATGGTAGTGTGAGTGGTACCAGTATACATGGTAGTGTGAGTGGTACCAGTATACATGGTAGTGTGAGTGGTACCAGTATACATGGTAGTGTGAGTGGTACCAGTATACATGGTAGTGTGAGTGGACCAGTATACATGGTAGTGTGAGTGGTACCAGTATACATGGTAGTGTGAGGGTACCAGTATACATGGTAGGGTGAGTGGTACCAGTATACATGGTAGTGTGAGTGGCACCAGTATACATGGTAGTGTGAGTGGTACCAGTATACATGGTAGTGTGAGTGGTACCAGTATACATGGTAGTGAGTGGTACCAGTATACATGGTAGTGTGAGTGGTACCAGTATACATGGTAGTGTGAGTGGTACCAGTATACAGGGTAGTGTGAGTGGTACCAGTGTACATGGTAATGTGAGTGGTACCAATATACATGGTAGTGAGAGTGGTATCAGCATACATGGTAGTGGGAGGTGTACCAGCGTACATGGTAGTGGGAGGTACCACCGTGCATGCTAGTGGGAGGTACCACCGTGCATGCTAGTGTGAGTGGTTCTGGCATATATGCTAGTGGTACCAGTGTACATGGTAGTGGGTGGTACAAGTGTACATGGTAGTGTTAGTAGTACCGGTGTACATGCTAGTGTGAGTGATATAAACATACATGGTTGTGTGGGTGGTACCAGCATACATGGTTGTGTGGGTGGTACCAGCATACATGGTTGTGTGGGTGGTACCAGCATACATGGTTGTGAGAGTGGTACCAGCATACATTCTGGTGTGAGTGGTACCAGCATACATTCTGGTGTGAGTGGTACCAGCGTACATTCTGGTGTGAGTGGTACCAGCCTACATTCTGGTGTGAGTGGTACCAGCGTGCATTCTGGTGTGAGTGGTACCAGCATGCATGCTAGTGTCAGTGGTACCAGCGTGCATGCTAGTGTCAGTGGTATCAGCGTGCATGCTAGTGTGAATGGTAACAGCGTTCATGCTAGTGTGAATGTGTAACAGCAGCTCATGCTAGTGATACCAGTGTCATGGAGTTAGTACCAGCATGTATGTGAGTGTACCAGTGTACATGGTAGTGTGAGTGGTACCAGTGTACATGGTAGTGTGAGTGGTACCAGTGTACATGGTGTGTGAGTGGTACCAGTGTACATGGTAGTGTGAGTGGTACCAGTGTACATGGTGGTGAGTGGACCAGTTACATGGTGTGTGAGTGGTACCAGTGTACATGGTGGTGTGAGTGGTACCAGTGTACATGGTAGTGTGAGTGGTACCAGTGTACATGGTAGTGTGAGTGGTACCAGTGTACATGGTAGTGTGAGTGGTACCAGTGTACATGGTAGTGTGAGTGGTACCAGTGTACATGGTAGTGTGAGTGGTACCAGTGTACATGGTAGTGTGAGTGGTACCAGTGTACATGGTAGTGTGAGTGGTACCAGTGTACATGGTAGGTGAGTGGTACCAGTGTACATGGTAGTGTGAGTGGTACCAGTGTACATGGTAGTGTGAGTGGTACCAGTGTACATGGTAGTGTGAGTGGTACCAGTGTACATGGTAGTGTGAGTGGACCAGTGTACATGGTAGTGGATGGTACCAGTGACATGGTAGTGAGTGGACCAGTGTACATGGTAGTGTGAGTGGTACCAGTGTACATGGTAGTGTGAGTGGTACCAGTGTACATGGTAGTGTGAGTGGTACCAGTGTACATGGTAGTGTGAGTGGTACCAGGTACATGGTAGTGTGAGTGGTACCAGCGTACATGGTAGTGTGAGTGGTACCAGCGTACATGGTAGTGTGAGTGGTACCAGCGTACATGGTAGTGTGAGTGGTACCAGCGTACATGGTTGTGTGAGTGGTACCAGCGTACATGGTTGTGTGAGTGGTACCAGCGTACATGGTTGTGTGAGTGGTACCAGCGTACATGGTTGTGTGAGTGGTACCAGCGTACATGGTTGTGTGAGTGGTACCAGCGTACATGGTTGTGTGAGTGGTACCAGCATACATTCTTGTGTGTGGTACCAACGTACATTCTAGTGTGTGTGGTACCAGTGTACATGATTGTGTGAGTTGTACCAGCATACATGGTAAAGAGTGGGGTACCAGTGTATATGCTTGAGTGGTACCAGTGTATATGCTTGAGTGGTACCAGTGTATATGCTTGAGTGGTACCAGTGTATATGCTTGAGTGGTACCAGTGTATATGCTTGAGTGGTATCTATGTATATGGTTAAGAGTGGCACCAGTGTATGTAAGAGGTAAATGATGTGCAGTACCTTGAGGAAGATTGCTGGGCTATTTAATTAGTCAACAGACTATTTTACCCCTGATCTCGATCGGATGATCCACCCAGTGAAGGTTTATCATTTCAGTGAAGACTTTCCACTGGCTGGCTTGTCCATCTCTTCACAAGTTAACATAGGGGTGCCTCAAGATGTATATACTGTCAGCCCTTGCTCGCTCTACGAAGGTCTGCATTACAAAATTTCACTCGTACGAAGTGCTATAATGCATAGGATACACCTAGGGGGGAGAGTTGCAATGGCCTCAGTTTGTGTGATGTTTGGTAAGAGATCATTTATGGTTTTTATTTGGTATTGTACACTTGTCATATGCATGTTATGGATCCTGCAGCAGGAATGGCTATTGACAGAATGAGGTAGAAAAGGTGAGCAGAAGGAAGCAGTGAGAGCCTTGCTGTTTATCCCCCTTCAAATTCTGCATTATGTTATGAAAAACATTTTGAGAGGTTTCATTTTTATTGGATTGAAATTGCACCAATTAACACTTATTGAAGGCAATTTTCTAAGAGCAGAATTCATTTTATGCAATGTGTTGATGTACAGTTCTGTGTATGTGATGTGTGGATGTACAGTTCTGTGTATGTGATGTGTGGATGTACAGTTCTGTGTATGTGATGTGTGGATGTACAGTTCTGTGTATGTGATGTGTGGATGTACAGTTCTGTGTATGTGATGTGTGGATGTACAGTTCTGTGTATGTGATGTGTGGATGTACAGTTCTGTGTATGTGATGTGTGGATGTACAGTTCTGTGTATGTGATGTGTGGATGTACAGTTCTGTGTGTGTGATGTGTGGATGTTCAGTTCGGTGTATGTGATGTGTGGATGTACAACAATAAAAACAAAAGGTATCTAATTACCATAGGTATGCAAGATAGAAAAAAACAGAATATTGTATTAATAGACGAAACTATAAAAAATTAATTATATTGAAAAAACTTGTTAGTTTGTTTACATGGTTGGAATAATCAAGTGTCTTGAATATCAGCCATTCAACCGTTGATTATCAGCCATTCAACCGTTGATTATCAGCCATTCAACCGTTGATTATCAGCCATTCAACTGTTGATTATCAGCCATTCAGCCGTTTATTATCAGCCATTCAGCCGTTTATTATCAGCCATACAACCATTTATTATCAGCTGTACACCACCAAGTGGATGTTTTTCATGCAGTGAAATAATTAGTTTTTCAATGATAGTTTTTGTCGTTCAGTTTAACCTGTCTCTTGTACTATTATTGGGTTCCTGTGTCGTTATGATAATTCTTATTAATCTATTTATCATGGTACCCAATTGCCATCATGTCATGCCACATGACTGCCTTCATGTCATGTCTCCAGACTGTCATCATGTCATCTGTAAGAAAGTGCAGTACTTCATTGTTACCAAAATGATTTTACCCGAGTGTCCGTGTTTAGTTTTTTGTCACTGTGTTACACGTTGTTGTCTTGAGGTTCGGGGTGCTACCAAGTGCCTTGTGTGGCAGTTCTGTATGCGGTACAACACTTGCCAACATGTGCTTCTGCCATTTTTATAACAATGGCATCAGAGTTCCAACTCATCTTTTGTATTTATCTAAGTTTCTTACCTGTGTATACAATTTCTAACACTAGACCTGTTCACAAACACACAATATTATTATTATTACAGTATTATTATTATCATGGGGAAGCACCAAACCCATGTGGGTCATCTAGTGCCTGGTGAATGGGAGGCAATCAGGTTAGATTCAAGGAAGATGAGAGGTAGCTCCAGTTCCTTGGATCAATAGCTGTTCAGTATCAAGTTATATCCCTTAAAGTGACTTGTAAGGATAAATAACTTGATGCCTCAATGACTATATTTTATATGAGTGAAAGTATTCACTGTGTGTGTTCATAAGTGTATGTACTTGCCTATATGTGGTTGCAGGGGTCAAGTTACAGCTACTGACGCTGTGTGTGTGTGTGTTAGTTACTATTTTATCCTAGGCACATGTCGATTAGACACTAAGCCTGTTGTATATGCGTGTGTGTGTGTATGTACTCACCTAGTTGTGGTTGCAGGGGTCGAGTCACAACTCCTCACCTCGCCTCTTCACTGGCCACTATTAGGTCACTCTTCCTGCTCCATGAGCTTTATCATACCTCGAGTGTGTGTGTGTGTGTGCGCGTGTGTACGTGCATGTTTGTGCGTGCAGTTGAGTGAGTGAGTGATCATGGATTTTATAAATTAATGCATAATTGTGTGATCCTCACAGCTACACCCACAGGATAGGGACAACTGGGATGGAAACAGGAGAGACTCATCTTCAACATATGGCTTCTCTGAATGTTTTTCTGAAGAAATGTTAAGGTGAGTGTATTTTTGTTCTTAATTTGTCATTATCTTTAATGTTTTTATTACATTTTTTGTGACTTTCTTCCACATTAGAAAAAAAAAAGTTGATGAAGGAAGTTATAAAGACTATAAACCTGTGACACAAATTCATTACATGCATTCCATATGTTACTATTTGCTTAATTTTTCTTCTTTCTAATCAGATATGAAGAAAAGCGCAGACATGAAAGATTTGGCGCCGATTCAAGATTCCCAGATAACCGCAGAGGTGATTACTGGGATGATCGCAGAGATGATCCACGCTACTCGGGACGGCGCATGGATGATCGTTTAGGTGACGATCGATTTGATGATGATGCCTATATCCGACAACGTTGGGATTATTATGAAGAGAGAGAGAGGGGCAGTTCGTATAGATGGAATGATAGTTATTATGATGATGCGTATGGAAGGGGATCGAGGGATCGCTTTGATAGTGGCTATGGAAGGGAAACGTATGATAGAGATCCCTATTATCAAGATAATTATGGCTCCAGACCATATGACAGGAGAGAGAGTGACTATGCCATGGACACTCGTGAACATGATCGTGATCGCCACGAGAGAGACAGGAGAGACCACTATGGCCGAGGGCCAGAAGACCCACACAGACGTGAACCGTTTGATCATAAACCGCCAGTTGATCAGCCTGCAGTTGTTGACTATGCACATGGTGGAAGTAGTACAGGTAATGTGATTTATGGTCTGTATCTCACAGGATGGTATTGTACAACTACTAGAAGTGTTGCATAAGTTTATTTACAGTAAGATGGCTTGAATTTCCTTCATATTAGAAGTGTTTGGGGACTTAAGATTGTGTTGTATAAGATGCTGAGTGACAGTGATGATGATTGACTATCGTTATCTTGCCAGTGCTATTTATTCGTAATGTATATCATTGCCTTATAGCCTGGTATGTGGTGATATAAGAATAACTGGGACTGAATGCACTTTAATGGATTAAATCAGTTGAAACGTATATTTAATATTTCATTTTGTGTGATGTGCCAGTGGTACATTACCTATCTGACGTTATGGTAGATTGGAGGAGCCAACCTTGGGTTGCTAAAAACACATGAAATGGGAACATCAGTATTTACTTAAATATACCTGGAGAGGATTTCGGGGGTCAATGCCCCCACGGCCCGGTCTGTGACCAGACCTCATATGTGAATATATAGCATAGGAAAATCCACATGGAGATTGGGGGGGGGGGAATGCTATTTTAGTCTCATTTTGATACATTCTACAGCAGAAAATAAAAAGTTACAAAGAAGGTAATAATTTTGAATAAGAGGATTGAGTCAAATCTGAGGATGGGAAGGGAACAAGCAACTTCTTGGTCTGCCATTTCATAGCTGTATGACTCTGAAATGCTGCTTTGGATATAGCACCTCAAATATTCCTTTCTGGTGTGCCTTAATAAAATTATTTTTATGTTGGTGCAGTACTTCATTAATGATGGTAAATATTTATTTGCCATGGGTGTTCAGTTCTGAAACATCTGGAGCCATAATGAATAAGCAAAGCTACCCCAAATCGATTACAGTACAACTTTTCCTGTGACACCACAGGAGGTTGTAGGTAATGTCAAATGAAAAGTATGATGTGGCACTTTATTAATGTTTAGCTTTATTTATTTATTTATTTTTTTATATCACCATACCTTCATCTTCCATAGACCTATTGCTGAAAAGTCCACTCCCAAATGTCTGAACACATTTGGGAGTGAAATTTTTGACAAACAAGTCTATGAAAGATGAGGTGAACCATAGAATGGATGAGGGGAAGAAAGGTGGGTGCATTGAGGCAACTGTGGGGACAACTGTATCCATGGAGGCAAAAGTGGGAATGTACCAGAGTATAATAATGCTAACACTGTTATATGGGTGTAAAGTGTAGGTTTTAATTGTTACAGCGAGAAGGGGCTGAAGGCAGTGCAGCTGTCATGTTTAAAGGCAAATATGTGGTGTGAATATTATGCAGAGAATTCAGGACTTGCAGATTGGAAGGTGTGGAGTTATCAAAAGTATTATTTAGAGAGCTGAGGAAGGGTTGTGGTGGTTGGGTCATTTGAAGAGGATGGATCAAAATAGGATAACTAGGAGAGTATAAATCTGGGGTGGAGGGAGGGATACGGGTCATTCCAGGAAAGGGAGGTAGGAGTCGAAGGAGATTTTAAGTGCTAGGGTCTTGGACATCCAACAGGATTGTGGGAGCATGTTAAAAATGAGTAAAGTGGTTTTTTTCTTGATGTGCTGTTGCAATGTAAATAGCAAATGAAATGATTTGGGGAACCCCGAGTGCATGCACTCTGAAGGAGGGATGAGGATGTTGTAGTTCAGAGGGTTACCTGAAATGTGATGTCATCACACTTTTGGCAGGGCAGTGAATGTTTTTTTTTTTCACCAACCTCAGTAGGAGATGGCCACTGTTACACAAAAACTTCACATAATTACTTTCATTTTCTCTTTTTTTTTTCTCTCGTCTTTTTTTTTTTTTTTTTTTTTTTTACACAGGGTTTGACAAGGTTAAGTTAAGGATCCCTAACTTTATTGACAAGCTGAGAGCTGTTACCTACATCAGCTCATTTGAAAGCATTTTTATTGTTATGAAACATACAAGTATGGAACAGGATGAAGTTGGAGCCATCTGTGGGCCAGCATTTTCATTTGATCAACTCGACTGACTTTATCTCGTTAACATCATAATGCTGTGCGAATGTGTTTCAGACTCGAGTCATCCTGGGGATGAATGATCTCAGATGAAGTGATGTTCTGTAGAAGAGTAGAGCCAGAGTGAAGTTGCTGATTTCTGCCCGTCTTGTGGTATAGAAGCTTGCTTCTCGCTGTCCTTGAAGTGGAGCCAAGTGTGGTACTTTGACAATGTTGGCCTTGTACATGACAGTAAGGCCACCCACATTCCTCTGCTGAAATGACAAGATTTATCCAGGATGGGTCCAGGCGAGAGATGAGACGTCTTGCTCTGTTCTCTACTCTGTCAAGCAGTCTCAGATGAGAGGGGGGGCAGGCAAACCAAGAAAATGGCGCATACTCTGTATCTCTGTCTCTCTCTCTGTCTGTGTGTGTGTCTGTCTCTCTTTCTCTCTGTCTCTCTCTGTCTGTCTGTCTCTCTCTCTGTCTCTGTCTCTGTCTCTGTCTCTCTCTCTCTCTCTCTCTCTCTCTCTCTTCTCTCTCTCTCTCTCTCTCTCTCTCTCTCTCTCTCTGCTCTCTCTCTCTCTCTCTCTCTCTCTCTCTCTCTCTCTCTCTCTCTCTCTCTCTCTCTCTCTCTCTCTCTCTCACATTACTTTGTCATAGAATTCCAACAGGTTTATTAGAAAACATTTGTCATCTGAATCCATGCTGGTTATTGTTTATAAATTCCTTCTGTGTTTTAAAACTCTTTGGTCACCTGCATGGCCTCTAGTCGAACACCACCTGCTTTTGTGTGTGTGTGTCTGCAGGTGCTACCTTTGCATAAAGTATTAGTATCTGGAGAAAACCTTTTCAGAGCAATTTTAAACTTCACATTTAATTTGACAGATGAATAAAGAAGAATGAAGTGTTCTGGTGGCAGTTTTTAGAACTAATTTTGGAGGATCTTATTCAAGTAGAAATTACTCAAACTTACTACACCTATCTCTGAAGGCTACATATTTTGCATAGATTTTTAATGTTGGGTGTCCTAGAAAATTTTTGGCTAAACCTAATTTTCTATAATTTTTAATCCTTTTATACTCGACAACCTTTTGAAAACTCTTTAAAGGGGTTTTAAATTTATTTTGGATATATCTTTGCCTTTATGTCTCATTGATGCCCAGTTGGATAATATCTTTTAATGTTTATGAACAGCATGCAATTTTTGTTGTTGTCTTAAATTTCTGAAATTTGGTTTGAAGCATAAAACACATTACTTTGATAAACAAGGTACTGTATTACAGTCCTTCAGTAATTACTCTCAGAGCCAGTTATTGAGATCTTATTCTCTAGCTAATGGAGCAAAACTTATTAATTATGCTCTTCATTTATTCAGACTTCCTTCGATAAATACATTCACCCCTCGCTATAAGCTAAGGGCGAATATATTTAAGGTAAGTAATGTGTACTGTATATGCATTTTTTAGGCCTTGATCTATTGCTCACTTAATATATGATAGTGTAAACATGTTATCAGGCTTTTGTATGCATTTGAAAGTGAAGAAAAGGATGTTTCCCTTTACAGCGATTTTTGCTTTTCAGCAGTTACCCAGAACGTAAGCTGCTGTAGAAGCAAGGCTTGCCTGTACTTCCTTCCTCAAGGCTTGCCTGTACTTCCTTCCTCAAGGCTTGCCTGTACTTCCTTCCTCAAGTCTCACCAAAGTTTGATCTAAAAATATTGATTTTTCTTTTAGCTTTGCTTTAAAAAAATTTAAATGACAAATTAAAACAAAACACTTGTTAAACAAATATTTTTAGGAAAGAAAAAAACTTGAAAAAATGCCTCTAATTATCCCAAGAGTTTTTTGGAATATAATAATTGGGAAAGGGGAGAAATATACATACATGTATTTACATGTTTTAAATGGTATTCTCTGAATACATTTTCTTCAATACACCATTTTCTTTTTCTAAAAGTTATTTAATATTATCCTACAAGGTCACTTTCCTATTTTGTTTGTATAGCAACAGCATGTCCTTTATTGTAAACCTCATTCATGTGTTACTATATCCCTTTTTTGTTTTTGTTTTGTTTTATCCTGTGAAAATGTCTGTTAGTAATGAGCTGCCTTCATTCAATGGTGTCATGAGTTTCTCAGCCTTTGATAACTAGAAGATCCTCGTATTGGTAATTATCACTAATTCTTTGTTTCACACTTTGCATGTTATAAATGAAAAAGCATCAACTCTTGCTTTTACTTCAAAGAATAAACTTTCTGATACAAATCGTGCCTTCTCTAAAGAAAGGAAGGTACTGTGTCCTGTCAAGTCGTTCTTCGTGTAGAATAAGACTTGTGTCTGTGATTATTTCTCTGGTGTATAAAATTTTGTAATAAACACCACTCGATAGTACAGAGGAACCTACATGAAGAAAATGGGATGAAAGATAAGAGGAGTGATGTCTCTCTCTCCTGCTGAACACGTAGCTTCCTGGATGCTTCTGCTACATTGTGAGATATCTGGTGGATGCCTTTTAAGATTGATTTTAAATTTGCACCATATATATAACTGAGAAAAAAAAAGATGGGTTGGGAAGTTGTGGTTTGGAGAGTCATTTAAATTCAGATGTCAGTACACTTGTATGAATGATGATGAGTGTGCTTCTAAGTCTTAGGTCACCCTACTTTGATGGTAAATAGCCCAGGTTGTAAATACAAAGACAAGTTTGGTATTGTAATTTTTAAAAAGCAGGTTATCCATTTGGCGGGAATTTTTACAACATTATTGGAGGTCTCATTCTTAACTAATGAAGCAAAAGGAATCGGCGCATCCTAACCAGACTTACTATGCCTATTCCTTAAAACTATATCATGTACGTATTGGATAGTAGCCATCTTAATTTTGCTTGTCCAAATATTTTCTTTATAGTATATTTAACCAGGTTTCTATAGTAAAATGCGAGTCCCATGTGTGGGTGATGCATTCCTTAGCACCCAAGATTTTGAGGATATTCTTTGAATTCCCTCTTTTGTGCCCAAAAGATACTTTATTTAAATATTGAGTACAAATCTAATTCTACAGTACCGTATATCATAATTATGAGGGATTATGGGTTCGGCTAAAAGAATAATATAATGGCTTATCATTTTTGAAGTCTTCAATATGGATATCAAATCATCAGCTTTGCCGAGTTTGGGTTAATGGGATTCATCTGCATGTGCCTTCATTTGTCGTGAAGTGTTGTAACATGGGAGGTCGTGTATTCACTTGACTATTTGAATTGGTAACACTGCAGACTGCCTCACTCACAGCTGTGTAGAAAACTGTGTGCAGCCACCAGCAGATGTTTGTGAAATTTTTTCTACCATCAGGATAGTCATACAGAGCTTAAAGAATGGAAGAAGCTCCCAAAGACCATACAGTGAAAGTGAATGAGAAGCAGATAAGATACTTGGATCAGTGTGTTTGTTGGTTAAACTTTCATGCACAGATTAAAGTTATATAAGCAGTTCAGGTGTGTTATAGTATGTGATTGGTAAGGATTGATTATAGTGTGTTGTAGTGTAGCAATGACTTAATACTGCTACCAGTAACACACTTCTGACTTCTTCCTTCAGTCATAAAAAATATAAATGTCTCCCACACCCATACATTTGATAACAAATAAAGTCGGAGAAAACCAAAAATATGGTAAGAGGTACAGTACTATCGAGGACACAAGACAGAATCAAATGAGTGAGGGGCCAGTGTTGGGAGGGGGGAGGGTAAGGATGTAATGGGGTGACTGTACTTTGCGTCTATCAGCAGATACACTGCATTACCTCGTCTCTTGTTTGTGTCGTAATAAACTTCGTACTGTCAATTATTATTGTTTGTATTTTTTTTCATTATTAAAGAAATGCAAGCAGTTGTAAATTATGATTGGCATGGTGAGATTACCCGAGCGTGTGGTATGTCTAATTCCCTCACTCTTTCCCTCCCTGACCCAGAAAATGCTTGTAAATTTTCCCCCTCCTATTTACTTATTAAATACATTTGTAGCAATAGCTCTTGACAGCTACTTCTGCATACACTAGACAGCAAAAATCAAAGGCAGTGATGGTATGTACTGCATATGTAAGCATACAGTACAGTTTGTGAGCAAGACACGTGTGTAACACTAGGAATCTTTGATGAAACCTTTCGCCTGTGCTACAGACTCTTATCACTCAAATACAGAGATCTTTTACACCCCAGGAGACATCAGCCTTGATGGAGGAATAAGCAGTCTTTTAGTCTAATGCAGAAGCTTATGGTTAATGGTTTATGTGAGGTGCTATCAAAAAGTTCCTGTACTCAAATCTTTTGCACACTTCCCGGGTGAAATATGAAGGTGATGCAGATTGTGCTGGCAGTACACAAGTGAAGTAGCATGGCAAATTTTAGTGTGGTTGGTCATTCTACTTAGGTTAGATGGGCATTTTCTGTATTAATGTGTTGCAATTTTTTATGCAACCATATGAGATCTTTAAAAGAACAGCATGTGTGTGAAATTCTGTTTCAAGATTGGTAAAATTGCTAGTAAAACTCTCAAAAGTGTTTCACCAAGTATTTAGTGATGAAGCAATGGGTGAGACAATGTTTTGAATGGACGCATGTCAGTTGAGATGATGAATGCTCTTGTTGTCCATCAATGTCAGAAATGCCAACATAGAAAAAAGGAGGAAAGCTATTTACAAAGATTGTTGTCGAAGTATTCAGGACATTGTAAGGGCTGTGGAATTTCTTATGGGTGCAAAATTTGTTCCCCGTTTGCTGACTGAAGACCAGAAAGACTTGTTTTCTAGCCAAAAACATGGTGGTCGTCCCCCACCCTCCCTACTCCCCAGATCTAGTTTCTTGTGGCTTCTTTCTCTTCCCAAAAATTTCTGTGACACAAGGCAGGGGTGTTTTAGCAACGTGAAGGAGATTCAAGCAGAATGCCAGGCCATGTTAAACACTGTTAGGAAAGAAAGAGTTCCAGAAATGTTTTGAAGTGGCAGAGGTGGTGAGATTAGTGTATAGCCTCCCAGAGAGAGTACTTAGAAAAGAGACTGTCTTCAACTAGGTGATTAGGTAAGCCTTTTTTTTTTTTTCATCCAGGAACTTTCTGATGGCACCTACAATATATTGGAACATGAGGCATAGCAACTCGCAGGTAAGGTCACAGGTAAGCTGAGTCCACCAGTGGAAGGAAGTCCCGCTAAACCATTGTTACTAATAGAGCTGCTGAAGACATCTCTTATCAAGATAACATTGTTGCAGTATCAAACAAGTATCACATTGTTGGTATTATATACCATTTATAATATAAAGTTTAGTTAAACCGTGCTAATGATTAACAACTTAGTCTTGCCCTCATGGCTGACTGAGACAACCTGTGTTTTACTACTGTATATATCTTGAATACTTTACAAATACTTTACAGTATATTAAAACACCATTCTAGATATGGGAAAATAGTTGCCAACCATTTTCCGTTTTTGAAAACAGTTTCGTAATTTTCATGTAATGCTGCAATACACCACTAAAGAAGTACTGTATATATATACAGGTATATAGTATACTGTATTATATACAGTGGATTCCACATATGATGCAGATTCTATTTCTGAAAAGTTTCTTAGATTTAATTTCTTGATTCATCAACAGTAATAACTTTTATTATTTTACACCTTAGTTTTTGCTTGTTATCTAGAAATGCATGGAGAGGGTTGATATGGGTTACTAAATGTAGTGAGGTTCCATACACAAGAAAAAATACAGAATAAAAAGATTATATACAACTTTTTTTCTTTCTTTAGATTCTGGTTGCTGGTGCATGTTGATCTAGAAATGTGTAGAGGATTTCTGTGGTCCTACTGGACTGGAGTGGATGGCTGTGGTTCTTGTTATGTGGATGGCCTTCTCTACACATGTGCACCAGCTTTAAGCATATCTATGATGTCTTTAGTTTTTTAAATAGGCATAGTTTCCCACTTTGTGGCATCTTGGGTTTTCAGTGGTGTGATGGAAAGATTGAAAATCAGTTAACAAGAGTTTGGTATGGGATGGCATCTGGAAGTGTGGGTGGCTGTTTACACCAAGGAGTGAAGTTAGGCCTTTCTCCTAAGCTTAACATGCTGGATTTTGTATGAACAGAAGATTTAGGCTTGTTTTCCAAAACATTTATGTCGCGATCGCATGATCACTTTTTACGAAGCGTGAACTTTGGTATTTTAATCAGGATTTATTGAAAACACTATGAGTGCCCAAAATGTGAGTATCTACTGTATGTTGTATGACAAGTAAGTTCAGTATTCCTGTATAGTTTTATTTGTACATAATGTACACTGGGCTTATTTTCTTAGTTTTATAGAGCATTAAAACAATGTAAATACAAGTAGGTAAGTAAAAAAAATTATTACATGTTACCTCTGTGATGTTGCACTGCTTTCAAGCCTAGTGGTCCCAGGTGACAACTTCTTGCTTAACACTAAAATGCCTTTGTTTCTAATAAAATTACTGTATTTGTATTTTTTGTCATATTAGGTATGTTTTAAGGTGTGATACTTTAAACACTTGGTATGTAAATACATACATGATACTGGACTCTTCTGTGAATATCATGTGTGTCTGCACTTAGAATGAGTTATTGGGCAAATTATATCTTTTCTGGCCATTGTTGCAAAAAAATAGATTCAGAAAAATACTTACCAGTCAGTCTTGATGGCACTCGGCTCTTGTGATGGGTTGGGGCTAGTATCATTGAAATTGATTTCTACAGTGTTTAATTTCATGGAAATCTTGTAGTTTTTGCTAGTTTTCTGTGTTTGAGGTCTTCATTAAATGCATTTAGCATCGTCCCATTAAAAAGATGAAAAAACAATTCCACATGCTGTAGCAATTGTAGCTTCTGATACGTTCCACAAGTCCAGCTTTCATGCCTGATTTGTTAATCTGATTTATCCTTTCAGTTTATACCAATAGAGGTTTATATACAGCTATGAGAATTGTTATAAATTGACTGGTTACACTGTAACCTACTTTCTTGAGGAACAGTTTTCTTTGATTATTTTTTCTCTTTTGCGTGTTGCTGTGGTAAGGTATTAAGTTTTTTTTTTTTTATATATTACAGTACTTAGTTTTAGATATTGCTGTAAGGGTTCTCAATTCTACAGGTACAGTATATGGAGCAGGGTTACATTTGTCTATTTTGGGGGGATATTCTCCTTTGTGTCACCCAGTTTTAAGATGGGTCATTTCTCACCAAAGCAAGGTGACCTATACAAGGAAACTCATCCACCATGAATGTCTTGTCAGAAGTGCAAGTGAACTAATGCCTTTTCCCCACACATATCTGTACTGTGATATTAGGGAGAGTTAATAAGTCTCAGATTGCTATATGGCTCTGGTCATTGTTAAATCATCAGCTTCATCAAACATCTAGTCTTGATAACATTTTGAGTATTTAACTTCATTGGTGACAGTGTAATCCACAATAAAATATATGGTAAGTTTGAGCAGTCAAAATTATAGCTTGTGAGGATTAGGCACATACCCTGCGACCTGTCCTTAATTCTAAGTTGATTTCTCAAATACTTTTTTCAGCAAATTTCTCTATTTACATTAAGTTAAGTTTGATTGTTGTCTCTTAATAAAAATTAGCCAGTTATAACATACAACGGCAATAAATGAAACATTTTGGCTGGGATCCATTAAGTGCACTCTATTATACTCAGATATTCACTGTTTAAGACATGTAAACACTCACCCATCCAACTGTCTAAGCAACAGTGAAATGCTGACTTTGATTACGAGGATGGGTCACATCCTGGTCACATTAGGTATGTCATGATTGCTCTTAGCGTGTTCCAGGATTATGCATGATAGTTGCTCACAACAGAAACAGAGGCCTTCAAAACACTTTAATTTGATACACAATTCAGGGAAAAATGTTTTGAAAAGATTTTTCCTGCAGTAATAACTTTTAAGTAGTTTAATGAACTTAAATAATTTGCTAATAATGTCATAGTATGTTCAGGTCTAAAGGCTGAACATTGGTAATTATATGTTGTAAGGAAATAGTATATTTATGCTTCTTTCATATGATTATAACAAAGTTATTGTTATAATCATAGTTTAGCATTCAGCATCTACTAGTATGTACTTACCAGTTATTTATTCTTCATTTTCCAATACCGACTTCTACATCTACACTGATTACTGCACAGAGGGTCCCCAACTAATGAACGAGTTGCATTCTTGATGTTCGAACTTATGGATGAGTTGTTTTTAACTTGAAATCTGACTTTCGTATAGAAAACATTGGTGCAAAAAATAATCGTATCACATGTTCGTATCTGCATGTCGGCATTCATTAAATAATTAGGGCGTCTTCACTTGCAAGTTGGGACACCCTGTAATTCTAATTATTTCTTGTTTACTGTTATGTACCGTATGTCTTTTTATATTGTTCATTCTGACAGTTTAGTTTTAAGTTTTATCAGTTTCATTTAAAGAAACCTAATTATGTTTTGTTAAGAATAAGATCATGCATTTATAAAATATTCTAATGAGTATTTTTAATTAACTTGTGGACTTCGATTCATATATGATATTTGTGTAGTTTTAGTGCCTTTTACTTAGCAGGTAATGTTACTATTTTATATATATATATATATATATATATATTTACAGGCATGAAGCAGCAGCCAAACCCTGGTGGGCCATTCAACTCTGGAATGGATTGGCAAATGCAGGTTCTTATCACAACTTTTATTTGTTAATGTATAATGTGTGTGAATGCGCGTGTGTGTATGTGCGTGAGAGAGTGGGATTGAGTGAGAGAGAGAGTGAGTGGGATTGAGGGAGTGAGTGGGATTGAGTGAGAGGAGTTGAGTGTGAGTGGGGATTGAGTGAGAGAGGGAGTGAGTGGGATTGAGTGAGAGAGGGAGTGAGTGGGATTGAGTGAGAGAGGGAGTGAGTGGGATTGAGTGAGAGAGAGAGTGAGTGGTATTGAGTGAGAGAGGGAGTGAGTGGTATTGAGTGAGAGAGGGAGTGAGTGGGATTAAGTGAGAGAGAGTGGGATTGAGTGAGAGGGGGAGTGGGATTGAATGAGAGTGAGTGAGTGGGATTGAGTGAGAGAGAGAGAGAGGGATTGAGTGGAAGTGAGTGAATGAGAATTTTTGTGCTCGCGCACACAAAAATTGTTGTTGTAGGGATCAAGTCTCCACTCCTGCCCCCTCCTCTTTATTAAAACTATATATGGATCTCACCTCTATCACTTTAATGTCTAGGAAATTCCACTTTCTAAGGCTAAAATAGTATATTATAACATACAGTGGACCCCCGGTGTTCGTCCTGCTCGAAACTCCCCATTTTATGTAAGTGTATTTTTTTAACCCTTAAACTGTCCAAACGTAGATCTACGTTTTTGTGGGCAGTGCTCTGACCTTGATTTCTCCATAAGAAAGCATGTAAAAAACAGTAGATATACGTGTGCGTGCGTAGCACTCTGACCTTGATATTCTCAATAAGAAAGTATGTAGAAAAACCTAGATCTACGTTTGGAGTGCTACGCAAGCAAACATGGATCTATGTTTGGATAGTTTAAGGGTTAAATGCTTTTATAAGTGTATTTTTGGGGGTCTAAAAGGACTAGTCTACTTTACATTATTCCTTATGGGAATAAATTGTTTGGTAATGGCACTTGAACAGCATTCTGGAACGAAAAAATCACGAAAACCGGGGTCCACTGTACCTGTGACTTGCCTTTTTTTTTTTTTTTTTAATATAAACTTCCAGCTGTTCCTACATGTAACTTAGAACCATTAGTTCCTCTTCAGTATTTTGTACTATGTTGTAAACATATCACTTTTGGTTCTTTGTCTTTAAATGTTTATGTTTAGCTCCTCTAGCCTTTGAAAGTTTACTACAAAACTTGTTCTGGGACTAGTTTTGTTGCAATGTTTTGCACTTTATACATGCATTTAAGCCTGACATGTGCCATGTATAGGGTCATGTTTTTTTTTTTTTTTTAACAACTAATATCTATTTTCTTGTATTCATGAAGATAAATTAAGTGCCAAAGAAATTATATTTCACTTGCACTATTGCACTATATTCAGAACTGTCTTAACTGGTATCAAATTTTATGATGAGTAAGCATTTTTGTTCTGTTTTGTTTTGATTAGCGTCCAGACGGTCACGACCAGCCAAGTAGGGAACGTAATCTAAGAGGAGGTAGAGAAGAGAACCGTGGACCTCCTGCAGCATTTGACCAAAGGCCAGACTGGGCGCCAAGAAATACTGGAAATGAAGAAAGAGATCGGTCACCATTAAGATCATCAGCAGTGTCTAGGTGCAGTATTATTGCATCATGGTGACAATCAGTGTTTTCATCTCTGTCAGGTCACCCTATCTTAAGTAGTATAGGGAAATAATTTTCATGTTATATAATTTTACCTTCAATCAAGTAATAAGTAACATGTAGAAAACAGATAAAGAATGTTGAGGAAGCTAAAGTATTCAAATCAAGCTAAGTACACCTATATTTATGATGGTTATTTCATAAAAAATAAGTACTTTGAAAATTAACCAAAAATGCCACAAATAAGACATTTTTTCAATGTTCTTTAATATTTTTGGTATTTGGGTACTGATGGTGTAAGCAAAGTAACATAACAGGATTTGGGAACATTGGTTAGCTGCATTTTAGTTCTGGAGGTAGGGAATATAGTGGTTGCACTTCAAGGATGGTGGACATGTTGTGATTAGAGTATTGTGTGAATTGTGATCTCCATGCACGTCTGGCAAGACTACTGTTAAATGTGTGATAATGAATGTATTGAGTGCTTGTTTATCCTGTCATGTTAAACAATATCAAACCTCTTATGCAGAACAAACCACTAGAGGATGAAAAGAACTGAGCTGGTTCTTTCCATTCCCTATTGGCTCATTTGTCATTAGTTTGATCCCTTGTTTGTGATTGTCATGGAAGCCTTGTATATTTTGTGAACATGTTGTTAGACATTACATACAAAGAAAACTGCATTTTTTTTTCTTATGCATGTCTTTATTTTAGGTTGGCAATGAGCACAGGTCCTACTAGTGGAACACCTGAACCTGCTCCCCAACCTGTGCCGTCAGAACCAGAGGTAGTTGGGGATGTTGTTACCATTGATGACCTTGTATCTACTCCTGGACGTTTTATGCGCCCTCCAAAGATTGCCATTATCCTCCGTGGACCTCCTGGTTCTGGCAAGACTACCATGGCTAAGATGATAAAGGTTTGTACTGTTGGTGTTAGTGAATATTTGTGGCATGTTAACCCTTTGACTGTGCAACCCTTAATCCTGAGTGCTCTCCTATTGTCGCAAAATTTAAAAAAAAAATATTTTTTCTTATGAAATGGTAGAGAATCTTTTCCCGATGGTAATGACACCAAAAGTGTGAAATTTGATGGAAAACTTACGGAATTACGCTCTTGCGAAGTTAGTGATCTTGGCGATATGCTATACGCATCGGCAATTTCGCTGAATTGAGCCCTATTTTCGGCCAATTCCATTGTTCCAGTCGACCAAACTCATAGCTATTTCTTTAGAACTCCATTTGTTCTATCGATTGAGTACAAGAAACCACCAATTTACAGATTTCAACTACCCAATAAAGTGGTCAGAAATTGGCAATTTGGCCAATTTCATGCAAAATAAAAAAGTTGTCAATTTCAAAATAGGGTCCAGAATAAACAATGCAGACATTCCTGGCACTAAAATAAGATGTTATCTGTTCATTAGTCACGTCTATAGGCCCCTCTTATATTACTCTTGCTTTCTATTTTGATTTTTTATTCACTCAAAAAATAGAAGATTTACCGTTATGCAGACTATTGCATTATTGTAAAAATGGTATAAATAATATCAGTGCACTTGTGAAAGAATATTAGACTCGCCAATTGATGTGTATTGGACGCGTGGCGTGATTTGTTTACTCTTGAACATTTGCAAAAATCGAACATTTTCCCTTCTTTGAGCTCAATTTCAAGGTTGTTTTCTTCATGAGACTAATCAAAATCATCTATATTTCTGTAGTATGTTTTCCATTCTATCAAATGAGACCATAAAAAAAAGAGAATACAACCATAAACACTATACGAAAATACACCTCAAAGATGGCGTTTTAATCCAAAAACACGGTCGGAGTTTTTTTTCTCTCATTATGCACTGCGTGCTGCAAGATTTTTTTTATACAGCGCACACTGACCACACAGACCCATTCTCTCATATGTGGGCCTACCAGCTTTCTCCCGCTTGATTTGAAGCCGCTAGAATTTGTGAGTATATATACGTCCGAAACAGTGGCTCGTAAGACGTATATATACGACCGAAACAGTCAAAGGGTTAACAAAGTTGAAAAATAAACACTAACCTAAGTGGTTGATGTTTTATGTTTTTATTATGTAGTAAATAGGCATGTAACATGCCAGAGTGAATTTAATAGCTAAAGTAACTAAAAAGAGATGGTTCACATTTTAAGGGTATGAATATACAATAGAATTTTACTTAAACATGTAAGTGGTGAAAATGTAAATATGGGAATACCTGGTACCATAAAGCATCAAGAGAATGAGGGGGCAGTTGGGTATCATCTGAGGATGAAGAGGGCAACTTCAATTCCCTGGAACAAGAGCCCTTTAGTACCAAGATACCACCTTTAAGGGCCATTAAGACAATTTTGCCTACAAAACTTTAATGTTGACAATTTGTAAATGATATTATGGAGAGATTGTAAGAAAATCTGCAGATGTTGGAAGAGTTAGGAAAGGGGTGTAAAAAAAAAGCAAAGTGAATGTAAAAAAGAGCAAGGGACTAACAAGTAATATAATTGTCAAGGACTACGTGTAAAGAAATCAGTTTCTCAAGAGGACAGAAAAATGGGGTTGTATTAACTTAGTTGTGACAGTACTAATGAATTGGTGTGAGATATGGTGTTTAAATATTGTAACATAAAGGAGGTTGAAAGCAGCACAAATGCCTTGACTGAGATGTATTTGCAGTGTGAATATTATATAGTGAATAAGAAATGAAAAAAAAGGTGGTTTTCTTGTATGAAAGGTATAAATGATGTGTGGAAGCAGGATTGTTGAGATGGCTTAGTCATGTAGAAAGAATGCAGAGAGATTTTATAATTGGAGATGGTGTATAAATCTGGAACAAGATGAATGTGGTATATGGTGTATGAGTAATAGTTTGTTTTTTAGTGAAATAATAATCATGACTTCAGTGGGCTCAGTTGGAACAAGATAGAGGGATGTTGGGAAGTTTCCATCCAAGTAATCACTTGCTCGAGTATTAGTGCTTGGAATTTTGCTAGCGAGACTTGATCCTATAATTGAGAAGGAAGAAAGATGTAAATTAGGTTTTCAGAGGTAGAGGCTTGAATATTCATTAGGTATTTGTTCTTAATTGTAGGTCTGTTTCTGGAATTTGACATTGTTGAAGTATTAGGTGATACTTGTTATGAGAGTAGAAAATGCTGGAGTTTTGAAGGCTGTAAGTTTAGTGGATATGTTGTTGTGTTGAATTTTTCCTCTTGGTTAGCAAATTAAGAAATAAAAATGGAATGTATGAAGCTTAATTTTTCTGTTCTGATGTTCAGGATCGAGAGGTGGAGAATGGAGGAAGCCCCCCTCGCATCCTTAGTCTTGATGATTACTTTATGGTGGAGACTGAGAAGATGACTCTTGATAAGGATACTGGGAGAAGAGTTAAAACAAAGGTATAAATTGTTATTTGTGAGTGAAATTTTATGTTGTAGTTAGACTTTGTTTTCAAAATATGAAAATAAAAGTTTTGGAAAAATGGTAACAGACCAGAATTTTAAATAGTGCATATTGCTTGTCATTGCATTTTTAAATATTTATCTTAGCATTTTAAATGTAGATTAAGAAATAAAAAAAATTCAAGCCTATTTACATGTCATCTGTTTAGCAGTTTTTGTTTGGCACTGTTATTAATATTGTAGTAAAAGTGGTGAAATCACATTTTGGATGGCATAACCTAACCTAACCTAACCGAAATGCCAACTTCGAAGTGGCTATGTACATCCTCGTAATTTTTGGCTCTATGTTTACTGTAACTTTTTTTTCTTCTAAGCTTGTATTACTTTATACATTCTTCATATGTATATTTTTTCCTCTGCTGTCATTTTAGACAGTGTAACATTGTTTGAATTGAAATAATGAGGATAATTCATGATAATATTGACATGCCTTAGATTATGGAGTACGAGTATGAAGCAGAATTAGAAGACAGTTACCGTGCATCTCTTGTGAAGTCATTTAAGAAGCAAGTGGATGATGGCTTCTTCCCTTTCATCATTGTGGATTGTGTCAATAACAAAGTGAATCATTTCACCGAGATTGCTTCCCATGCTAAAAAGCAAGGTTTTGAGGTAAGTAGAGGGGAGAAGTAAAGGTAGTTTTGAGTGCTATGGGGCTTGAGCACCCATCAGGCTTGTGTGAGCGTTATATCAGTGAGTGGAGACAAGCGAGTTTTCTGGTTGAGATGCTGTTGTATAGTGAGCAGTGTAACATTAATGAAGAGATTCAGAAAAACCAGTTAGCTGAAGGTGAGAAGTACGGTGCCTACTCTCTGAATGAGGAATGGAGATGTTGTGGTTTGGAGGGTGTTGAGAAGTCATGTTACCCTTAGAGAGTAAACAATTGTTCAGGGGCAAACAGATTGGCCTTAATTGATGGGAAATGGTCAATGTGTTAAAAAAATATGTAAATCATTAAATCACTTTACTATACCCTCTTCACCCATTGCAAAAACCTTAGTTTACACACATGTAAACTCTTAGCAGGTGGGTAAAGTAGGACCATAAGAAAATTTAAAAACTTGTGTCCAACATGGGCTGGCATTATACAAGCCTGGTAGTAAACACACTATTCTTTTGGCTCTACTTCCTTCACACACGTGAGCACATAAATAACAGGGCCATGCACCTCTTCGGGCCTCTGTTTGCATAAAATAAACATATATTACCTACAGTGTGGACATCGCCACAAAGTACCACACGTAAAGCTACTTAGCTCTCACATGCCAACTATCTCCCCATGCTCTTCTGTAGTGACACGTGATGCCACTTACGAAAGGCATCCATGAATCATCGACGTGATTTATTTATTTGTGAAGCTGTTTTTCCACATGAAGTAAGATTATTATATATTACAAAACTATAAATAAAATTTGCACATTAAGGCAGTAGCCTGTATGACAGAGGGTTATTTGAATTGTGATGTTTTTGCATTTCTTGAAAGATGGCTATTCAATGAATAATAGTGGATGTGTTTTTGGGTAGTAGGTTGGTAGACAGCAACCACCCAGGGAGGTACTGTCGTCCTGCCTAGTGAGTGTAAAACAGAAGCCTGTAATTGTTTTACATGATGGTAGGATTGCTGATGTCTTTTTCGGTCTCAGGTATGTCTTGCTACTTCTACTTACACTTATGTCACACTACACATGCATGTACATGCATATATATATATATATATATATATATCCACTTCTCCGAGGCAATGGGTCCCACAATTGACACTAGAGGTGGACCCCATCATATATATATATATATATATATATATATATATATATATATATATATATATATATATATATATATATATAAATATATATATATATATATATATATATATATATATATATATATAATATATAAATATATATATATATATATAAATATATATATATATATATATAAATATATATATATATATATAAATATATATATAAATATATATATATATATATATATATAAATATATATATAAATATATATATAAATATATATATATATATATATATATATATATATATATATATATATATATATATATATATATATATATATATATATATATATATATATATATATATTATTATTATTATAGGTAGTAGGTTGGTAGACAGCAACCACCCAGGAGGTACTACCGTCCTGCCAAGTGAGTGTAAAACGAAAGCCTGTAATTGTTTTACATGATGGTAGGATTGCTGGAGTCTTTTTCTGTCTCATAAACATGCAAGATTTCAGGTACATCTTGCTACTTCTACTACACTTAGGTCACACTACACATTCATGTACAAGCATATATATACACACCCCTCTGGGTTTTCTTCTATTTTCTTACTAGTTCTTGTTCTTATTTCTCTTATCTCCATGGGGAAGTGGAACAGAATTCTTCCTCCGTAAGCCATGCGTGTCGTAAGAGGCGACTAAAATGCTGGGAGCAAGGGGCTAGTAACCCCTTCTCCTGTATATATTACTAAATGTAAAATGGGAAACTTTCGTTTTCATTTTGGGCCACCGCTTCGGTGGGAAACGGCCGACGTGTTGAAAGAAGAAGAAGAAGATATATATTATATATATATTATATATATATTCTTTCTTTCAACACGTCGGCCGTTCCACCGAGGCAGGTGGCCCAAAAGGTAAAACAAAAGTTTTCCTTTTACATTTAGTAATATATACAGGAGAAGGGGTTACTAGCCCTTGCTCCGGCATTTAGTCGCCTCTCACGACACGCATGTCTCGGAGGAAGAATATATATATTTTTTTTATTTTATTAACACATCGGCCGATTCCCACCAAGGCAGGGTGGCCCGAAAAAGAAAAACTTTCATCATCATTCACTCCATCACTGTCTTGCCAGAAGGGTGCTTTACACTACAGTTATAAAACTGCAACATTAACACCCTCCTTCAGAGTGCCGGCACTGTACTTCCCATCTCCAGAACTCAAGTCCGGCCTGCCGGTTTCCCTGAATCCCTTCATAAATGTTACTTTGCTCACACTCCAACAGCACGTCAAGTATTAAAACCATATGCCTCCATTCACTCTATCAAATACGCTCACACATGCTTGCTGGAAGTCCAAGCCCCCCGCACACAAAACTTCCTTTACCCCTCCCTCCAACCTTTCCTAGGCCGACCCTACCCCTCCTTCCCTCCACTACAGATTTATACACTCCGAAGTCACTCTGTCTCGTTCCATTCTCTCTACATGTCCAAACCACCTCAACAACCCCTCCTCAGCTCTCTGGACAATCGTTTTGGTAATCCCGCACCTCCTCCTAATTTCCAAACTCCGAATTCTCTGCATTATATTCACACCACACATTGACCTCAGACATGACATCTCCACTGCCTCCAGCCTTCTCCTCGTTGCAACATTCATCACCCATGCTTCACACCCATATAAGAGCGTTGGTATAACTATCTCTCATACATTCCCCTCTTTACTTCCATGGACAAGGTTCTTTGTCTCCACAGACTCCGAAGTGCTCCACTCACCCTTTTCCCTCATCAATTCTATGATTCACCTCATCCTTCATAGACCCATCCGCCGACATGTCCACTCCCAAATATCTGAATACATTCACCTCCTCCATACTCTCTCCTCCAATCTGATATCCAATCTTTCGTCACCTATTCTTTTTGTTATCCTCATCACCTTACTCTTTCCTATATTCACTTTCAATTTTCTTCTTTTACACACCCTACCAAATTCATCCACCAACCTCTGCAGCTTCTCTTCAGAATCTCCCAAAGCACAGTGTCATCAGCAAAAAGCAACTGTGACAACTCCCACTTTGTATTTGCTTCTTTATCTTTTAGCCCAACACCTCTTGCCAAGACCCTCGCATTCACTTCTCTTACAACCCCATCTATAAATATATTGAACAACCACGGTGACATCACACATCCTTGTCTAAGGCCCACTTTTACTGGGAAATAGTCCCTTCCCTCCTACACACTCTAACCTGAGCCTCACTATCCTCATAAAAACTCTTCACTGCTTTCAGTAACCTTCCTCCTATTCCATACACCTGCAACATCTGCCACATTGCCCCCCTATCTACCCTATCATACGCCTTTTCCAAATCCATAAATGCACCAAAAACATCTTTACCCTTATCCAAATACTGTTCACCTATATGTTTCACTGTAAACACTTGGTCTACACACCCCCTACCTTTCCTAAAGCCCCCTTGTTCATCTGCTATCCTGCTTTCTGTTTTACTCTTAATTCTTTCAATAATAACTCTACCATACACTTTACCAGGTACACTCAACAGACTTATTCCCCTATAATTTTTGCACTCTCTTTTGTCCCCTTTGCCTTTATACAAAGGAACAATACACGCTCTCTGCCAATCCCTAGGTACCTTACCCTCTTCCATACATTTATTAAATAATAGCACCAACCACTCCAAAATTATATCCCCACCTTCTTTTAACATTTCTATCTTTATCCCATCAATCCCAGCTGCCTTACCCCCTTTCATTCTACCCACTGCCTCACGAACTTCCCCTACACCCACAACTGGCTCTTCCACACTCCTACAAGATGTTATTCCTCCTTGCCCTACACACGAAATCACAGCTTCCCTGTCTTCATCAACATTTAACAAATCCTCAAAATATTCTCTCCATCTTCCCGGGTGCAAGGGGCTAGTAACCCCTTCTCCTGTATATATTACTAAATGTAAAAGGAAAAACTAAATCACTCTTGTCGTAAGAACAAATGCAAAAATAGCATTTATTGTTTTTAGAATAATAATAATTTATAATAATTGATCTGGAGCACTTTAAATGTCATCAGTATTTGGTAGCTGACATTTAGAGCACTCCACAGCAATTATTATTAAATATTATTATTATTTATTATTTTTATTTTTCTACAATATATTGTAGGGAAATAATAATAATTATTATTAGTATTATTATTATTTTCTTATAATATATTGTAGGGAAATAATAATAATAATAATAATTGCTGTGGAGTGCTATAAATGTCAGCTACCAAATACTGATAACATTTAAAGTGCTCCAGATCAATTATTATAAATTATTATTATTCTAAAAACAATAAATGCTAGTTTTGCATTTGTTCTTACGACAAGAGTGATTTAGGCATGTTTACCCTGATGTAAACATCTCATATATGGTGGCGGTCTGCCTGCTCTGTTACCCCTCATATAATATGGCATATATTAGTCATTTCAGCATCTTTATTACAGTTCTAGGGTATTTATCATGTTTCTGATATCAATTTGGAATAAATGTAATAGATAGATAACCTTTATTACTAATATTAGTGTAATTACACAACATTTTATTAGCACTAAGGCTAACATCCAACACCCATGACGACTCCCCAGACACTGAATGTTACTGCGCCTCTCCCTCCCTCCAATAGCTCCTCCCACTTCGTAACGATGTTAGATGGTGAATTTAATGTATTTTTCTGTAAGCTTAACTCGTTGTATGTGTATTTTACTTTTTTATTGTTTTCTGTAATATGAGTTATGCAAATTAAAATAAAGTTATGAAGTTGGAGTTTCATTTTTTGTTCTAATGTATACATATTTAATTCAACATTTGGCATCATTACAAAGTGGGCGGAGCTACAGCAGAGGGAGAAGAAGCAGTGTGTCAGTAACTCTTGATTCCCCATGACACTTCACAACACTATAAAATATGTATTGTATAATTATACTATTACAGGCCTCCCTCCACAGCCAGCTCATGTCAAAATAACATGTATATAGTACATTATTTTACGATGTTTATATGTGTTTTATGAGTGTTCATGGTTCAATAGGTTAAGGAAGCAGTATTGTATTATATTTCCCTACAATATATTGGGGCACCAAACATTCGCGATTTTTCAACATTCACGAGGCTCTTGATCCCCTAACCCTCGCGAATGTTGAGGGATACCTGTATGTAAACTAAAAGTAACCCAAAAGATGCAAGAAAGTGAAAAATTTAACTCTTTGCACAGTAATGGATATCATAAATTTGGGGCCAAATCAGCTGTCAGTTGATTAAGAAACACCGAACAAAGTTTGTTGGTTACAGAATTGTTAGTTATTGTTAAGATATATTGAGGGTTTACTGTATTTATTTATGGATGGTAGTGTAGAAAAACTCTCAGAACTGGCCACAGATATATCAAGCCATTTTGAGGCACCATAAAATAATAAATGAATAATTTTTTCAGGTGTATATTGGAGAGTTAGAGGTGGATCAGAGTGTGTGTCTTCACCGCAACACCCACAATCATCCTAAGGAGCACATAGAGCGTATCATAGCATCCTGGGAACGTACCCCTGCCAGCTACACCAGGGTTGACTTGACACCATTGGCCCAGGATGCTGCTATTAATGAGGTATTAGTGCTTTCTGCTTTAGTACTCTATATTGATTATGAGGAAGAGCATTTGTTGGATGCTGTTGTTTACCGTGGCAATGATTGTGATAATTTTTTTGAATTTTTATTGATAATGAAAATATTATTTGTAAAAGTTAAACAAATTAAAGCTAAAAGTTAGAAGAATTTATAGTCAATTATTTAATAAAATGCAAAAGAAAGCAGCAGTAATTTACTAGTATATAGGTACATAGCTCAAGGCATAAACATCCAGCTGCATTGAACATGTGTTGTTAAGAGTGTGAGCAAGGTAACATCTGTGAAGAGATTCAGGGAACACAGCTGGATTTGAATTTTGTAGGTGGGAAGTACTGTGTTGATATTTTGAAGGATAGGTTAGGATGCTGCAGTTTGGAGGGCTGCAATTTTTTCTTTTTCCATTCCTTCTGACAAGTCACTTTCATTAACATGGAAGGATTATCAGGGAAAGTGCTAGTCCTTTTGGATCCCCACTGGGAATATTTTCCCATGCATAATTGTGATTATCTTACCTAAATATATTTGATTTGCAGGATTGTGCTGATCAGGAACTGAACTGTTTGATAAGAGGTTCTTGTTTTTCAAATTTATCTTTTGCCCTTTTTCATAGCATGTCTGTCATGTATACCTTAAATTGCTAGTATTGTGGATCAAACTCATGCTATATTGCTATCGTCGAGTGGTGGTGGTGGTTGTAATTAGTGATGATAATGCATAAGTTATCAGTTAAGGTTGTCAGTGTATAGTGGAGTTATATGCAATTGTTTATCTAGTACAAGTTGTAAAAATCAGATTTTGGTTAAAGTTGGATTTGTCTGGTTGGATAAATTTTGTTCCGTCTGATATGTTGCATGATGTACGAAGGTATTTGGGTATAGTGTTGCTAACTAGCAAGATTTGGAAGATGATTAGGGAAAACTAACTGTAACCATTAAAAGATTGTTTTGCACATGTTTTTTTTTTTTTTTTTTTTTTTTTAAAGGCAGTTTTGTTTACTTACCTGTTAGGTGGAGATGGAGGATATTATGGAAACAACACCAGCAATTGAAAACAAGGAAGTTGAAGAAGAAGATGCAGTTGAGGAGGAGAGGGAGACTTTCCTCAAGGTATGTGACAAAGATGCTGGCCGCTTCTCAGATGTAAGTACCAGCGGCAAAACCACTCGGTCCAATGATGCAGTCCTGCCACGTGGTAATTCTTGTGATGCTGCTAAGCAGCAAGGTAAACAAGGTGATAAGAGTGTAGGTGCAAGTGGCCAAAATGCAGCTGGCCGGAATGTTGCCTCTCAAGTTGTAGTTGGCCTGCCTATGAAAGATAGCGTTAAAGATAGAAAGGGTATGGGCAGCCAAGGCAATGATGGCCAATCTTCCTCCACTAAGATTCAGCATGGTGGTAATCATGGTGAAGTTGGTCAAGGTGGTACTAAGGGTAAACCTGGCCAAAGTGCATCAAGCCAAGGCAATGTTAATAATGGAGCATCCAGTCAAGTTAGTGCTAGTTCAGGTGCCAGGGATCAAGGGGGTACTAATCACAGCAAAACTGGTCAAGTTAACACAAGTCAGGGTAAAACTGGCCAAGGTGGTGACAGTCGTGATACATCCAGACAAAGTGGTAACAGTCATGATATGGCCAAACAAGATAGTGACTCTCGTGATATATCCAAACAAGGTGGTGACAGTCGTGATACAGCTAAACAAGGTAGTGACAGTCGTGATGCTATCAAACATGGTGGGGACAGTCGTCATTCTGCCAAACAAGGTGGTGGCAATCGTGATATGGCCAAACAAGGTGGAGACAGTCGTAACACAGCCAACCAAGGTGGTGACGGTCGTGGTGCATCCAGCCGAGGTGGTGTCACTCAAGGTGCAGCCAGTAATGCTGGTGCTGGTCAAGGTACTTCTGGGATAGGTAATATCAATGCAAGTGCTGCACAGAGAGCTGGTAATGAACGAAACTTGGGCAGTGGGAAAGGTGATTCACAGAAGCCACTTCCCAGCTTAATGAAAGATAATGGATTAGCAGTCAGGCATGGTAATGTAGTGCAGAGAGGACTAAACCTTAGTGACAGTGGTAGGGTAGGCATGGGTCATGCAATTAATAGACAGGCCACTTTCAGTCAGATACAAACTAGCGGTATCAGTTACTCTGGTCAGGATTATCTTGGCTGGATTAGATCAGCTCAGAGCATACTTTACCAAGGATTTCTTGCACAAAATTATCAAGGTCGGGGATTTTTTGGACCAAGGTAGATTTACAGGCAGTGCAGACTGCATTAAAAAAAAAGTTTTAAGTATTAAACCTTGAGAGAGACTAAAGCAACATATATGATTAAGCATTTAATTGTTAAATATTATTTGTAAACTTTTCTTTGTACTTAAATTTAAATGAACATACATATGTTATCATTAAATGCATGTGTATTGAAGATGTTTGCCACTGTAATACTCGATTCACCTGCAGCAACTTGAATGATATGGTTCACATACATTTTTGTTTTATTTGATTAACCTTGTTCCATTCCCAGCTGCAGCATTAAACATTTTTAGATGATAGAATTAACACAAGGTTTAGGTGTGTTGGGTTAGTGTTGCATAACATTGTGAATGTGTTGTAGTAAGATGTAATGAAGCATGGATGCTACTTTCGTTATGTATTCCTGCAGTTGAGTAGAACTGCACTTGTGGCGGAGATGTGTATATTGCATATTCCTTGTGTTCCCTGGCTATTTTCTAATTAAAGGCACCTAAGTTTGAGATGGATGTTTCTCTCTCGCATATTTATGAACTTTCACTTAGTCATTTTTCTGTTGATGACTTCAGAACCAACTGACATGATTAAAAGGTTTGTGTTGTATTAAAAGTAAAACCTTCATCACTCTAATTAGGGATTGGGCCTTCCACCTTTTGCTTAGAAATATTGTTGTAATTTCTTTTGTGAAGTTGTATGTTGATCTGGAATTCTCATAATTTATTCAAGGTTTCTCTCTTAAATTCCTAATTTTTTATCAAAATTATATGACATTCGAAAACCAAAATCTGTTCTGTAGTTTTCTGTTTTCTTTTGTTCATGCTTAATATTATATTTGATAAGTATCAAATACATGTATTACCATATAAGCAGTGGTAAAATTTAATTTTTTCTACTTATTTTCATTCTTGTTTATTTAATCTTTTGTTTGCTTTGTTATATTACAAAACCTAAACAGATTGTCATGTTTATAATTTTAAGTTTTATCCAGAGCTAAGTATAACCGCTGGCTAGTTGCTCTTATTTTGCTTCTTCCGGGAATGAACAAGATGTTTCTTGTAATGCAACTCAAGTGTGTCATTTTGAGGAAGAAAACCATTTTTTGGGGTTGTGGTGTTTTCACAAATTACAATTATAGTCTGAGGTAGTATTTATGAGGAAAGTTTTAATTTGTGTGCTGTACACCTTTTATTACTGGTACATTTTTTTAATTATTTAAATGTAAGTCTTATTCAGGTAATGTTACCAACACTAGATTATTACTGATAAAGGTAGTTGGTACAAGTGCAGTGACAACGTAATACACTCTTATTAAAAATGTAATAAAATATTTTGAGTGAAGAACCCAATTACTGTACCAAACATGATACACTGAACATGTAGGAGAGATGTGTAGAGGATTATTATGCTAGTAGTCTCGCATTGCTAGTACATTATATAGATAACTTCTTAACTGGACTATTCAATTTAGTAATCCTCACTGTTACTGATAAATGATAATTTAATCGTGATGTACTAGAAAATGTAAACCACCAAGTTTGCACGTACAGTGTTGTCACATATTAAAAAATTACATTGATTTTATTTTCATAGCTCATTTTTGTTTTGTTTTTAACTTATGGAAGACAAAAACTTACACTTGTGTTATCTTAGTTTGCAAATAATTTATCGTGGATGTCATGAAGTTGAAGACAGCTAATGCTTCCAGACTAGGTAGTTATGTACACAATTAGTGAGGGTGTTTCATCCTAAGCTACACCACCAAATATGTACCGTACTGCTATAATTAATGGAATATCTATCATCTTTTATAAATTTATCATTTTTATACTTTTTTTAAATTTCACAAGCACTTTAACTAGCTTTAATTGCCTTGAATTGTTAACAATATTGCTATTAGCTGAGCTTTTTCTTATCCCCAGAATATGCTCCATCATTCATTAGTTTGATACTGTAGAAATGATAGCAAAAAGATAGCGAGATGAGTCGAAATCACCTACAAAAGATCTCTATGTAATATGCTTAGATATATTACAAATTACTCCATATTTAATGTAGAATTGGTTCCTCTCTAAAGTTGGTGTGATCTGGCAAGACTTGGAATTAAACTGAAAATGGCAAGGAAACAATTTTTTTTTTTTTTTTTTTATTATCAATATAAATTTAAATGCAGTTCAAGTTTGACATGACATATTTTAATGGTTATTTAGTATTACTTTAAGTGTTTCCAGGTGAAACCAGTAGAGTATTACCAAAGCATTGATTAGCAGTTTAGCCAGATTTGAGAACAATATGTTATAATAAGGGTAGTCAGAAAACAGCTTTGATCAAACCCTAGAATAATCCAAGAGTCTTATGAGTTGTATTAAAGTTTTGTGAATAATGGAGAATGTTTTGATAATGGATTAGTATCATCCACAGCTGTATATATTGTATTCTTGGGGTGGATGGTAGTGGACTGGACAGCTTTTAAAATCTTTATAAAATATGGTAAAAGTTCATGACAGGAGGTTCCTACAGACCTTGCAAAATATTGAAATGTGTATCTCATTGCTAAGGCAGCCTCATGGGTGGGAGTGCTAGTTTTGACTAAATAGTTTTAATGTAATCTCCTCATAATGATACATATTTATGATCTAGTGTATGGCCCATTACTGAATGCTCTTAACTTTTTTTTTTTATAGGAGTGAGGTACAGATTAGCAGGTGTAAGAAAGTATAGCAATATTTCCAGTAGGACTTCAGCAAAAGTGTGTGATGTCATTATAGCTGTGCAAGGTGTTCATAGATAGGGGCTGCAAAAAGTTGTAAGTGGAGCAAACTGCTCAGTAGTATCGTTAAAGCCAGTATTGTGCTTTGGGTTACTTTTAAAAAGAGTTTGGGTGTGAGTAAGATCTACCAAGTATAGGACAGTAGGCCTACTGCAGTCTTCTTCTGTAGTGTGGTGGCAAGAGACAGAAATTAAGTTTAAAGTTGGAGTTTAAATAATTGCTGTTGTAAATTGTGGTATTTTGTTGGAAAATTTGCAAGTGTAACCACAGAGGTTGGTTTGGTAGAGTACTCTGTTAAAAGTGAATGCAGAAATGATTAAGGTGAGATTAAGTTAGAGCAAAGAAAATAAAAGATTAGAAGTTGAAATGAATTGTTTGGGTGTCTCAGCAGTTGGGTCTTTGGTGGATGAGTTAAATTACAGATTAGATGCTGGAATGAACATTGCTAGTGTGTTAACTAGGGTGTTTGTAGAGATAAGTTTGTCAATGGATGGAAAAGAAAATGGAACTGATTATAGAGGTTTTGAAACTTGGCATATGAAGCATTGTCTTTAAATGTTGCAGTTAGGATATTTAAAACAGGAAATGGCTTGTCAAGAGTTCATTGTATGGTGTGAATATTATATAGTGCATAAGGAATAAAGAAATTTAGTGTATTTATATGAAAGGCACAATATAGTGTGTACTTACCTGTTTATAGTTGCAGGGGTCAATTCTCAGGTCCTCGTCCTGCCTCTTAACTTGCCACTATTCAGGTTCACTCTTCAGCCTCATAGGCCCTATGGTACTTGCATGTGTGTGTGTACGTGCCTATATTTACTTAGCTGTATGTTGTTTCAAAGTGTCAAGTCTGAGCTCCTTAGCCCCAGCTCTCAACTTGCTGCTTGCCAGAGTCTCTCTCTCTCTCTCTCTCTCTCTCTCTCTCTCTCTCTCTTGGTGTATAGAGGAAAGGGCTGAAACATCAAGTAGGTTTGATTGTGCTAAATTATAATGAACTATGGAAGATTTTAGTTAGGTGGGTCAACATTGGACCATGTTTGCCTTGGATAAGTATCTAGAGAATATGCGAGGGTAAATTTATTTTCTTCATTGTTTCGTTCTACCTTTTTTTGGAATTTATACAGCAATACACAAACTTTTAGATACATAGAAACTCGTTAAGAATATTTTGTGCTGTACTTCTCAAAAGTTTAGAATCCTGTAAGAAAATAATTGCATGCTAGTTTGAATATTGCACCTCAGCCCGCTAGATATTTGTAGTTTCTTACTCTTATAGGTTTAACATTAAAAGTTTTTAAAATATTATTTTTTATTCAATCTACTACTATCTCGACAGTAAGAAAGAATTGGGTAACTGTTGTTGACTTTTATGTTGTATTTGATTTATAAGGCATAAAGAAAATTTTATTTTAAATAGTACTCCTGATTTTAATAAGCAAATTTAGCAAGAAGTGTCATGCTGAAGGATTGTGGCATGGGCAAATAAGGTGTGAATCTTTTTTATTCACTTGGCAGCTTTAGGTCACCTCACTGATGTCATAGGTATTAAATTAATTTTCTTGTGAATATTTTGTAAAACATTATACACACACACACACAAATGGAAGTGCGAGCAGTATTGTTTTGTACTTAGCAAAATAAAAGTGTCTGTCTATCTTTATATTTTTATGCCTTGTTCTCTTGTTAATTAAGGTCCTCATTCTTGAGGTGATGGCTACATTTAAATTAATTCTCCAAATATTGAAAGGGCAGCTGCGAACACTGTTAATGAAATATTCTGGGTTGGTTATCATAAGTACTGTATGAAGGACTTGACACTGCAAGGCAATAATAGATTAAAAAAAAAACAGGATTACCTAAAGATAACATGTATACAGTATAATGTAGAACAAAGAAAGGTATAGTAGAAGGCAGAACAAGGAAAAAAAATAAGAAGTACAGTTACAGGTAATATTTCACAACTATCCAACAAATCAAAAATACATCTGTTTTGGGTTAGTTGTGAATTGTTTCAATCACAGTGTTGTGACTTAGTCTTTGTGGGTAAATGTTTGCTGACATGGTACTGTGGCATTAGAAAAATTGAAGCAAACTAAAGAGTGGCATAACTTATGAGAAGTTAATGTAAAAAAAAATCTATCAGTAGAAGGGGTTCCTACCCTTGTGTGAGTGACAATGACAGCCAGTATATGGCTCTGTCACCAAAAGTTTGGGTGTTTGAAATGGATGTGCCAAACATACTAGCTTGCAGTGTTTAATGATTTAAACAAATATTTTGGTAGAATATGTATATCTGGTACCAAAAAAATTATTTACCATTAGTAATCTTAAGGCTGCTTACCAACTTGCCATTCATCATGTCCAAAACCAGTAAAGTACCTCATTTTAAATCAATCATAAGAGAACAGTGGTGTAATTGATCTTTTATCACCCAGATCAACCTGAATGTAAATAAAACAGAAGTGCACCAAATATTGTTGAAATTCTGCAGGCAAAGAACCATTTTGCTAGTTAATAAAAGCATACTTGGTATGATTTGGCATCTGAATTTTGCTTGTTTATATAAAGTTGATTTGCACGGGAGGTTGAGGTTGGTTGCCAAATAATACCATTTTCTGTTTTTCCGAACAGTTGTGAAAAGTGTGTACAAATTCAAATGAAACTGTTAATGGTTTATATGAAAAAAAAAGTATTTTGTCAATTAACTGAAGAGGTCCCATCTACCTTTAAAAAAAGGATGGGGGGGATGGGAAGGAAGAGCTATAAACTTTACTTTTGAAGCTCAACTTTATACTTAGAAATGTACAACTTCAAATGTTGAATTAATGAACATGCAGGGTTTAATTTATATTAACTAAATGAGAATTTTTTTTTTTATTTATCAGAAGATCTCTTTATCAGTAGTGGTTTTGGCAAAGTAAGTTTGTATAACTTTTTCTCATCTCCCTTACCCCTTTTCAGTGATGTTATACTATGTTTAATACTTGTCTTCATGTGTACATTTATACAGGCTTGGAATAGTTAGTGGCTATTACCGGTTAAACCTTCATAGCGGAGTAATTCATTGCAAAGATTATTAAATTTTTTCATGATTGTTGTTCTTCATGTTGGCCTTTGTTCATTTTTATTCAGAGGCCTGTGGCTTTAACAAACAGTGCTCTGCATGAAATTACCTTTCCCTACACCTGAAGCCTTATAATACTAAAAAATTTAGTTTTTAACATTTTCTGAGCTATGTTGGTTCCATTATTTCCTACTTTGGTCATTCATGCTTCCCGCTTCACTTCTCTCCTTATCCTTGCATTTTAAGTTTTTGCCTAAAGCTTTTAACCATTTTCAGTGATTAAGCAGTATTAGAAGTCTAAGACATGTTGCATATCTATTGTTCTTGACATGAAATAGCCATGTGGCTCTTCAGTAATGTTCATGATTTTTCATATTTTATTTTTTAATCAAGCCTTTCTGCTGTCTTAAGAATCAGCGTCTGTATTGTAATATCTTGACACCAAAACGGGGGTTTGAATCCACATCTACATTAGTAGCAGTTGTTCATAACTAGTCTTTTATCAGTTAAATCTTTAATGTTCATTATGTGCATAGTTAATTACCATCTGCTCTAACATTAGCTTTAAAACTTAGCATTCAGTAACTATATACAAGACACTTCTAATGCAGAGCTCTTGAACATTGTACAGTGCTCTGTTCACCAGTCCCTGTTTGTTAGTCTCATCTCGTTTAACAATTTGGTATTTTAATCATAACGCTTTACTGAGTATAGTAGATTTCCAGATATTTAAATTCACTCACTATGTCCATCTCTTTGATCTATAGAATATGGTCAGGATTAACAGAGACTTCTCTTTTCATAATGGCTATCTTTGATTTACTGACTTAACAAAGATCCCATGCAAAGAGCAGTTAGGAAAACCTGTAGCTTAAGTCACATGACTTAAGAATGTACTTCGTCAGTACATCTAATGCTTGTTTTTGTTATTTTGGAAAGAAGAAGTTGGTAGTCTTAAATCTGAAATCATTCAAGAATTGTAACATTCTTGCATGTATTGATGTGTTCTTTTCCCTTGACAATGACTGTGTTCGTGATGGTTTTGCATGTCTTTAATGTTCTTTGTGTCTTTGTGATATTCTTTCTTTTCTAAATTCATTATAAAAAATTAGAAATGTTGGTCAAAATGCTAAGAGATAGCCAGCGATCACTTGGGAAAATGCATTAATAAGATTAGGTGTTTTGCTACACAAAAAATGACGCTGAAAAATGTGAGATCACGTTCGTACTATGTTCATTATGAGTAATTGGAATTTACTGTAGTATGTTGCTATCATATATTGATGAAATATTATAAAATAAATAATTAGTCTATTCTTCGGTTTTATTAATCAGACCAACTTACGCAAGCATTCCATATAAAAGTACCTGTGGCTTGCTATACTATATGAAAATGCAGTATGACTGATGCTGACTTTTTTTTTCACATGGCAACATTAGTTTCACTGGAAAATGTGGAAGCATACTTGAGAGTAGTCATTGGATATCCTAGTACGTATAGTATTGGCTTGAGCTATACACTGCAATTTTGCAATATTTTTGGTTGAGTAAGTTTCTAATCTTGCCCTACATGAATGAACTATGCTTCCACATTTAGGACTGTGGTGTTTGAAAATTTTGAGATACACTAAATACTTTTATTTATCATGAATTTTGGATAGCCATGTTGTCTTCTGCACAGTGATACCATCTTTAAAGGCCATAGCAATCTGCAGCTATGGTCATGAGCATTTTATCTAATAATTCTGATGTGGATAAAATTTATGAAGTTTACACGTTTGTGGAAAAAAAAAAAACTTATCTTGCATAGTCTCTTCCATTGTCAATGTTTCCAAAAATCAAGCTATTTTTCTGAAGCATTGGCAATAATTGAAAGATAAAGCAGCTAGATTCAGTTACACAAACTTGGTGGTGAGAAGTTTGCCAAACGTGTTGCTGGAGTCCCAGCAAACACAGCCTGAGAAGCCATCATAATACATTGGTAGATCCTTGAGTTAGTACGTGCTTGGCCTCAGGTTTGAATCCTGCACGTTAATTGAAAAAGTTAAAATCGTTAACAAAGATTGTGTTGGCCCACAAGTAAATACACTTGTTTTTGTCATGGATTTGAGCCCTCCATGCAGTGAGTTAAGTACATTTGTACAGTATTTGCATATGTAAATACATAATAGTAATTTCATGTGGACAGCATGAAATGGTGGATTTTTTTTTTTCCTAGAAGTATGATGAGTCCATAAAGTACTGTAAATTCCCTAAATTCACAAAAGCTACAGGTCTTGTAAAGTTAGAAATCACCAATTTCTGTCTTTATAATAAATTTTGTTTCAGATTTGGGCTTTTGTAAACTTTAAATAGGTCATATCGATTTCAGTATTACTAATGTAGTTAATATTGAAATGCATCAGAAAGAGGTTTTGGTATGGAAAATCCATCAAGAATATGTTGAATGGAACTCTAAAGTTAGTTTCCAGTTTAGGGGTCATATACCAAGTAAAAAAAAAATGGGCACAGGTAATTGAAGCTATTTGCTTGAATGGAACTTTAACAAAAAGATTAATTTTTCAAGCACTCTAACTTGGACCTTTTTCTAATTTGGAGGCACGACTGCTTTTGAACATTTTATGTTGATTCTTCTGTCATTTAGGATTTTGAAAAAAAAAAAATGTATATGGAGGAGTTGAAATTATATTTTACGAAATGAAGGAAAGTGTGATTTTAACAAGAGGAGCCCCTAACCAGTAATTTTTCTTAAGCTCATTCACTGATAGATGCAGTATTCGGAGTTATCCCAAGTCATGGATCATATCAAAATATTAAAAACGATACTGTTTATACACAGTAATTGTTATGTTTTTATCTTTTATTAAATTTAAACCTATGTGCTTGCCCAGGAAAAGAAGGTAGTGGTAATAATGTTTTTAATATTCTTGAAATATGTGGTGGATTATGAAACATTTTATATTTTTTATCCATTCTTTTCTATTTTTGTTTATTAATGTTTTATTTCTTAATAACTGAGAGCAATGTGTGGTGTGAGTTTCATGGAGAGAGTTTGGAGTATAGAAATTAAAAGGTGATGTGAGGTGACCAAGGGTATAAGTCACAGGGGTGGTTGAGGTGGTTTGGGCATGTGAAGAGGATAGAGAGGGATAGGTTGACCATGAGAGGATATAAATCCAGGATTCAAGGTAAGAGCAGCTGGGGCCTATGAATGGTTAAAAGCAAGGGTTATAAACAGCCGTTTTAAGGGCTTGATTTCAGCAGGTTTAATAGGAGTGCATGGAGACAAGTGGCTTTTTAATGGATGTTCCGTTAGGGTAAGAGCAAGGTAAATTTATGAAGGAATTTAAGGAAACTGGTTAGCCGGACTTGAGTCCTGGCGGTGCGAAGGGTACTTTGAAAGAGGGATGGGTATGTTGCAGCTGGTTGTTTGCTGATGCCAGCAAACTTCTGGAAAGACAGAAAGTGAGTGAATGTCAGTGACTGGGTTTTCTTTTGGATTACCCTGCCTTGGCAGAAGGAGCGGTTGAATTAAAACAAAGAAAGCGAGTCAGACACCGTTTTTCTCATTTTGTTATGATATAATATTAGAGACAGTTTATACAAGTTTTTACATTATAGAAAATGGAAAGACTGTTTAAGAAAAGCTGAAGTGGTGTATTAGGTGTTAGTATAGACTTATACGTGAGTGTGTAGTTGTGTAGGTTAGGCTTTTATAGTACAATTTAGTAGAAAAGAGATGAGAAATTGTAAAACATGTAAACACTATCATGTGAGAAGGTAAGAGAATTGCAAAGCTTTTGACAAGGTAAAGTTAAGTTGATGGAGCACCATTAATTATAAATCATCACGATGTAACTTTTTTACTTTTATCTATGTAAAATCAAACTACAAAGTGGTTGCTATGGCAAAATTTTCTGCACTCTGTGGCATGTGAAAATTTATAGAGCATCTGCCAGTGTCTTTACTTCCTGGATTTGGACAGTATAACATAATTACCATTTCTGGGCTTACACAGTAGCTGCCTGATCAAGAATTATTGTATTCAGTTAAATATCTACATATTAACTAGCTATGTAAAATAATACTCAATATCAAACTTGTGTTTTTAGTATTTTTTATTTTGAAAGGTGTTAAGTGCCTGTAGTAATCATTTTGTTCTTAACTGTTGAGTCAGACTTTGGTTTAATGGGTAACCCTTGCAGTTACAACACATTCTTAACTCAAAAATAAGGACATCTTGACAGTGTGGAGGCTTCTACCTGATTGGAGAGGCCTTCTCCAGCATTGAATTGATAAAAGCTAGACAGTGGAATAAAAAAAAAGTGCATAAATGTGTGTGCACATTTGTGTGTATATTTTGTACTCTATATAGCATACTAAATGTTCAGATTCATGGGACATGTGTTGTTAGAGGTCCCAGCAGATCCAGGAACTGTGAATGCCATTAAACACTAATGTATAATTATTTGAAGTTTAGGCTAATGTTTTTCCAAGGTCAGCTCCTTACATATTGTTTTAAACCACATTGATATTGATTTGCATATGAAAGAATACCAATTGAGAAAATAGATTTGGGTGTAGGAGTTCCAGGGAGCACATTTTTAACAAGATCCTGTGGTTGGTTTTCAGTTAAAAGGTTGCACACCAAGCAGTAACAAAATGGCAACTTGAAAAGCACAGTGAATAGTACTGAAAATTATTTACAGGAGGCCCTTTAGTCAAACTGTTAATTGTTGAATCCAGACTACCACGAATTTGGAAGGCTGATTGTATAGTGTACTCTATATGATATAATGTTACTAGTGATAACCTATTTTTTTTTTTTTTTTTTTTCAACAAGTCGGCCGTCTCCCACCGAGGCAGGGTGACCCAAAAAGAAAGAAAATCCCCAAAAAGAAAAAACTTTCATCATCATTCAACACTTTCACCACACTCATACATAATCACTGATAACCAAATAGGTAATCACTTTTGTTTTTATAGAGTAGTATACATGATGGCACATTTGCTGCTACATAGTTAGGTCACCTGTATGGCATTCCTGTTAAAGACATTGCATATTGGTACACTGGTGTCCAATTACTGTATTTATTGTTTTCAATATCCTGGTGTTGATACTTTACCCCATTTTTGGTTTAGTTTCAGAGGTATTGAAAAGATACTGGAAAAAGATTCAAGAAAATAAACTCCCATAAACAAAAAAGGTTTTTTTTTTACGTAGTTTGCCTTTAGGGGCTCTCTCACTTAAGCCTAGCATTTTTAGCACCATTCTCTCGTGTGTAAATTCCAAATGCATGCATCAGAACAAATGATAATGAGCTTAATAGAAGATTCCCAATTAATTTTCACATGATGAAGGACAAGTACCAGAAATGGAGAAGATAAATTGCTATTGAATTTAGGAGATGACTATTGGGACATGATACATCTAAGACATTGCTACTGTACCTGATGAAATATCACCATAGATACTAAAAGAATCTTGAATAATGTGCAACCTCTTGCAGATCTTCAGGAAATAATTAAGAAGAGATTCCTTGCCAGGAAATTAGGTGGCAGAAAATACAATGTTGGTACTATTATATTTAAAAAATAAGACATTAATACAAACCATTAAAGATGTATAAAAAATTGAGGCTCAGAAGCTCCCGGTGGACAGTCTCCCCTAATAGTCCTAATAAATGTCGTAAGCTTTGCATGTGTGTTAATTTCACACATTGCCGGTATTAACATACCTTATGCTTGTAAGCAGAAATTGAAATGTAGAAAACAAATTTCGTGAACACTGTTGCTCTCAGATAGACTTGAGATCAGATAGGAGGTGGCATGCACATTGCAAACTATATAGCCAACTGGAGAAACAAGCTGGGTTGACAGAAAAGGTACTAGCAGGGATTGAGGAATACTTGAATGGTGTGAGAGTAAGAATATAAGCATCAAGATGGGAGCGTGTAACTAGGCAATAATCGGATGTTTATAAATTTCTTTCTTTATAAATTAATAATACACACAGATGAGGATGGTAGAAGACTGCAAGAGGACTTGAAGAGGCTGAAGAAATAGTCAGAAATGTGAGTGTTGAAGTTTCGTCTCCATAACAAGGTATTTAAACTGGAAAGAAAAGAAATCAGAGGTCACTAGAAAAAGGGAGGGGTGGGGGCAATAGAGATTTTACAAGAAAGCAGACCTAGGAATAACAACCACAGTGTGGAACTTTCAGAGTTTTAAATGAAAAGTGAAACAATAAGGGCCAAAGGAGCACATCCTCACTGGTGCAAATAGCTACGAAGAAGGAATAAAAGAGCTAAGCCTGTCACCGGAAGAATGAGTAGGAAGAGATAAAATCAAAACATTCAAAATAACTCGTGTCATAAATAGAATATGGAACAGTATAATGCTGTATAAAGGAGGATACCTAAGTAGAGTATGTAACAAGAGAAAGGGGACATAGGTAGATATTACACACCCACATCTTAGCTGTGGTAAAAAATGCCTTAAAACTTTTTTTTTTTACCATGTTGGCTTTTTCTCTCATTAATCATTACATGTACAGTGGTACCCCGAGTTTCGGCCATAATTCGTTCCAGAAGGCTATTCGAGTGCCGTTACCGAACGAATTTGTTCCCATAAGGAATAATGTAAATTTGATTAGTCAGTTTCAAACCCCCCAAAAATAAACTTACAAAAAAGCACTTACAGTAATACACTTACATAATTGCTCAAGTTGGGAGCTGTACAAAACTCGGGTTACCACTGTACTGTGTATTTACTTTTGCAAAAAAAAAAAAAAAAAAATTAAATTAAGAAAAAATCTTCAAACTAGCTTCATAAAATATTTATTGCACTATGTAATTATGAACTTCTTGTGCATTGCAGCATTGTAATAATTTTTTTTTAAATTTTAGTCATTCCCATCTTTTATAAAGTCTACTTCAGCAAATGAAACTTTATGGAATGTTTTAAGGCATTGTCCACCAAAGTTCAGATATTGAGTTCATTTATCCTTACTATTGGAAATGACTCGTATGCTATTAAATGATCAATTTTGTCCCTGGTAAACTTCTCATTGTCATTCAGTTCTTCATAAATAAAGTTACTATTGATTGATGTGTTTTGTTTATTTTTTACCTAAGTGTGTGTGGGCAAAATAATGCACTACAGTTTCACTCCAGCAGGAGGAAAATGGCAGCACATTATATTATATGAAGTAATATATTTGTCTACATGTACCTGCATTTGTAATACAATGAACTTGGTAATCTCCCACATTACTGTGGCTTAACGTGGTGCATATGAGGGTTTTCTGTTCATTCACATTTTACATATGTAATGTGACTAACTCTTCAACTCTCTTTTATCATGGAGGAAAGGGGGTTGTGGTCATTCCTTTAATTAGAAAAGCAACTTCTATGCAAACATCTACATTAAAATTGAGCAGAATTGTTTCTACAGTGTGGTGACAACTTTTTATAATGTGAAGTACATTATAACAAAATTGCATTTTTAACTTTTAATTATACTCATCTAACTGCATTTGGCATACTGAAGAATTACTAATTTGGGCCATTAATCTATGGTATTAGTGTACTTCAAACATGCAAATATTTCTGGGATATTTGTCATTATTACTTAATTATTTGAGTTAATACTACTGAGAAGAGTGATAATCTAAAGTGTGGTAAATTTCAATATTGTAGTAGCACTTTCTTGAGCCAAGTTTGTATTTAGTTATAACTTAAAAACAAAAATGTGTGAAGCTATTGCTTAAAACAACAGCAAATCTGTTAAGCAGTTGCTTCATAATATTGTAAAGATTCTCACATAATCTGCAAATTTTTATAGGTTGAATATTTTACTGAATATTTATTAAAATAATGTTAAAGCAGTTATTTGTTGAGATTTTTCTTCAGGCTGTGGAATTATCATTACAACAATACATCTCAGTTAATTATAACAGGATTTAATAGACAAAATTTCATTGCTTACATGTTTGAACAAACTTTTTTTCTTTCCGACATTAAGGTTATCATAATTTCAGCAGTTGAAAAAATTCATCATGGAAGATGTTTCTGCTGTTCTGGCTGTCTTGGTTTTTTTTTCCATTCATATTCTTTAACTTTCTCTATTAGGTAATTTAATTTCTTTTAACATTTTAGTAATCAGTACATCCTATGTCAAGTGCCCATTGCATTTAATTTTGTGTTCATAATATCATGTGATTTGACATATATCCGCAGGTTTATAATGAATTTATTCGGAGCAAATGGGATACCATGGAAAGCCAAGAGGACAGACTGGGTAAGTTGTATTTTATTCCTGTCTTATGAGTGTGTACTGTATACTATATATTTATCTTTTAGATTTTCTTATTCTTAGGTTTCCATGTTTCTTTACAGATATAGTTTAAGATACTGTAGCTGGCTTCCAGAATTTGACTTGAGTAGAAAATACCTACTGTGGTGAAGGGAATAGGCTAGGGGGTAGGGTAGGAAGCCAGCTGCAAGAAAGTAGATTCTCCCTCGGTTGTGGAATTCCAAGTCGAGAGAGAGAGAAACCAAGAACAGATATCAAACGACCCATTTTATCTTGTTAGGTAATAATAGAGTGCTAGTCTGTCAATGGTGAGGTAGTTCCATAGTGCTTTGTATCCACTGTAGCAACAGGTCTTAAGACAGAAATTCTTCTCAATAATAAAAGTTCTATAGCACCAACACTTTATTCCTGATGTAATTTTCTAATCCATTTACATGTCTCGCCCCCATGTAGATGGGAATGAGACAGTAGTAATGTGATTGGAATATGAATAAGCATAAGTAGCTGCTTTAGATTAAACCTTTATACAGCATAAAGGTATTAAAGTACTTTGCATGAAAAAGGTTACAGAATTGAGAATAATTGTTGCCATCTCCATCTTCCCCACAGATCAGCTGGATGGTATAAAAGCAGCGAAGAAAAAGATAGGCAGTGGCAAACCTAAGACAATAGAAGACTGGCTCCAGCTGTCGGATGATTACGATACCAAGGTAGCGCAACCGGGCAAGAAACGGGTAAGCTTCAATAGCATTTTAGTTGTTTTCTTGTTGTTAAGTTGGACACACAGAAGACTACAGACAACTAGACTTAACAGTTATAGAATCTTTGAACTTAAAAAATATTTCTTCACAAATATTGTAGTGGTAGGTAGCTGGAACAAAAATGACTGCTGATGTATTATAGCCTCTTGAAGCTTTAAATTTGATAATAGTCTCTTCGAAAGCAATCTTGTATAGCACAGCTCAGTGCAGTACAGTAGAACCCCCATATCCACTGATTCGGTATCTGCCGTTTCAGTTATCCACAGTTTACTGTGGCTCAAAAATATACCTCTTAATTTTGCATAATAATGGCCCCAAAGTGCAAAAGTAGAGAAGCTGGCAGCTCTTCAAAGCCTAAGATAAGACATGAAGTGCTTCCCATCAGTAATAAAAGTGTTAATTCTCCACTTATTGTGCATAATTTATCAATTAAACTTTATAATAGGTATGTGTAGGACTTATATATAGGGTTTGCTACTATCTGCAGTTTTAATTTCCAAGTCAGGTCCTTGGAAATGTATCCCCACAGATACAGGGGTCCTACTGTATATATGGTACATCTGCCATCAGTACTTGGGAGTTTAATCTTATCTTCTCTCCCTTTATTTTGGTTCAACCTAATACTACTTGATAAGTAAGACAGATGTGCAACATTGGGAACCATTACTTTTCTTTCTCCAATACATTTGTAAAACTGGCCACTGCCTTTCTTACAGACTTTAACACTAAGTGTTTGTCTTGCTGAAATTGAAACACACTTTGTCATGTTAACCCTTTCAGTGTTGGTCCCATTATATCACGGCTTTAAAGCCAGTGTCCGTCCCATAATACGACACCATGCGCTCAGATAAGCTGTGAGCGGTAAATTTGGGCCTAGATATGAGAGAATGGGTCTCTGCAGTAAGTGTGCACCATATAAAAAATCTTGCAGCACGCAGTGCACAATGAGAAAAAACTGCAACCGTCTTTTTAGTTTAAAACTGCAAATTTGCGGTGTATTTTCATAAGGGTTTTATGGTTGTATTCTCAGTTTCTTGGTCTCATTGGTGGAATGGAAGATATATTACAGAAATAGAAATGATTTGGGTAGTTTCAGGACTGAAAGTAATTTGAAATTGAGCTCAAAGTAGCGGAAATGTTCAATTTTTGCCAAATATTCCAGAGTATAATGATGTCACTCGTCCAGTATGCATCCAACTGGCCAGTCTAATACGCATTTAGGAATGCACTGACATTAGTTATACAATTATTACAATAATGCAGTAGTCTGCATAAAAGTCAATTTTATATTTTTTTTTTGTGTAAATAAAAATACAAAATGAGAAGCAAACATAATATAAGAGGGGCCTGGAGATGTAACTAAGGAGCAGAGTAAATGTTTATTTAGTGCCAGGAATGTCTACAATTGTTTATTCTGGTCCCTATTTTCAAATTGGCAATTGTTGAATTTTGTGTGAAATTGGCCAAATTATCGATTTCTGATCACTTTATTGGGTAGCTAAAATAGGTAAATGGGCAGTTTCTTGTACTGATGTGATAGAATGAAAGGAATATGTACTAGTGAAATAGCCATGAGTTTGGTCGACTGGAACAAGGGAATTAGCCAAAAATAGAGCGTAAATTGGGTGAAATTGCCGATGTGTAAATATCGCCGAGACCGTTAACTTTGTGAGAGCATAATTTCGTAGGTTTTCCATCAAATTTCATACTTTTGATTTCATTACCTTCGGAGAAAGATTCTCTGTCTTTTTTTTTTTTTTTTTTTTTAATTCTTTGGCCCTGGGAGCAAGTTTGCAAGCAGGGGTCATGACACTCAAAGGGTTAAGACATTTAGCATCCTATAAGCTTATCCTTTTTCAATAATTTATTTTGCCTCTTTAAGCCTTCATGAATGACAAACCACAGAACAGGTGGGGTTTGAACCCATAGCAAGCGAGTCCTGAAACTCCAGGCCAGTGTGTAAGCCACTCGGCTCAAATATACATTATCTCTAACATGAATGCTAATTCTAATCCATGTAGGTTTGCCTCCTTAGTGAATTATTAAGTTCTTTTGTCTTCAGAAAATGCACATCGTAACCAAATTTTTGCCACCTTATCTCGTATAGAGTATATAAATATGAACATAATATAGTGTGTGTACAGATTACTCACATTGCAACAGTATGTACATATTTTGATTCTTAGGCGAAGTTCCCAAATTCTTGTTGTAATCCTGTAGCCACTGTATATTTACCAGGTACGATGGGCAGATGTTGAGGAAGGCAAGAAGCAAACAGCTGCTCGAGAAAGAGGATTTGTTTTGGGGCAGACTGATTGGAGGCGCATGACTGACTTGTCCTTTGGAAGCAGTGCCTTGGTTCAGATACGCTACATAGAAGGACGTGAGAATAAGTGAATCCCTTTGATATTAATTGAATAGAAGTTTTGTAGCCAATTGAGTACAATGTATCATGTCCTACTTTTATGGGATTAGATCTCACACACCAGTGAACACTTTGAATTGACAGAAGTTTTGTATTGGGAAACAGCTGTGGAATGGACTCCATCTCTTCCTATTTTCATCTGTATGTAATGTTAGGGTGACTACAGCAGATGTACAACTTTTATAATTCCTGATATAAAATGGTTAATTTCACTTCCATACTTGAGTTTCAAGTTTATATTTTATTTCTTGAATAAACAAATTGTCTATTTTAAGGTTAATTTTAATTTTATATACAGTATCAGTTTACATTGTTTTATTGTTTGTGTAATAAAAGTATCCTGGTCCAACCCTGAGCATTTATTACGTTAACATTAGAAGTAATTAGAGTAGCATATCAAATGTATAGAATAAAAGGCAATAGAAAAGTTGCCATGCAACACACACACCTGCCGTTCACTTTAATAAGTAATTGTCGTGATGTGTATTGTGATCTTTGTGCTTCAGTAAAAACTGTTATATCCAAATATTACTATCACTGACATTATTACCATGATTTTTACTACTGTAGAACTTCCCATTCACTAGTCGTGCCAGTGATTATAGTCAAGTAAGCTATCATAAATTTGGCTGGTTTTCCCCAGAGAGAAATGTGATGAGTCACAGGTACTGTATGTCAAAATGTAATACATACACATAGTGAAAACTTAAGGTATAGTATTCTGAGACCATAAATATTAAGTATAATTAAGAAGGGATGTGGATCAAGTGGAAGAGAAAGAGTAATTTGGGAGAGTACTAAGGTTTACAAATGTGTCCAGTACAAATTTTTGTGGAGCACTTGTACTGCTAGGTGCTCAACGTTATTTATAGGTACGGTATTATTGTGTTGAACCTGGTAAATTCCTTCAAAACAGGAAGGATCATTTTGTTCTACACTGTATTACTGTTAATCGTAACTTTCTACTTTAATGAAATATAAAAAGCATTTTAAGACAGATATATCAATCACAATCTCGATTATTTAATAATCGTTTCCTGCTCAATACTCATTCTTTCACATCTGTCTGAAGTGCTGTATTAGTGTCATTGTGGTGTATTAGCTTAAGTGCATCAGCAGATGATGAAGCAAGCACTGACATCTTGAGGCCAGAGTCACTTGTCCAGGCTTAACAAATTCGTATTACAAATTATAAATTGGCAAGGAGGCTGTAACCTGTAAAAACATACCTGGAGTCTACCAATCTTTAGGGAGTTCCGGGAGTTAATGCCCCCGTCACCCGGTCCATGACCAGGCCTCATGATGGATCAGGGCCTGATCAACCAGGCTGTTATTGCTGGCTATATGCAATCCGACATACGAACCATAGTCCGGCTGGTCAGGCACTGACTTTAGGAAGAGTAACCTGCGACGGTGATTTTTTTTTGAACAAATGTTTGTTTTACTTGCCAGATATTTTTTCTTGAAATTTTGACCATGTTTATGTTTAGCAATTTATTATTGGAATGATAACACTACCAAAAACATCTTTGCCCAGCTTCCCTTGCTGCTGTGAATCTCTCTTGAATTATTATTGCGAAACAGGGAATAAGATATCAGAGAATGGCAGTTACTGTCAAAATGGATATAACAGATTTTACTGCATTTAATGTGACAGGTTTATTCATTACTTTTTTTATTCTTACCATTTTCAATGTGGGAACGTGCACCATAATTTTTACTTGTACATAAAACTCCACATTCCTCATTTAATAAATGCCAGATACAGATATCAAGTATACACATTTTGTGGATCCTTGATTCTCACCTAATAATTGCTAAAGAAACTGCCAAGAGCTGATAATTGATGGAACAGATAATGGAAAGGAATCTGTTGCTTCAACACTATGGTGCAAGAGTGGCATTGATAATGCTGAACAGTTCAAGTTTTCTAAGACAGTAGTTTTCTCATAATGCTTGCTATTAACATTTAGCATTTTGGAAACCTTTAAATTAAATTGTTTAAATATGGAGAGTGAGTTACTTGGATATGCCAGGTCACTTTATTTAAAGGTCAGAAGGTAGAGTATAAAAAGTTTTTTGTATTTAGTGATAGTGCAGATAAATTCATAAAGTAAATACATTAAATTATATGTTATTTCTGGTTCAATCTTCTTTGTTTTCTTACTCCTTATCTGATGGATTACTGTTATATGTGATGCTCATCTCTACTCCTGGTTTAGTGTCTCTTACATACAGGACGGCCCCACATATACGACACTTCTTTTCGGTGTTGCGTGTTTTCGTTGGCTTTCAACTGAGCCATTGTTCCACCCTCCAGTGACAATCACCAATGCGTGGAACATAATGAACTATGGCTCAGTTTGAAGCCAACGACAATGTGAAACCCCGAAAAGAAGGTGCTGTATATGTGGTGCCCTCCTGTACTTGCTCCCAGTCTGAAGGATATATGGGGATATTACGGTTCTTAGGGTGGTTTGTAGTTATATGGACAACTGTATGCAAGTGTTACATTATCGATTGTTGAAAACTACAGTATGTATTAAAAAGCTACTTATGTAATGTTTGAGTGGCATTGGTTGGCATGTGTTCTCAATGTTTGCAATGGACTTGAAACTTTTTTTAAATGTGTGTAGGTCAGACTGTGCCAGTCTTGCTGTGGGCAGTATTTAGACAAAACAATCTATTTTTTCTTACAGGATTATACAGAATAAAAATAAATATAATGAAAAGAAAATTGAAAAAATGAAAACTTACTCTTCTAGAGCATGTTGAAGCTTAACCAGTATAGCCTAATCGGCAACTAGGTAGCAGAAATGCCGCATAAAGCTATGCATACTTTTTGTATGGTTCTTTCTCAGATTTGTTAAATTTTTATTTTTACTTGGGAATTTGTACTAATTGTAGTGTTTTAAAAAAAAATTGTTTTTATGATGTATTAGTTCATAAAACTTATATGTATACACATATGTAGCCTTCAGGAATCTCAGAGAAGCTTGTTTCAGGCTCTTTATACAATATATGACAGGCCTATCTTGAGTATGCAGTTCCAATATGGAATCCCCCACCTGAAAAAGCATGTCAGGAACCTGGAGGAAGTGCAGAAGTATACAATGAGACTTGTTCCAGAGGTAATGGGCACAAGCCGAGGAGAGGGTAACGGAATTGAATCTACTGACATAGGGCAGAAGAACCAGGGTAGATAGGATAACCTACAAAATACTCATGGTAAGGTAGATATGGACAAGCTGTTTGAGAAGTGAGAAACAGGTACTCAAAAACACAGCTGGAAGTTAATGCATAAGTCACAGGAGTGTCGAAGTATTTCTTCAGTCTGAGTGACCAGAAAGTGGAATGATCTTAATGAAGTGTTAGAGGCAGGCTCCATGCATAGTTTTAAGATCATATATGAAAGTACTCATGAGGCTAGAAGTTAATCAGACAAGTGGTGCAAGGCAGAAGCTAGGACTGTCCCTGCAACCACATATAGGTGAGTACAGGGCAACATTGTTTCTTTATCTTCTTTTTTGGTATGTTACTGCACAAATAGCTTTTTTCAGATTTATTTTTTGTAGCAGGAACAGGCATAGGAAAACATGTAATGGGTCAGAGCCACATTTACATTTCTAGAAGAATATTCTCTTACTAAAATCATCACTTTCAAACTTCTCTACATATATTCATCTTTACTTTTCCTCATCATCACTGCCACAATTAATGTCATTCTTCATTTTTCTTCAGTAGAGGAAGGGGGTTTATTTTTGAGTGAGGCTGCAGAACTAGTTTTGTCATAGATAGCTTGTATATTTGTCTATGTTCTCAGAGGAAACTGTGACATTCTTCACTACAGTTTGTGAAATTCTGTCAAGTTTTCTTCACTGCAGCTTGCATCACTTTTACTTATGTCATTGTACATAGTCTTTTTGATATGATACATTCAAATTGTTTCTTTGCCTCCTGTAAAAATTTTCTAGGTGAGACAAGGTTGCATGCAATCACAAAAATTATTTGCAGCTTTAAATTCCAAATACAGTGGAACCTTCACTAACGAGTTTAATCCATTTCGTGACCTTGCTGGTATCTGAATTTGCTTGTTTGCAGAGTCAATTTTCCTCATTTAAATTAACTGAAATGGAATTAATTCGTTCCAGTGGAATTCCAGGCACCATAAAATACTTCAATAATTTTCCTAATATCAACTCTATGGCTTATTTATCTATTACAATTAATCTAATATGACATAATAAACAATATAAATAACATAGAAACCTGATATATACTCTAGAATGAATAAAATATGTCATTATATATGTGGCAGTGTCGGCGGCTGACGAGATTTTTTCTGGAGACAGGACAAAATACTCCTTGAATATTTCGCTATCATCATCTCTACAGCTTATTTATCTATCACAATTCATCTAATATGACATAATAAGCAATATAAATAACATAGACACCTGATATATACTCTAGAATGAATAAAATACAGTGGACCCCCGAGTAACGAAAAAACTTCATTCCAGAAGCCTGCTCAAGTGCCATTACTGAACGAATTTACTCCCTTAAGGAATAATGTCACATAGGTTAGTCTATTTCAGACCCCCAAAAATACACTTCCACAAGCACTTACAATATGCAGTGGTCCCTCGGTTTTCGCCAAAATTCGTTACAGAATGCTGCTCAAGTGCCATTACCGAACAAATTTACTTCCTTAAGAAATAATGTCATGTAGGTTAGTCTATTTCAGACCCCCAAAAATACACTTGCAACAGCACTTACGAAAATACACTTACATAAATGTTCGAGTTTGGAGATGCACGAAAACCGAGGGACCACTGTATTTTACTTACATAATTGTACGATTTCCGGGGTGTTCGTTACTCAGGGGACCACTGTATGTCATTATGTGACAAGTGGAGGCGGCCATAACTGCTCCAGCATTGTTGTGGTATTCACTGCCATCTAGTGACGGCCTTTCAAAGCCATCTATTATTATATAGTACATTATTATTATACTGTATTATTATTTTTTTTTTTTTTTTTCAACAAGTCGGCCGTCTCCCACCGAGGCAGGGTGACCCAAAAAGAAAGAAAATCCCCAAAAAGAAAATACTTTCATCATCATTCAACACTTTCACCACACTCATACATAATCACTGTCTTTGCAGAGGCGCTCAGATACGACAGCTGAGAATAGTCCCTCCCAGCTGTCACCATCCCAGACCCCTCCTTTAAAGTGCAGGCATTGTACTTCCCATTTCCAGGACTCAAGTCCAACTAAATCAATTAACTGGTTTCCCTGAATCCCTTCACAAAATGTTACCCTGCTCACACTCCAACAGATCGTCATGTCCCAAAAACCATTCGTCTCCATTCACTCCTATCTAACACGCTCACACATGCTTGCTGGAAGTCCAAGCCCCTCGCCCACAAAACCTCCATAATTTAATCCCACCCCTCTCCCCAACACCCTAGCATTTACAGGTATCCCTCAACTTTCGCGTTTTCTACTTTCGCGGGCTTCACACATTCGCGAATTCCCGGCCGCCAAATTCCCACCCACCAAATCATATTTAAGTTTCCCGCCACCCGAGTGTCCCTACTACCTTCCCTCCGACCAGGCAGCCAGCCCCCACACCACTCACTGAGTGTTTTCTTCGTTCATTATTTGTTATTAAACTACAGTATAACATGTATGTAGTACTATATAGTACAATATTTTACTATGTTTTCATGCGTTTTATGATTGTTCATGGTTCAGTAGGTTAAGGAAGCAGTAAGTAATGAATGTACTAAATAAAGGTTATCTATCTATTACATTTATTCCAAATTGATATCAGAAACATGATAAATACCCTAGAACTGTAATAAAGATGCTGAAATGAATAATATATGCCATATTATATGAGGGGTAACAGAGCAGGCAGACCGCCACCATATATGAGATGTTTACATCAGGGTAAACATGCCTAAATCACACTTGTCGTAGTAGTATTCCATTTTGAATTTTTATTCTCACAATAAATTGAAGATTTACTGTTATGTATACTACTGCATCATTATAAAAACGGTATAAATGATATCAGCACACTTGTGCAAGAATATTAGAGTCGCCAGTTGATGTGTATTGTACGTGTGGCATGATTTGTTTACTCTTGAACATTGCCAAAAATCGAACATTTTCGCTACTTTGCGCTCAATTTTTAGGTACTTGTCATTGAGAAACCAATCAAAATTATCTCTATTTCTCTAATATATCTTCCATTCTATCAAATGAGACCAAGAAAGCGAGAATATAATCATAAATACCATACGAAAATAGACTGCAAAGTCGCTGTTTTAAACCAAAAGCACGGTCAGAGTTTTTTTTCCTCATTATGCACTGTGTGGTGCAGGATTTTTTTTATACTGTGCACACTGACCGCATAGACCCATTCTATCACATCTAGGCCTACCAGCCTGTTTCTGCTTGATTTGAGGGCGCTAGAATTTAGGCGTACTAGTACGTCAAACGCCCTGGCGCGTAATCCGTACTAGTACGTCAAAAACCCTCAAAGGGTTAAGGGTTAACTCTGGGGGACAAATTGAGCGACAAAGCCTACCAAATCACACTTGCTTTTGCCGTGCATGGAGATCTGTAGGTTTAGAAAGACACTAGGACATACGTATTAGAAAACGTTTCGGTCCTGGGAACTTGATCACTTCTAACATACAGAGGTTGAAAGACATTATATATAGGCGGAGAGTGAGGTGTGAGTGACGCATGGTTTTGATATACAGTGGACCCCCGAGTTTCGTAAAAACTTCACTCCTGAAGTCTGCTCAAGTGCCATTACCGAACGAATTTACCCCTTAAGGAAAAATGTCACGTAGGTTAGTCTATTTCAGACCCCCAAAAATACTTTTCCACAAGCACTTACAATATTATACTTACATAAATGTACGATTTCCGGGGTTTACGAAACTCGGGGGTCCACTGTAGTACAGTGGACCCTCGGTTAACGAATACCCCGGAAATCGTGCAATTATGTAAGTATAATTTTGTAAGTTCTTGTGGAAGTGTATTTTGGGGGTCTGAAATAGACTAACCTACGTGAAATTTTTCCTTAAGGGAGTAAATTCGTTCAGTAATGGCACTTGAGCAGACTTCAGGAGTGAAGTTTTTACGAAACTCGGGGGTCCACTGTATGTCTTTCAACCTCTGTATGTTAGAAGTGATCAAGGTCCTAGGACTGAAACGTTTTCTAATAAATATGTCCTAGTGTTTTCTTACGTGTCTTTCCAAACCAACTTGTCAGTATTTATTACCAAGGTTTATACCATGGAGATCTGTATACTACTAGTTTCCACTGGCTTTGAAGTTGAGTCTACAGTATTCTTATCTGATGCTGTTTGGTTGATGGATAGAGGTAAATCAAAAGGCTGTGTGTTTGCCCTGCATAAAGAAGTCTGCTAAGCATGCTTACCTCTTATTGTGGGTTGTATGCTGGTTCACTTGTATATAAACTGACCAAACTCCCAGTTTGTGAGTTTTAGTTTAAGGTCCACCTCTTAACAGCTTCCATGTAAAGGGAGTTTAAATTAGGTGAGCAGGTAGGGAAGTGTTTGGCCTGCTGTTGAATAGTGTTTGACTAGGAACAATTTGAATTTAAGGGTGGGCACTCTTTAGGTTGTGTAAATAATCTAAAACTCAAGTTTCTTTTGTATACCTCTCCAATAGTCCAGAGGCCATTAGTATTTAGTGTTTCATTGTTAAGCTCAGTATTCGCTTTGGGATTGAAGTGCTGAACTTTTTACATTATTCTTTATGATTAGCACTTTTCCAACCTTAGACTTCTTGATCATGACTACAGCTTCTCCCAAAGTACATTGGCACTTTGCAAACCATGTCTCTTGCTACTATACCCTAAGCATTTATGACCATTCTTGTGGACATCCTCACCATCATTCATGATCAAAATTTCATAGCATGCCAAAATCATAAATTATAAAAAAAACAAAAAGTACAGGTGGGCCCTGCTTATACAGCAGGTTAGGTTCTGGGCTGCTGCTGTATAGTGAAACAGCCTTTTATCACTTTCCAATTCATATAAAAAAAGCCTGATAACATGTTTACACTATCATATATTAAGTGAGCAATAGAGCTAGGTCTAAAAAAAAAAAATGCATATACAGAAGGCAATGGAGATGTTGTCTAAGGGCAATGTGTGGTGTAAATATTATGCAGAGAATTTGTAGTGTGGAAATTAGGAGGAGGTGTGGAGTTACTAAAAGTATTAGTCAAAGGGCTGAAGAGGGGCTGTTGAGGTGGTTTGGTTAAAGAGAATGGAACAAAGTAGAATGACTTGGAGAGTGTATAAATCTGTTGGGGAAGGAAGGCGGGGTAGGGGTCATCCCCGAAAAGGTTGGAGGGAGGGGGTAAAGGAGGTTTTGTGGGTGAGGGGCTTGGAATTCCAGCAAGCATGCGTGAGCGTGTTAGTGAATGGTGACGAATGGTTTTTGGGACCTGATGACCTGTTGGAGTGTGAGCAGGGTAATATTTTGTGAAGGAATTTAGGGAAACCAGTTAATTGATTTAGTTGGACTTGAGTCCTGGAAATGGGAAGTACAATGCCTGCACTTTAAAGGAGGGGTTTAGGATATTGGCAGTTTGGAGGGACATCTAAACTGTCATATCTGAGCGCCTCTGCAAAGACAGTGATTATGTATGAGTGATGGTGAAAGTGTTGAATGGGTCTTTTTGGGTCACCCTGCCTCGGTGGGAAATGGCTGACGTGTTAAAAAAAATACTGAATTGGTCATGATAGTACTAAGTTGGTAATGATAGTATCAAACTGATAATGATATCAAATCAGTCAATCAATCCAATAAATAATAATTATTACAGAATTTTTTTAATGCATTTACCAGGACAATGAATAACCTTAGACAAAAAAAATTCCTTAATTTTATGGGCTGATAATGTATAATTTCCTACTGAGAGTTTGTAGGACTGAATAGAAGATAAATTTTGCTTTTCATTAAAATTTGCTGTTGCTCATAACCTGACTGGATACGGTTTGTAACATGACAAGTACTTAGAATTGTTTTGATTATGTTGAGGTTTTGATATCTGTTATGACAGCCAAATAGCCCCAGTGTGTTGTTACAACCCTTGAATAACCAAATGGTTCTAAGAAATTCTTAATTCATACAACCCCATGCCTTAACTCAGGGTACAACGTGAATTAACTCTTGTGCACCTTTTTGACCCAAGACTGAGGTGATTTAGCTCTTTGTTTATACTGTTACCTTTATCTAGTCATGTTGGATTCTTTTGATTTTTTGTTTCCTTTCATGTGGCTAGATTCGTGAAAAGTATTACTTACTACTGTACATTAGTACTGTACTTGCATACTGTCTATTAGTGCTATTGTGGTGACACAGTTTTGGCCTCTTCCCTAAGAACTTTTACTCTGTTTTATTATATATATTATTATTATTATTATTGAAATATTGCAGATACTTAACAGAAAAACACTACTGGGTGGCTGAGACAGTGAGCCTACAATTAATAAAAAAGACACAAAACATTGTAAAACATTGCGAGTGTGTTTTGCTGAAGGCATCTTAATAATGGTCATCTCAAGTGAAACAAAAGTAATTAAGGTTCAAATCGGGTACATATGTGAATTATTAGAAAGTGTAAAACCTAAAAAAAATTGTTTTTACAGCAATATTAATTTTGATGCACAAGTCTTTTACACGTGCACATACGTACATACACAAATGCTTACACATATGTACACACACATGTACACACGCACACTCGTATGTGTACACGCACAAGCACATGCACACTGGCAAACCTAAGAATATCATTTCAACACCTAAGTAAGGAGTAATTCAAGACACTTTACACCATGTACATCAAGCCCATATTGGAATATGCAGCACCAGTATCGAACCCACACCTGATCAGGCACGTCAAGAAATTAGAGAACGTGCAAAGGTTTGCAACAAGACTAGTCCCAGAGCTAAGAGGTATGTCCTACGAGGAAAAGTTAAGGGAAATCAGCTTCTCGACACTGGAGGACAGGAGGGATAGGGGGACATGATAACGACATATAAAATACTGAGTGGAATTGACAACGTGGATAGGGACAGAATGTTTCAGAGATGGGACACAGCAACAAGGGATCACGACTGGAAGTTGAAAACTCGGATGAGTCACAGGGATGTTAGGAAGTATTTCTTCAGTCATAGAGTTGTCAGGAAGTGGAGCAATCTGGAGAGAGATGTAGTGGAGGCAGGATCCATACATAGCTTTAAGAAGAGACGCGATAAAGCTCATGAAGCAGGGAGAGTAGACCTAGTAGCGACCAGCGAAGAGGCGGGACCAGGAGCTGTGACTCAACCTCTGCAACCAAAAATAGGTGAGTATGCACACGCTCACGGGGGCACATACACATTCATTCATTCTCAGTTTCCACCAATTATTAAAGACTTTCTGCAAAGGGAGATGTAGTGGATATTGAAGGTATGTTTATTTATTGTGAAATGTTAATCTTTCTACTGGGTATTGTTTTTAGTTATTAAAGTTGGGTATGTAGTAATTTTTGACTGGGGAGGGGAGTTGAGGCTTATTATCCCTCGAAAATATAAAATATGTACAACGTACTCACTGAGTTGTGTTTTTAGAGAATGAGTCTCAACTCCATGCTTCAAAACATGTAAACATTAAAGATGCTTTTTGTATAGCTTCAGCATACAATGTTTGTACTGAAATGGGTGACATTTGGTTTTACATGCAGAAAACCCTTTGTTATGCAGAGCATTTCGAGCAAGCTTAAGACTACAATGACAATAACTATTGTTTGCTTATATATAAGGACATTAAGGGTATACAAACAAATTTAGGTATTACAAAGAGGATAAACAAGCAAATGATTATTACTTTAAAGTTTGTGCTATAATTTTTTTCTGAAATTGAAATTACCTGGTAAGGAAGGTGGTCAGCGACTGGGAAAACAATGTTGATATATGTTATGTAGCAAATTGGGTGAAGCATCCATGTTACAGGTCCCTGAGGAAATTGATCCCTCAAAACATGACCTCCACATGTGCGTGGCTTCAGGTCATCCACGTTTTCTTTACTAATGGTGGAGTTTGATAGTACAATACCTTGCCATTCAGCACACTAGGAAAATGTGCAACTTCACATTCAGGTAAGTACCCTTGTCCTAATTTTGCTCTTAATGCACATGTACATTTTCAAAATGGTATTGGCAATGTGTGAGGCTTAATGATTTAGTGGAGATCATAGAAATAGGTATATAATGGTCTTGGAAACAGCTACAAGACTGCTGTTAAATTATTGAAAAATCGTACGTATCTCAAGTCGATAATCTTTTAAACAGTGGAACCCCGAGTAACGTAAAAACTTCATTCCAGAAGCCTGCTCAAGTGCCATTACCGAACGAATTTACTCCCTTAAGAAATAATGTCAAGTAGGTTAGTCCATTTCAGACCCCAAAAAATACACTTACAAAAGCACTTACAATATTATACTTACATAATTGTACGATTTCCGGGGTGTTCGTTACTCGGGGTTCCACTGTGCTTGTATTAATTTTTACTTTTCCCCATACAGTATTTAAGAATACTGTATGGGGAATATTTTTAAACAATTATGTACTGTGTATAACTAGACTAAAGTTTGAGAATGCTGTCCCTTGCATTCGTCTGAAAAACTGAACTCTAAAATTTCACACTAATAATTACATTGTTGGTTACAGATTGTCTCACTGTTAATTGATTTAACTCCCATATAATTTTTAATCTTAAAAGGTGGCTTTAATCTGTTTTAGCTACCATACATTGTAACAAAAGTTTTTGTCATCAGCCTTAGCTACCTACTTGGCTACTTCTAATATGTTAGGTGGGGGTAGGGTTGTTTGGCGAGCATGGGTAGAGTTGGGAGGAGGAATGTAAAATAAGTTGAGCTATGAAAAAAGAAACCATTGCAAGGGCAGAAAACTGATCTATATTGCTTTTATAAAAACAAGTAAATCAAATTAAGCTACGGTGCACATACAAGTGAACATGAATATGCTGAAAATGAAGTTAACATTTTTATATTTTACTGTTAGAATTTTTTTTAACCTTTTATGAAGTAAAAGATGTTTACAAATGTAAGGACAAGACACCATCAAATGCAAGAGTTGAGGCTGGCCTGCAGATTTTTGTTGTGTACTGAAGACCTCTTGGTCTTATTAGCATGTAAATATTGAACAAATGTTAAGGTTGTAAAGAGATAATTTTGGGACATCATTATTATTGTAGTGTAAACTTTACTTTCTCTCTCCTGGTAAAATTTAAAGTCCAAACCTATATAAGGTATGTTACCAACCCTCAGGAAGTAGCTCGCAACAGTCAGCCAACACCCATGTACCTATTTACTGTTAGGTGATCTGGCGTAATAGGTGTTAGGAAACTTTCCTATAATCTCCACTTGCCTGGGTCCTTCAGTTGTTATCTTCATGAAGTAGTTTCATGGATTTTTAATAGTGGTTACCAATTTCTTTGTTGTAATTTCTGAATTATTGTCAGGGACATAGAGTAATTATGAGTTGATCCACTTGCAAGATTTTATCTGTCTGAAAAGGGAATAGAAAGGTGTACCTTCCAATTTAAGTGGACATCAGTGGAAAAATTCGAGCATTTTAAATCTGATAATAAGCATTCTTGTCAATGATTAAATTGACTGATAAAAGGATGAGCACTAAGTTTTTAATTGTTATCATGACTTGCGAAATCGTAATAACACTATTGCAGACAAACCACGGTATGGGCGGGGTTCTTACCCAACCTGTGCTGTGGTTTAATTCTGTCTTTTTGACAGAATTAAAGACTTAGTGCTCATCCTTTTATCAATTGCCTTAATCATTGAAAAGCATACTATCAGATTTATAGCTCAGTGTTTAAGTAAATATACTGTATTCATTAATAACCTGCAAAGGACACTCATGAAAACACAATTTAAAAAAAATAAATTAACATGACAGCATGTTATATAAAATTAAATCTAGCAGAGCTTCATAAATCATGGTTAGAAAAGAATATGTATATAATTCACTGATGAATCATTAAAAAATATTTTTGTAGTAAATAAGTAGCATTCTAGTTTTATTCTGTTGGTGTGGTATTTTTGCTCTTGCCTCCATCTGCTTTCATCTGGTAGCTGGCTTATCAAGGCAAGAAATACTTTTATCCATTTTTTTTAAACTAAACCTTGTTTAGCTTCAGAATACTAACTCATTTTGTTATTCATCTTTTTTCCCTCAAAATTTGTATTATACAAGTTGAAAGGGATTGACTTATATTTGTGTAGTATATTTAAATTGTATAGTATTTCTTTAAGCACTGAACCCATGTGGGTCATTCAGCACAAGGAATGGTGGAGGTTTGATCTCTGTGCTCTAATCGCAGCCCAGTCTGACCATTGAGGCTCTTCGTGATGTTTATTTACAGCGCATTCAAGACATACTAATTTATTTTCATGAGTGCGTGTGTGTGTTTGAAATAAAACTGCATGGAATATCCAGTTTTCTTTTTTTTTTTACCTCAACCCCATGTTCTCTCCCATTCCCATGATGGAATGTTATATTCTGTATAAGGAAACACTCCAGTCATGCATGCAAGAAACTCAGTACCTGTTGGAAGTATACTGTATTCAAGTGTTTGTTAAAAGGTAGAAGTGTACCTGATGTTAATAAAATCAATCCTTGTATCCCCATCTCTGGTGCTTTCTACCTGCAGCGCTGTATAACCCCTGTGGTTTAGCGCTTTTATTTGATTATAATAATAATCTGGTGCTTGCCCTTAACCACTCTGTTCCCTTCACTGTTACTCTGCCTCGGTTCCCATTCCCCTTTCCTGCTGCTGTTCTTTCAACCCCTTAAGTGGAACTCAAGGCTCTTTAATCTTTTCATTGTGAATGCTGGCTATTTTTTTTTTTTTTTGACAGTTCCTACTTTTTATTACCTTAACCCAGAGGTAATTTATTGTTAGTAAAAGAGCTCTTGATTCAATGAATTTGATATGTACCCTCTTCTCAAAAAAGAGGTCCGTGCATCAGACCATCCTGCCCTTGGAATCTCCTCACCCTGAGACTTCCTGACAATTTTGTTAATGGTCGTTCCAAATGATGCAATAGGTATATGTTGGCATTTTCTTACTTGATAGACCCTAGACTTTCATTGCAATTAGACCTATTGCAAGCGGATGGATGAATAGAAGGCTCAAACTGTGGTCCTTAGATTGACAGGCTCAGCGCTCTACACTTCGGCTACAGGACTAATAATAGGAAGATTAGGAAACAGTACCAGTGTACGTACGTACGTACGTATTTCCATCAGAGGCACCAACTGAACTCTTCCCCACAGTCCTGGAACTTTAGCAGCAAATCTATTCTTACCTCCCGTAAAACCAGTCTATGAACTCAAGATTGTCAATAAATGACTATCAATGAACAAGTGCTGTATGACCCTTATGGGTTTAACGCTTAGTTGAGATGATTATAATGTCAATGAATAAATAAGGATGGACAAGAGGCTCAAACTGTGGTCCCAAGAGTGGCAGACCAGCAGGGCCTGTCAACCCAGTTCCGCTGTATGACCCCTGTGGTTTAGCGCTTCTATTTGATTATAATAATAATGTCAACCCAGTTGGGTTAGTGGGTGCCTTTGATGGAAACCTGTACAGAAGTTCAGTTTCTGAATCTTCCCTATTAAAGTGCTGTAGCCAAAGTGGTAAAGCACTTGGCCTGTCAATCTCGGGACCGTGGTACGAGCCTCCTGTTTATTCATATTTTATAAGTATAATATTTTAATGTGTAAAAAAGGGGAAAGGTTGTATATACAATTGACAAGACAACAAAAACTAGCCTGAGCCAGTGTTGCCACTTCATGTATATATATATTTTTTTTTTCAATCTTTTGGAGAAAATTTAGCACTCTTTCCCATGAAATATACTTTGGAGAACATTAAAAATGGCACTTTTGTGGAGGTTTCCATGTAATCGTTAATGACTATTTTTCAGGTATGTAATCACATATGAATTGTATGTAAAAATATCTTGCAGATCAAAAATTACACAATATACCTATATGGGGGGCGCTTTGATGCTCTTGATCCAAGAAATTAAGTTTATCCTGCTGTTCCATGGATCGAACTTGATTTATCTCCCAGACGCTGTATGGGTCCCTATGGGTTGAGCGCTCCCCATGAATATAACGAACGCTAAGAGACTAATTTCTGCAAGATTTTTCTATTTGACATTTAAAATATAAAATATGTTGTGAAACGTAGATGTTTTTGTGGGGAAGCGACTCTCTCGTTGACTTTTTGACAGAAACTAACTTACTACACAAACTCTGAAGATTATACCTCTAGCACCTCCCTCAGTCCCTTCTACCTTGATCTCTTGCTACCCTCTATCCCTGCACTATCCACCATCATGCTGCACTCCATACCCTACTAATCATCCATCTCCCTCTTACAACCCATTCTCCCTGCATCCTGCAATAACCTGCAGCGCTATATAACCCCTGTGGTTTAGCGCTTCTATTTGATTATAATAATTTGTGGGGAAGTACCCCTCAAGGAAGGTTCATTAATGTTGGTGGGGGGCTCTTGATCTAGGGAATTGGATCTGCGCTCCAGTTCCTGAATTAAGCCTGAATACCTTCCACATCATCCTACGGGTTTAGCGCTCCCCCTTGATTGTAATAAATTGTGGGGAAGTGCATTAGCTTCATGGCAATGACAAGAGTGGCGGCCGAGGCTGCGTCGTGCACACAGCTCAGTGTAGCCTCGACTGTCTTCACTACAGGTGGGTAATACCTTGTGTACACAACACTTCACAGTTATGGCTTTATATTGCAGCTTGAGACAGGAAATATACACACACAAGTGTGTATTTCTCAGCGTATATATGCAGAGAGTTTACTTGGGGATTAAGGTTCTTTTCTGGTGGTGATAAGGTTAATTGCAGCCTTAATGACCCTCGTGCAGTCGATAGGCTGTCCTTCCTTACCTTGCTAGAGGTTTTTAGTATACGAGTTCTTGGCGTCAAGTTTTGAAAGTGTGCAGTAAAATAATATGAACTGTAGGGCATTATTTGTGTGTATAATCCAATTTTTATGAAGTTCTCAAGTGTGAATGAAATAGTAATGGTTTCCATAGCTATCTCAAGCAGCCCCTACCGTCGGTAGGGGCTGCTTGAGAAAGCTATGGTAGGGGCTGCGTTGCCTCCTATAAATAGTCTTGCCCGGGCTCTGTATATCCCAAACAGATATTGGTGGAAACTATGATCATTATAATTTATCTCGCTGAATGTCCTACCTTTGACGCATTCTGTCTTTAACAAACTAACTTATTGCACCAACTTTTAAATTTTACTCTTGCACTCCTCTTCACAACCCCCTACCCTGGCTCACTCTTGACCCTACTCATACTCTTAGCACATACCTGACCTAACCCCACTCTTACCCCTTGCACATTCCTACTTCCACTCATCCCTTCCAGCAGCGCTGTATGAGCCATTCTGGTTTAGTGCTAAAATGGGTATATTATTATTTTATACATTTATGGGGGCAGTAAACCCATAGGGGTCATACAACTTTGGGGGAATGGCAGGCACTCAGGCTCGATTCAAGGAATTGGAGCACAGGTTTAATTCCCTAAATCAAGAACCCTTTATCATCAAGGAACCTCCCCTGAGAGGTTTACAGGTTTAGCCCTCCCTCCCTAATATATTTACAATTGTGTTGGCACCCGGGCCATGTTGAGTTTCTGGGAAATGAACAGGTGATCGCTGAGGCAAAGGCTGCTACATAATGAACATGCAGATTCCATCCTCTTGGCGACTTCATGAACCTCGTACATACTGTAGGTATGGCCTTAGAAAATGGCTGCCTTGGTGAACCCTACATTTGAATCGGATTAGGTATTTCAAGGTTTGGTAGAACGTGGGTGGTTGGTCCTCTTCATAGGAAATGGCATGAGGCGTTTCTTTGTTGAGGATCAGGAACGTGCACCACAATAGCCACTTGCAGGTCCTCCTGCCTGCTTTTCCCTGCTTGTGGCATGCAGCAGACTGCAGCAAACCTTGTCTATGGCTTTAGACCCCTCAAAGGGTCTAAAACCAGTTAGGTGCTTGTGTCAGCAGTAGCGACCGTTAGTAACGACGGTTGACCCCTATGTCATAGATTTGTCTGACCATGTCAGGGCAGGTTCGCTCTTCCCTCATACCCTCAGGCACCAGTGCAGAGACGACCGAGGATAGGACGCAACTGGCAGTCAGTATATTTCTGTCCTCCATAAACGCGACGAGAGCAGCTGAGCACCTGCACGTATCCTGAAAGTGTAAATGTAAGTAAAGGCACGTATCCTGAAAGTGTGAATGCATGTATCCTGAAAGTGTGAATGCATGTATCCTGCAGGTGTGACTGCACGTATCCTGAAAGTGTAAATGCACGTATCCTGAAAGTGTAAATGCGCGTATCCTGAAAGTGTAAATGCACGTATCCTGAAGGTGTAAATGCACGTATCCTGAAGGTGTAAATGCACGTTTCCTGAAGGTGTAAAAATGAGTGGAGATGAGATTGAGATGGAAGAGATATTCTTAATATGGCAAGATAGCGCTTAACCCGAATGGGTCATACAGCACTGAACGACAGGTAAAAAAGCAGAAAGATGGATTTACACAATGTTTGCATATACCTAACGAAGAACAAGAGAATTGTGTGTGAAAACATACATTGAATATTTCGAAGTGTCGGAGAGATTCAAACCCTTTCGGGTTGTCATCAATGATTTCAGGCGCTTTCTGACATTATAAATGTTTAGCTACAGCGTAGAATATTGTGTATAAACACATTGTTTCCATATTTATAATATATATATATTACTATTGATTTTGCAGTGGGGTTCTAGAAGCATGCTCAACGCGGCACTGTAGTTCGTTCCTATTTTTTTTTTTTTAAGCAAAATTGAATACATCAACAGTTTGTCGCTACCCGTTTCCGTTATGATACATAATGGAAACAAAAGCTGTTTCCGTCATAAACCCATTACGCAGGAAGGGGTTCATACAACGTGCTGAAATCTATCATAATAGTAGGGGGTTCCTTTGGAGAGGTTCCTCTCCCACAGGTGTTTTATTGACTGAAACCCTAATATCTCTCGACATAAGTGCTGTATAATCCCTGTGGTTTAGCGCTTCTATTTGATTATAATAATAATAATATCTCTCGACATAAGTGGTAGGGAAATTTCATCATTCGACTGAATTTGTCACTTATAGCCAATGATATTGAACGAATTATGAATATGGATTGTGAAACCTTCTCTTTATAGTGTTGCTTGGTTTGTGATTATGATTTCTGTAATATGACAGTGAATTAGTCACCGCAGTAGCAAGCTGATAATATAAATTGAATATCACTGAAATGGTATACGTTTAAAATGTTGACTAACCAAACAATCCTAGTGATATGTAAATTTAAGAACACGTAACCAATTAAAATGAGTTGGAGCAATACAAGTGGTTGATAAGAGTAGCATTTGGCCTTAAGAAACCAGTAGAAGGATAATGGCGACACCCAATATTCTTTAGATACGTGACTGACTCCCACTGGTTCAGTCGTTTAGTGCACGAATACAATTATAATTTTGTATTACCTATTGTTTGTCTCTAACGCATTTTTCTTGAGGTATCTTGACGAGGCTTGTTTTCACGCATGATTTAATTTTTGGTTGTAGCTGAGAGTGAGCGGCTCATCACTGTGACAATGGTTCAGTGTTCAAGGTTGCAACCAACCCACCCCACGTTCACCCAACCTCCAGTTCCGCCTCTTGTTTCCGTTGCGTTTCCGGGAACACCTCTCTGCATGTATTATTCCCACTACCGCTATATAACCCGAATGGGTTTAGCACATTTTCATGAATGAGATAAAGCTGATTTCCATTACGACCAGTTTGTTGCTTACAACTGTTGCCGGGTTTATAAGCAAATATATACGCCGTAATTTTGCACAAATACAACTCGTCATGAAGGGGCCGCCCTCCTCTTAAGTGAAACCTGATTACTTCTCATTCCCCTGACGTTGCTTTCCCATGAATATTTACAATAATGTAACTAGTAACAATTTGATGTAGTACCAATATACTGACTTGTTTCTTCAGATTGTATGCGGACCATGAGTTGACTCCTGGCAGGTGATATATCTTACACGGACGAAGGGTCGAGTCTCTACTAATTACGCTGAATAACCTTGGCCGGGTCACCATTTGGAGAAGACCCGGGCCGGACATACCGGCGAACCTACAAAAAGAAGAAGCTGAATAACCTGCACGAGTTAGCGCTTCTTAATACTTGGCTCCTACAAAACCTTGAGAAGCAATTATTATTAATTCAGGCCTACGCCTTCAGGCTCAATGTGTAAGATTGGTTTTTCTACTTGTCAGTACTTATATTAGCGTAATTGCTGGCCCCCTTCACGAGGGACACACCCTCAAGGTACGCGCTTTGATGCAAGTGTTGTATGACCCTTGTGGGTTTAGCACTTAGTTCTGATTGTAATAATAATGGTTGATGAAAGTGAATGGTCTCTTGATCCAAAGAACTGTACTTAACCTTTTCTTTCTTGCACATAATCTGATTGCTTCCCTTTCCCCAGGCGCTATATACCCTCTATCGCTTCCCCTGATTAAAATAAGTTTATAGTGGGTGCCTTAATGTTGGCGAAGGGCTCTTGATTCAAGGAACTGGAGCTACCCTATCTTTCCTCGACTCAGACCTGATTACCTCCCATTCCAGAGGCGAGCTGTTCTGTGATTCTACAAGTTTAGTCTTGCCCCGTGAATAATAATTATACTTGGATATTACAATACCTCGGGAGTCTGAGGTAATCCAAGGAAGGTTAACTCCAATTATGTGCATAAAGAGCTCTTCTCCAGCACTTCCCTCCAAGAAACTGAAGTGTCCTCGTTTTCCTTTGATCGAACCATAATACGTACCTCCCATTCCCAGGCTTTGTATGACCCCCTACAGGTGTAGTGTTTTCTCCCTGAATAATATAATAGGTGCCCTCAGAACCGTTGTAAATGTGTATTCTATTGTATGTAAAGTTATTTCATTTCCTGAATAATGCTGAAGGCCAATATTAAAAAAGAAGTAAATAATAATACAGAAAGATTACAGGTTAGGAGGATAAAATTATTGTATGAAATTTTGCCACTTTAACAGTAATGGACGGTTTGGGATGATTAATGTATTACATGCTTATTTGAATAACAATGAAAACCATTATAATAATTGATTTTAATAAAACAGAAAACATGAAGATAATCTTAGGAGGCTGGATAAACTAGCGTATACAAGTCTTCAGGTGAATTTTTCTTGTTGCAGTTCTGGAAGTGTAGTGGTAGCAGCATTGGCGGGGGCTAGCATGGGAGACCCTACTTCCACCTTCCTGATGGTGGCACAGGACGTGAAGCCCCCTAACCTATCCACCATTACCACTACACCTGCTGGTTGTAGCCTTGCCTGTTATGCCGCCGGCGCCCACCAGTGTCTCGGCTTCCTCTGGCGCTCCCTCTCTACAGCCACAGTCAGTATTTTTCTATATTTTATACATTTCAGATTACAGGCCCATCCATATTTAAGTTATACCACCCTGCCCCATTCAGGGCAGGAGATATCAGAGCTGTGAACACCTCAAAGTCCTAAATATGTACTACTCATTGGAGCGCAGGTGAGAGGTACATAAAAAACCATACCACGGGTGGGGTTCGAACCCGCGGTCAGAGAGTCTCAAAACTCCAGACCGTCGCGTAAGCCACTGGGCACATATTATATACGTGTAAAGTACTCGAGAGCCTTGTCCTAAATCTGCACACTGTCATAACAATATACTAGAGTGAGAGATAAGGGAAGAAATGCAAAATAAACCCAGGAAAGAGCAGGGACTCCGTGGGCAGAATAAGAGTGTATCAACATCAGTGGCCTCGGGCTATTTAGCATCTCATCAGAAGACATCAGAAACACTGCTGGGACCAAGTGTTGAAGTATTCAAGAGGAAACCGGACAAGTATCTCCGCTAGGTGCCAGATCAACCAGGTTGTGGTGGATATGTGGGCCGGCGGGTCGCCAGCAGCAACAGCCTGGTTAACCAAGCAAGCACCAGGCAAGCCTGGCTCCGAGAGTAGAAAAGCTATAGGAACTCATCAAAGATACCTCAAAGGTTTATAAAAGGTGCTTCCAAGATTGCGATGTACAGGAGCTGAGTAACTAATAGGTACCTTTACTACTGGGTGAACAAGGAGTAGCAGGATTAAAGAGACTTGGCCATGCATAATGCCCAGCCCAAGAATCTATCCGGGCCCTTCTGGGTGCGAGCTGAACACACTACCACTGTGCTACAAGCCGATCTGATATTTTTTATGATGCTGTGAATGTATAGTGCTTAGTGTGGTGTCTGCCATTGACCCCTTGCTGCGCTTGGATACGTATATTCGTAATGCCTTTGCGAATAACCATTCGGTTATCGCTATCTTTTTCGACCTTGAGAAGGCTTATGATACAACTTGGAGATATAATATCTTGGCCCAGGCCCACTCCTTAGGCCTCCGAGGCAACTTACCATTCTTTCTTAAGGCTTTCTTAACTGACAGACATTTCCGGGTCCGGGTTCGTAATGAACTCTCCCCGGAATTTGTCCAAGCTGAAGGTGTCCCCCAGGGATGTGTTCTGAGCACAACACTTTTTCTGCTTGCTATAAATAATCTGGCATCTGTTCTCCCATCCAATATTTGGTCATCGCTCTATGTGGATGACTTTGCTATAGCTTGTGCAGATGCTGACTGTCACCTCATTGCAGTTTCCTCCAGCATGCCATCAACCGGGTTTCTGATTGGGCCACCACTCACGGGTTTAAGTTTTCTAGTGGCAAAACTCATCAAATTACGTTCACTAGACGTTCAGTGGTCTCTGATCATCCATTGTACCTATACGGCTCACGTATCCCAGAACGTGATACAGTCAGGTTTCTCGGCCTCCTGTTTGACCGCAGATTGTCCTGGAAACCTCACATTACCTCTCTGAAGGCGACTTGCCATAGCCGGCTGAACCTCCTTAAAACCCTCGCACATCTTTCATGGGGGCTGATCGTAGAACTCTCCTTCGCCTACATTCAGCCCTAATTCTATCGAAACTCGATTATGGTGACCAGATATATTCGGCAGCCTCTCCTGCCACTCTTTCCAGCCTTAATCCCATTCATCACCAGGGATTACGCTTGTGCCTTGGTGCTTTTCGTTCTTCCCCGGTTGAGAGCCTCTATGTAGAAGCGAACATTCCATCCTTGTCCGATCGTCGTGATGCACATTGCATTCGCTATTATGTTCGCTCATGACCTCCGCAATCCTTCCATGTATAGGATTGTCACAGATGTTAGTAGACGCTCGTTATTTGTTCGTCGCCCCTGTTTACTTCGTCCCTTTCTCTTCGTCTGCATTCACTCTTGTCTTCCCTTCAGCTTCCGCCTTTATATGTTCATGTGGCTTCACCCTTTCCTCTACCCCCTTGGGAAGTTCCTGCTGTCCGTGTCTGTTCTATTCCTTACCTTGCGCGAAAGCCCAACTGCCTACGGCGGCTTCTCGCTCTTTCTTTCTAGACCATTTCCGTTCTCATTCCCATGCCATCGCAGTATACACCGATGGTTCAAAGTCATCTGACGGAGTCGGATTCGCAGCAGTGTTTCCGGACAGCGTCGTACGAGGGCATCTGTTACCCTCGGCTAGCATATTTACGGCTGAATTGTATGCCATTCTTGTGGCACTTATCCGTATTGCATCTATGCCTGTATCACCATTTGTGGTCGTTTCAGACTCCCTTAGTGCTTTACAGGCTATCCGTAAATTGATACACCTCACCCCCTAGTTCTTCGTATCCACCTTTGGTTACGCCGTATCTTTAGCAAGCATAAAGATATTGTCTTTTGTTGGGTCCCTGGTCATGTTGACGTACAGGGCAATGAACAGGCAGACACTGCTGCGCGGTCAGCAGTACATGACCTTCCAGTTTCATATAGAGGTGTTCCTTTCACGGACTATTTTGCGGTCATTGCTACCCACCTTCGCACCCGTTGGCAACAACGCTGGTCTGACCTGCTGAATAACAAACTTCATTCTATTAAACCGGTTATAGGTTTCTGGCCTTCTTCTTGTCACCAATGTCGAGGTTGGGAGACTACACTCTCCCGTCTTCGCATCGGCCACACTCGTCTTACTCACGGGTATCTCATGGAGAGGCTCCCTGCCCTCTCTGTGAGCATTGTCAGGTTCCAGTGTCTGTTCGACATATCCTGTTGGACTGCCCACTCTATCAACGAGCACGCAGAATTTACCTCCAACGACGTCTTCGCTCTGCGGCCCTTTCTTTACCTTCCCTTCTTGCAGATGGCCCCTCCTTTAATCCTGACTCTCTCATTGACTTTTTGACAGAAACTGACTTACTACACAAACTCTGAAGATTATACCTCTAGCACCTCCCTCAGTCCCTTCTACCTCGATCTCTTGCTACCCTCCTCCCCTGCACTATCCACCGTCATCTTGCACTCCATACCCTACTAATCGTCCATCTCCCTCTTACAACCCACTCTCCCTGCATCCTACAATAACCTGCAGCGCTGTATAACCCCTGTGGTTTAGCGCTTCTATTTGATTATAATAATAATAATTAGTGTGGTGTAAGTGCAATGTACAGTTGCAGTGTAATGTAATATATTTTTTTTTTTTTTTTTTTTTTTGCATTTCGTTAGGTTCGTGGGTAAGTGTAAGTGTTGGTATAGCTGTGCATTTAGTACGCGTTCCCTGAGGTTTTTAATTTTTTACTTTGCTCACACTCCAATATTATGTCAGGTCATAAAACAACTTGCTTTCAATCCTATCTAACACACCTGTTATTCTATACATACAGCAAACCTCCGGTATTTGGGCTGGCTATGTTTACAGCTCGTAAAGATAAGCATAATTTAACTACAAATAAAATATTACCATTTTTTTAATATATGCAATGGTTGCACATAATTGTGATAATGGCCATAGTTATACACAGGGAATAAATTATGCCATTTAATTCAGGATAACCTAAGCAAGTTGCAGCGGGGGATTTAACTTGATAAATTGAAGGCCATTTGGTTCAAGGAAATCCTTGTACAAGATAAGGTACGTTTTACATTAAAGACAGCACTATGTTATACAGATGCTAAGATACATAGTCAAACCTTACAATCCACCTAACCTAAAATAATCTAATGTAACTTAACTTTGCCACCGGTCTTTACAGACCATGTGCCATTATTCGCCTCTGACGCCGCTCGTGACAAAAATTATAATGCTCGATAATATCTGCCCAAAATAACAAGTCTGCTTATGGTGTACATAGCAGAAATAAAAAAATAATAAAAGTGGTGTACATTCTGCACTGAATGTTAACGTGTCTTCCTCACATTCACAGGACATACGTGAGAATGTCTGTTTCGATGGAACAGTGTCATGTGTTGGAGCCAGAGAAGGTCGGTGCAGTCTTCTGGAGTGTGTGCCCAACCCCTCTACCCTCGTGCCCTTCCCAGGTGCCCAGCTCTTCTTACTGAGAGGACAGAACCCCCCTCCTTATGGCTCCATCAGAGGTTTGTACTGGTTCTTGCTGAAGTTCTCGTTAATATTGGTGCTTTGAGATTCAGTATCTTGGGGAATTTTACAAGATTACAAGAAAATTAGCAAATATCAGGTTGTGTGGTTTGTAATACACACTGGGAAGCTAATCTAAATTATTGAAGAGTGCATACGGTCGAGGACAAATTACCATCTCATTCAACTTCCGCATCGCATTTTCTGTTGTCCAGTCACTAGATTCTTCCCTAGATGGAGATTTACAGATGTCTGTCCTCTCCACTTATATTATAACGTTTAATTGTCCGCTAATATTACTAACAGGCATTGTTCTTTCCAGAAATATTCGCCAACTCTCCGGTTAATCTCCTTCCCGTACCTCTATCTTTGTTTTCTCTTTACCTTCATATGTACACATATTTATTAAAATTTAGTGATATTTCTGGGTGTGTAATACATTTTCCTTATCAGAATATTAATTCCTACAGTATTGCAATGATTCCACTTAACGTATTACATTATATATTCAAATTATATTGAAGACATTGGTTTCCCGTGACTTATCATCTTTTAAAAGTCACATTAACATTATACACCTACATTATTATATAAATATTATTATCCCTGCCAATTATTACATTTAAATCAGGAAAATTATCAAAAAATTCCACAATATAGTCTTCTTGGTATAACTTAGTTTTTTTCTTTTATCAAAATTTTCCAGTATAGTCTTCTTCATATAACTTTTTTTTTCTTTTCCGTCCTCCTTTACGTACAACCTTCAGCACCCGGCAGCTACACGATGGCGTGCACATTCGCGTACAGAGTGTTTAACAACCTTAAACTGCGCTACGAAGAGGCAGAGCGTCGCTGTGCACAAGATGGTGCACAACTCATGGCTATCAAGGTGGGCAGTTACCTGTTTCTAATTATCTGTTTGTAGCTACAGGAGCCGAGTTATTTTCAAATAACTTAGGGGTTCATTTCATCATATAGTTTTTAAAATTGGCGGTATCTGTAGCGTAGACACATATATAAAATACCGACATGATGGTTTGAGACAACTGTAGTATAATGTGGGTCTTTATTGACATCATTTCGCCCACGCAATGGGCTAAAATTTATCAAGTCGCAAACATATCTGTATGTCTTTTTTTTTTCACTGGCTGTAACACTTGCTGCCTCTTCTTGTATTCCATTCCAGTGTTCTACCACTCTGCAAGGAATTTTCTAGTATCATTTCGACAGTTATTTGGAGAAGCTCTAAACCTGTAGGAATATTACATTGTGGGGGAAATGGAAGGCAATCAGGTTTGACCCAGGGAAGTGAAAGGTACAACCAGTCTCGATAAGACACATATGTAACAATTAGGTATCTTTATTCAGAAATGTTTCGCCTTTACAGTACGTGAAACTAGTTTAATTGATCAGGAATCCTTCTCTAACTCCAAGGTAAATTCCCTTCCAAGGGAGCGTGGCTATGGTTACTTCCGAGAATTTCTCAAAAAGTGGTGCAGCCACATCCACGGGAGGGCTGAAGCCTCATCAGAGGCAAATGCTATTTTTTTTTTAAATTAATGGTTAATTTTCACTGTCAGCAACATCTTGTGATCATGCGTCTAATTCATCATCTACTGGCCCATGTTAGACAGGTCCAACTCACACCCACTCGTGTACATGTCCTACCTATTTTTAAAGCTATCCAAAGCTTTCTTTTCAGTGACGCTACTCAGCAGTTTGTTCCACTCACCTACAACTTTATTGCCAAACGTGTTTTTCTGTATTCTTTCTAAACCTAAATTTGTCCATCTTGAACCCATTTCTGCTAATCTTGCCGTAATTATATGTTTTCAGCACATTATTATCCCCTTTATTCCTGTTTTCCATTGGAACACTTCAAATATATCCTTTCTAATTCTACGCCTTTCCAGAGAGAGTAAAATCAGGGCCCTCAGTCTATCTCTTACGAAAGATTTGATACATGGAACCAAATTCGTCATCCTTCTCTATGTTTTCTAGCATATTTACGTCCAATCTGTAATGTGGAGACCATAACTGAAGTTTAACCATGGGCCTTCTATTGCTTATATTTCTTAATATAAAGCTAGAAACCCATTACATACACTGCTCCACCACACCTCCATTATCCCACCACTTATTAATTCTGTTATGGTCACAGAGTGAGGAACAACAACTAGTGGTACTGAAGAGCATACAAAGGGAGGCTTACTGGATTGGTCTGACTGACCGACACAAGGAAGGCGACTGGCTGCTCTCTGATGGTGAGTTCCTTTCCATTCCCTTTCTCTTTTATATTTTACAGAAGAGAAGGAAAAAAAAAGAGTGCGTTTTATGATCTGCAATACTTTGTGAAAATTCTGTGGGAGATAAAGAGATTTTTCAGGTATTGTATGTTACTGTGTGTCACGCAGGTCTAATGCGTTTTTATGAATATAAGTGTATGTATGTGAGAGTGTATGTACTGGAGTGTGCGTGAAGCTGTTTGCGTACATGTATAATACTGATGTACTTAAATATGCAGAAATAAGCAACATACTGTTACTCTCCACAGGAAGCCGGCCTAGCTACTTTAAGTGGGACAAGGGACAACCCAACAACTACAAGAAATATGACCATGACCAAGATTGTGTGATGCTCTTCCAGGGAGCTTGGAACGATAACCAGTGTAACCAGCAACTTTCCTTCATTTGTCAAATTCCATTCCTTGAACTCTGAGGTGACTTCATCATACTATCAGCTAATATTTTGTAGTATGTGCTCACAAATACGCATATAGTTTTCACTTGTATACTTCACTTTTACAGCTACGCATAAAAAACACGCATTGTTTAATCATGAATGTTTTGAAACAAATTAAGAAGACTTTGTTGGTACTTTAGTGGGAGAACATGAGAGGTGCAGCTGGGCTGAGATCAAGTCCAAGCTAAAACTGAGACGTCTCAGAACTAGTACAGTATACCGTAACACGACCGCGGGTTCGAACCCCACCCGTGGTATGGTTTACCGTAACACAATTACACCGAAGACATTTGATATAAGGGTATATGATACTAACAAGTAATAGAGAGACAAATTACACTCATTAGGATCATTTGAAGTGACCAAAGGTCCCAGGACCGAAACGTTTCCCATAAACATTCAATAGTGATTATATCGTCTTTCTCAACTACAGAAAAATTTGCCGAAGTGATTTCTGTTTTTACGTAGAGAATTTTATTCATATTCCCAGAAGCTGGCACTTATTACCCACCAGTTTTTTAAGGTACAATATTGCTTATTAGCTGATAATACATGTAAATAAGTAAGTGGTGGCCAAAGGTCTAAACGTACTATTACTGTGCCTCTAAAGTGATGTTTGAAATGGGTAAAAAATGGGACATTATTTGTAGAAAAAATCTTAATATTTTCCTAACCTTGCTCGTCAAAAGCTTCAAAAATAAATACATATAGTTAATTTAAATTAATTAAGAAGAATTTGGCATTTTCAGCGGCTTAACAGGAAGTTTTTGAAGAAAAGTCCAAATCAGCTAACTAATCTATTTAAATTTCCCTTAAATTAACAAGAGCAAGAAAGCAAGACAACTTTATATTCTGTTTTTAAAAACATTGAACAGCATTATGTAACAATAACAATGTAGAATTAATTCATGTGATGAAGGAATGTACAATAAATGAGGTAACTAAAAAAAATAAACTTTAATTATAACTTGGCCGTAATGGCTTTAGAGTGGTAATAATATACAGTTATGGATTACCAGTTCTAGAATTAAACTACCCATCCGTAAGATGAAGCATGATTACCTTCCATTTCCCTGCTACTGTGACACTTACGGGTTTAGCACTTCTTTGTGAATATAATAATAATGCATACTTTTCCAGTTTGTTAGTATTTTCATCAACTGGTTCCTCATCCCAGTTGTCATTTTTTTATTGTTATGGGTTCACAATACATCAATAAGTAGCACTGATTTTATTTCGTTATCCTAGGTTAAATCTACATTAATATATGCTTATAACATCTATGGACTTGAACCACTGCGCAAGTTTACTGTCTGTAAAATCATAGTTTTTCTAAAAAAAAAAAAAAAATATCTTAACAGGTGTTTTCGGGAGTGATGAACATGTCCGTCATACTAAACCCTCTCTTATATCATTGTCAGGAAGCATTAACATAAGAACATAAGAACATAAGAAAGGAGGAACACTGCAGCAGGCCTGTTGGCCCATACTAGGCAGGTCCTTCACAATCCGTCCCACTAACAGAATATTTGCTCAACCCAATTTCAATGCTACCCAACAGCGTGCATGCACAAACTCCCCAAATTATAGTTTCCCCAGCACCATCCCTTCATCCTGATTACTAAAGCTCCACCAACAGCAGCAGGGTATGTGGAAATTAAGCAGTGTATAAAAGTAGAAAATCGGCAATATAAAAATAATTGGATGAAAGCATTCTTCATAAAAAAAAAAAGGTCACCATTATGACATTTTCTTCTCTAATTCTAGCTTTCTGTGTCACCCTCTAAAATCTGTGCTTTCTTGTGATATGACAGGATGTAAAGAGTAGGTAAAAAGTGTCCAAAAACAGCTATAGTATACAGACTCAATAAATCTACTCCCCTATCATTTTAAAGATTTCCAAGATACCCATTCTCAACTACCTTGCTCGGTTCCATGTCCTCTACGATCCTACAAATTGTAGAATTATATCAATTGTTAATAAATGTAATGTATTCGATTGCCATTCCTCTGATCATTTCCCTTCAATTTATGCCTCCAAACCCTTATAGAATCCTTTTCTTTTCTCCCAATCCATTTTTTTCCTCCCACTTTGAGTCCATGTGGCCTAAAGATGCCTTTTCATCCTTCCCTTCTCAACGCTTTAAACAGTGAAAATAATAATTTTGATGTGTCATTCTGGTATTTTGGGTAATTATTAATAATTTCATTGTATATTGAAGCGCAAAACCTGTAGGGGTCATACAGTGTGTAATGAATGGAAGGTAATCAGATTCGTTCTAAGGAAAAGGAGGATATCTCAACTTCCTTGAATCAAGATTTTTTCAGCATCAAGGAACCTCTGTTGCAGGATGTTGTTCTTGGTAATGACTCTCTGCGTGTTCACTCTTCAAGACCTTGCAGTCTCCCGGAGAAGATTACCATTTCCCCACTAGTTTACACAACCGAACCGGTTTAGCACTGCGAGTGCCTACACCATCATTAGTGACCAACTTGATTTTACCTAAGCTGTAAATCGGTTATTACTGTCTGCCGTCATCAGTGTTAAAGGAAACTGTACTCTCGTGACTGTATACACAGTACACCGGACTGACATATGCAAGGCAAGAATTATCATGTTAAAGTATAGAGTAGTTGACAAGTGGTAAAAAAACATAAGAGATTTTTATAAGTACTACGTTTCATCTGCATGAGGCTTCGTTAAGCACTTTATAAAGCTTCATGTACTGTAGTTGAAACGTCGTACTAATGAAGCTCTTTTGCTGTATATGTCTTTGTCACTTGTCAGGTTGTACTAAAAAACTAAATTAACAGATTGTCCTAATAATCCAAATTGCCATGTGGTACTAACAATCCGTATTGGTTGTGCTAACAATCCTAATTGTCAGGTTTTACTCACAATCTAACATCTTTTAAATTTCGCAGTTATTAACAACAGTGTAGGCTTCATTTTCAGACTCCTTCAACACCCCTGGAAAACTCACTGTAAACTCACTATTTAACTTGGCACTGTATGATCCATATTGATTAAACACAGTTTTGTAACCCCGACGAGTTTAGTGCTTTTTCGTGAACACATTGTAACTGGATGGGTTTCAGTCGATGTGCCATATATTATCTCGTAACCTGTAACCTCTTCAGTGTGTGTGCGCTTATGTATGCATGTGCGTATGTATGCCTGTGCATATGTATGCTTGTGTATATGTGCTTATGTATTTATTATGCATGTAAACATGTGCATATGTATGTATGAAGGTGTTTGAATATACATGTGGGACACGGCGGTTCTTGACTGGGAGATTCCCGTACTTTTCAAGGGGTTCTCCCATTTATATCATGGAAACCAATAGCCTGAACTTAATGGAACCTAAACAGGTTATTTTACTGTAAAAGTACACAATTTATACCATAGGTACTGTAAATAAAAATATTTTAAATTCGGTTAATATTTAATGTTTCGAAAGTCTGTTCAATTTTTTCAACTTGGGAGTCTAGTTCCATAGTATGATACTCCACTCCCCCTCTCGCTTCCACCCTCCTTCACGCACTCCACTACACCTTCGCACTCTTCCTCACTCTGCCCCTCACTCTCACCCCCTTCTCCAACCTCCCAATTACCCTGCACTCATTCCCACCTCAGCCTCCCTTCCCTTCTCACCCACTCTAAACCTGCCCTACTCACCCTCTCCAACCCGCTCAACCTTCCCTATTTACCCTCTCCCCACCCTATCAACCTTTCCCACTCATAGTCCCTCCTTTCCCATTGACAATCCCTCCTTTCCCACTCACAATCCCTCCTTTTCCACTCAGTCCCCCCTTTCCTACTCAAAATCCCTCCTTTACCTCTAAAAGCCTTTCCTTTCCCCTCAGTCCCTCTGGCTTCCAATTACCCCCTCACTTGCACCCCCTTTCACGATCTCCCCTCACCCTACCTTAACCCCTGACATCTCAGCCTCTGTAATCACTGATGTTGTAATATATCCCAGTGACCCTGATGAATAACCAATTCACACACTAACATTTTACACAGAGATGAACACTTGAAGTTCCAAGAAACACATTTGACGATGAGCAAATAGAAATGTTCAAGACAATTTAAGAGTCGCGAAATAACTATATTAGCTTTTGTGTATATAATATATAAGAAAGTTGGTTTTGAGGGCACACATGAGCACATTCAAGATGCATTATTTAGAATTTAGAGTTAAGGGAGAATAATACAATAAAGTCAGTGTAATATATTTCCATTGAGGTCTATTATTATTAGTAGTAGTATTATTTTAAGTAAGTGCTTGGTTCATACAGATCTGCCACTTGGGATTTGTGCCAGTAGTCTGAAATGGAAATTAATTATCCTAGGTTAAATCTACATAATGTATTATATATGTCAATACCATCTGTGTATCCCCAAGACCATTGTAAAAATTTAAACCTAAATATGAAACCCAAACAAAATCGTACGAGTATGGGTCAGTAGTCAACTCGGGTCCCAGCTGCTACAAAGGCGGGTTTGAAGTTAATATTCTAATGGGAGCTGCGGACAAGTGCATTCTGTGTGTATAATTCGGCGGCGTCAAAGGCGGGTTAGGAAGCAGTCTCGAATTCTCTTGGTTTTAAAAGAGGCGTCGTTCATGGTCGTCTGGCGGGGAAAGAGGACCATCTTCAACACCTTTCTGATAATTATCATCTCCTCGAAACATTTAGTTTTATTTAAAATTAAGCCAAAGCGTCAGTTAGGTGAATTCGTGAAATCATATGCCAGTGGGCGAGAGTACATGGTATTAAAATGTTGAGTGTGATATGCTTAGCGAGACAGGCATGAAAGTGAGTGAATTAGACCGAAATATTTAGAGTCTCGCGGCTGTTTTGCCTCTGACAAAGGTGATGCCGAACATTGTCACTTGCAACTCTCCCAAAATGTTACCCTCACCTGCCTCGCCTATATCTTAATACACTATTTATAAAACCAGCTCTCTCATTATTGCTCAAGTAACAAACCATTGAACCAAACAATAAATACATTACTATCAAAATAATATCGATGATAATAATACAGTAGGTACAGTTTCATTTTTATAATTAGTCTAAGAATCGAAACATTACGAAACGGAGCAATGTAAGGAGACACGACGCCTGGACGTGCAGTCCGCCATGACGGTCATCCGACACCTGGAGGTCAAGAGGGACACAAGTCACAAAACTCTCTTTAGCTCTTATTCCCGGGGGAATATATAACACAGACTGACTTATGAGTATGTTACGCTAATCTCCGACTGTTTGCCATGACAGCAGAGGACGCAAGGCAGCCAGTACAACAGGAATGGGAAAGAAAACAGAGCTGGTGGAAGAATGTTGGTTTTAGCGGGGACGTTCATGTTAGTAAGACTTGCACATATCTCTTGGAGACACTTAGGCAGGATGTTAGTAATACTGCTAGTGTTGTTGAAGAGACTGATCCAAGGAACTGGAGCTACTCCTCCTCTTCCTCAAATGTAGCCTGATTACCTTTTCCTTTTTCCGCCTTAAAGGGACTATTACCACACTAATATTCTACCCTAGAGAAGAATGTCATTAATGGCTTGGCATCTCGTTTTGAAAGTTCTAGTTATCCAACCTATCATTATCGTTACAGTTGCGATGACATTGGTGTGCTCCTTGAAACATGAGATCTGACGACATTACTCTCAGGTCTCCCACATTAGACTTGTGCTTTATTGAATGATTTCAGTCTGTCTCAGGCACTGATCTTGTTGTGTGTAGACCCTCGTCAGGAAACACTTGTCCTGTTTCCTGACAAACATTATACCTACCTCTGATCTTGTTTTCATTGCCTCCATTCTTCCGTAACGTAATAACTGAAAATTGTCCTACCTGAACATTTTATTTTTGCCAGTAGCTCCCTTGACGACTTAGTTTATATCAGCTAGGAGGCTCGCAGTGTCTTCTGTGGCTGTCACTCATGCAATGGTTCATATTCCTGTCTATGTCAGATGTTAGAATGAAGCGGAGTGAGCACTTAATTAGGGAACAGAACATCTCACTGTAGCAGCCCTGATTTCAGTCTTACACTTTGGGTTCTAACCACATACCACGGGTGGGGTTTGAACCCGCGGTCAGAGAGTCTCAGAACTCCAGACCGTCGCCCAGTGGCTTACGCGACGGTCTGGAATGGTCTAGCAATTGCGAGAGGCAGGAACAACCAGTTCTGAACCACTGTTGACATGGGTTGTGTAACAGAGAAGAGAGAGGGAGAGAAAGGACACGGGGGTAATATAAACAAGACACGGGGTAATATAAACAAGACACGAGGATAATATAAACAGGACACGAGGATAATATAAACAGGACACGAGGATAATATAGCAACAGACAGCGAGGATAATATAAACAGGACACGAGGATAATATAAACAGGACACGAGGATAATATAAACAGGACACGAGGATAATATAAACAGGACACGAGGATAATATAAACATGACACGAGGATAATATAAACAGGACACGAGGATAATATAAACATGACACGGGGATAATATAAACAGGACACGAGGATAATATAAACAGGACACGAGGATAATATAAACAGGACACGAGGATAATATAAACAGGACACGAGGATAATATAAACAGGACACGAGGATAATATAAACAGGACACGAGGATAATATAAACAGGACGCGGGAGTAATATAAACAAGACACGGGGTAATATAAACAGGACACGAGGATAATATAAACGATAGGACACGAGGATAATATAAACATGACACGGGATAATATAAACGGACACGAGGATAATATAAACAGGACACGAGGATAATATAAACAGGACACGGGATAATATAAACAGGACACGAGGATAATATAAACATGACACGAGGATAATATAAACAGGACACGAGGATAATATAAACAAGACACGGGGTAATATAAACAGGACACGAGGATAATATAAACATGACACGAGGATAATATAAACATGATACGAGGATAATATAAACAGGACACGGGGTAATATAAACAAGACGCGGGAGTAATATAAACAAGACACGGGGTAATATAAACAGGACATGAGGATAAGATAAATAATAAGTGAAGAATTTTTTTTTTTTTTTTTCAAAAATTTTCAGGTTTTAGCTTTAAGGGACTACGTCTTCAACCCTCTCTCCCTCTTTCTCCTCTCTCCCTTCATACAGCGCTGTATAACCCCTGTGGTTTAGCGCTTCTATTTGATATAATAATAATAATAATCTCCCTTCATACGTAAGTGGAATTACCAACAAGCCCCTGGCTGTCTTTAAGAAAGACCTCCACAAATTATTTAAATCAGTTCCTGATCAGCCGGGCTGTGGTGCACACGTTGGACTGCGGGCTGCGAGCACCGACAGCCTGATCGATCACGTCAGCAACCAGGAGGTCTGGACTGGGACCAGGGGGAGGGGGCGGTTACTTATTCTCTCCACCCCCCTTCCAACATCAACTTCCCCTCCTCATCAACTCCCCCCTTCTCACCATATTCCCCTTCCTCACAATTCCCCACCACTTCTCTCCAAGAAGATAAGGTGAGGAAAAAGAGGAAGCGAGGGGTCGGATGAGCGCTACACGTGGGAGGGGAGAGATTGTAAGGGGTGACCTGTGTGAGGGGTGAGGGCAATAAGGGAGTTACTGGAGGCCCCGTAGCAAGGGAAGAATTTGTACGACTTCTGGGCACCACTGGCTTCATCAGCCAACACCTTAAGACTGTTGCCTGTAAGTTACCTGTAGTCAGTTTTGGAGTCAATGCTCCGGTCCCAGAACAAGCCTCACAGTTGCTGGCCTAATCGACCAGACAAAAGGAAGATTTGAAGTCCTTTGACCTATACTCCTTCGAACGAAGGAGAGAAAGATGCATCATAATTTACGCCTGGAATATCCTGGAGAAATTGGTCCTAAATTTGCACACAGAAATCACTTCCTACTAAGGCACGAGGCTCGGCGAACGGTGTCAAATACCCCTAGTGAAAAGGAAACTTCTCGCTGTCTTCAAGAAGAAACTGAATGGGCTCCTAAAGTTGGTTCCTGATCAGCCGAGCTGTGGTTTGTGTATACGTTAGACTGTGTGTGGCCAACAGTAACAGCCTGGTTGATCAGGCCTTGATGCAGAAGGCCTGGTCAGGCACCGGGCCGTAGAGGGTTGACCCTAGGAACACTCGAGGTACATATTGCATAACCCCAGTCCTCTGTGCCGCCTCAATGCACGCAACTGGAACAGTGCAGAGTACGGCGTAAGTTTGTAATGTAATTAAATATTATCTTATTGGTGAAGATTTAAAGTAAATCAGAAGTAACATTCACAGCCCAAATCTAATTCAAGCATTTCTAAGAGGCCAATACCATAACATACACGAGCACATTAAGCTTGCAGCCATTCAGAAGTTGCACTGTCAAGTTATCATCGTGTAAGGGTTGAAACTTATTGGATGACCAGCCGGGCTGTGGTTAGTACGTCGGTTTACGTGCGGCCAGCAGTAAAAGCCTGGTTGATCAGGCTCTGATCCACTACGAGGCCTGGTCATGGACAGGGCCGCGGGGGCGTTGACCCCCGAAACTCCCTTCAGGTATACATCAAGTAACACTGAAATTATCGCATGAAAAACTACGGTATTTCAATTTCTCGAATTTCTTCTACAAGAATACGGAAATTGGGTCCTACACAAACCAAAATTAATCCAATCTTTGTCCTAAGTAAACTGACCAACGCTTAAGCAATTAATAAAATAAGTTTTATTAAAGCTTTGGGGGCATATGTTTTTTACAGTGGTTTCTAAGATATTATAGGCACATAAAAGCACATTACGTGGATTTAACCTAGGAGTGAAGTCAAACACTAGGATAACAGTCAAACACTAGGATTAAAGTCAAACCTAGGATTAAAGTCAAACACTAGGATTAAAGTCAAACACTAGGATTAAAGTCAAACCTAGGATTAAAGTCAAACCTAGGATTAAAGTCAAACACTAGGATTAAAGTCAAACACTAGGATTAAAGTCAAACCTAGGATTAAAGTCAAACACTAGGATTAAAGTCAAACACTAGGATAACAGTCAAACACTAGGATTAAAGTCAAACACTAGGATTAAAGTCAAACACTAGGATTAAAGTCAAACCTAGGATTAAAGTCAAACACTAGGATTAAAGTCAAACCTAGGATTAAAGTCAAACCCAGGATTAAAGTCAAACACTAGGATTAAAGTCAAACCTAGGATTAAAGTCAAACACTAGGATTAAAGTCAAACACTAGGATTAAAGTCAAACCCAGGATTAAAGTCAAACACTAGGATTAAAGTCAAACCTAGGATTAGATTCAAACACTGTGACTTGTTTCTGTTCAGAAGACGCATTCTCCGGTTAATTCACATAAACCAGTTTGAGTAATAAAACTAACAGTAAAACTTACACAGCCTAATATTTCTCAGCAAGTTTTATTTTCTCGTTAATATTCTATTTTTTTTTTTTAAGAAAATACAATTTTATAAAAATGCTTAAAAAGTGTAGCAAATTGGCAAACAGCCCAAAATCAATACAAAAATACTTTCATTTAAAATACACCAGCGTTTATGGTTTGAAGCCGATCAGAAGAACAATTCTCTAGTTATTACATGGGAAACAATTTGATAGTGCGTACTATGCCTCAGCCATTAAATTCTGAAGCCGTTCAGAAGAGGTAACCTGAAATTTATTTAACGGGAATAAAAGTGTTACACTATTTTACACAAAGTGGTCGAATCTGCACCTACACATTTGAGACTCTGCCATTGTCGAGTTAAGAGGCATCATATTTTTTGACTGTTTGAAGCTACGCTACTGAGGATTTTGGAAGTTATTTGAGCCATTCCAGAATGCTGGGACTGGAATCAGCAACGACTATGGTCATAGGAAACCTGCACATGCCAATTGTTCAAAGAATCTGGTCTTAGTTGCCGTACACAAGCGTTTAAAATTAGAAGCCAATCGGATGAGGCATTCTCGAGTTATGAGCGAAAGAAAACCGAAAAGTTTAGTAACCACATAAAGATTCTTCCTTTCAGGGATACATAATAATAATAATAATAATAATAATAATAATAATAATAATAATAATAATAATAATACTATGTAAGTGCGATAAACCACCTCAACTACTGGGAATGCTTGAAGTTCCTAAACCTGTACTCTCTAGAACGCAGGAAAATTCTCGAGGGCTTAGTACCAAACTTGCACACAAAAATCACTCCCTACGAAAACAAAAGACTCGGCAGGTGATGCAACATCCCCCCAATGAAGAGCAGGGGTGCCACTAGCACGTTGAGGGACAACACAATAAGTGTCAGGGGCCCAAGATTGTTCAACTGCCTCCCAGCATACATCAGGGGGATTACCAACAAACCCCTGGCTGTATTCAAGCAGGCGCTGGACAGGCACCTAAAGTCGGTACCTGACCAGCCGGGCTGTGGTTCGTACGTTGGACTGTGTGCGGCCAGCAGTAACAGCCTGGTTGATCAGGCTCTGGTCCAACAGGAGGCCTGGTCACAGACCGGGCCGCGGTGGCGTTGACCCTGGAATTCTCTCCAGGTATGGGGATGGGTTGTTTGTAGGGATGAGGGGGGGATTCTGATAAAGATGTCTTTGTATTTTTGTGTTAAAGAGGTGTGGACATTGTTTGTTTGATCTTCTTTTCATGTATGTTTGACTGAGAGTTCAAAGTCACTTAATGTATACTCGCCCTGGTGTGGAACACACTCGCCCTGGTGAGGAACACACTAGCCCTGGTGTGGAACACTAGCCCTGGTGTGGAACACACTCGCCCTGGTGTGGAACACACTCACCCTGGTGTGGAACACACACACCCTGGTGTGGAACACACTCGCCCTGGTGTGGAACACTCGCCCTTGTGTGGAACACTCGCCCTGGTGTGGAACACTCGCCCTGGTGTGGAACACACTCGCCCTGGTGTGGAACACACTCGCCCTGGTGTGGAACACACTCGCCCTGGTGTGGAACACACTCGCCCTGGTGTGGAACACACTCGCCCTGGTGTGGAACACACTCGCCCTGGTGTGGAACACACCTTGTGTACCTTCATCTGTAAACAATAATAATCACAAATCTATAAGAGAACTGAAAGATAAATTTGTATCTCTTTTTAACCACCACCATCACTACCACCACTACTACCATCACTTTAACCACTACCATCACTACCACCACTACTACCATCACTATAATCACTACTACCATCACTACCACCACTACTACCATCACTTTAACCACCACCATCACTACCACCACTACTACCATCACTTTAACGACAACCATCACTACCACCACTACTACCATCACTATAATCACTACTACCATCACTACCACCACTACTACCATCACTTTAGCCACCACCATCACTACCACTACTTCCACCATCACTACCACCACTACTACCATCACTACCACCATCACTACCATCACTACCACCACTACTACCATCACCACCACCACAGCTACCATCTCTACCGCTACTACCACCACTAACATCACGACCACCACTACTACCATCACCACACCTACCACCACAACAGCTACCACTACTACCATCACCACACCTACCACCACCACAGCTACCACTACCACTACTACCATCACTTCACCTACCATTACCAGCACCATCACCACAGCTACCACTACCATCTCCACAGCTACCATCATTACCATCACCACAGCTACCACCGTCTCTACCATCACCACAGCTACCACCACTACCATCACCACAGCTACCATCAGTACCATCACCACAGCTACCACCATCATAGCTACCACCACCACTACCCTCACCACAGCTACCACCATCACTAAGGCTGCCACCATCACCACAGCTACCATCACTACCAATACCACAGCTACCATCACTACCATCACTACAGCTACCATCACTACCATCACCACAGCTACCATCACCACAGCTACCAACAGTACCATCACCACAGCTACCATCAGTACCATCACCACAGCTACCATCAGTATCATCACCACAGCTACCACCACCACTACCCTCACCACAGCTACCACCACCACTACCCTCACCACAGCTACCACCATCACTAAGGCTGCCACCATCGCTGCCATCACCACAGCTACTATCACCACAGCTACCACCATCGCTACCATCACCACTGCCATCACCACAGCTACCACCACCACTACCATCACCACAGCTACCACCACCACAACATTAACTTGACTGGGTTATCTTAGGTTAAATCTAGTTTATTTTTATGAGCCTTTATCCTATGTGCCATCAAGACCATTGTCAAACAAGAATCATGTTATATAACCAAAGCCTTAATAAAAATTTACCTACTCACAACAACAATAATAACCACCATCTTCGTAGCCACACAATTCATTGTATCTGATATTAATAATAAAATCTTTTACCACAAACAGACAGTCACGACCACCATCACTCACTGTCCCTCGGGCCTTGCTGTGGCCACTGCTCCTTCAAGGTGTAAAGGGCTCTTGATCCAGGGAATTTAAGCTGCCTTCTAGTTCTTCGGATCAAACCTAATTGTCTCCCATTCCTTAGGCGTTGTATACAGTTACTAGTTTGGCCTTCTTTAATAATAATAATAATATGGTTACAACTTACAACCAGAACAATTGCCAATAATTCAAAGTAAAATCCTCAAAGAATACTTTATACTACTTTAAAGAACTGAAACAAGTCATTGAGTTTAAAGTCTGCGTGCAGTAGAAAGGCTTCAAAGTTTTTGGGTTATCCTAGGTAATTTATACTATGTATGATAATTGTACTTATGTGTACCTGTACATAATAAACTTACTTAACAAGCCAACTATCTGGAATTGTTGCCTTTTAGGCCTGGTAAGGAATGAGGAAAGTGGATACGTTTTGGCAGGAAGTGAGGTAGGGAGGGTGGTGAATGAAGAAGGGAGGGAGGGAGTGATGTAGGGAGGGAGGGAGAGAGGTAGGGAAGGAGTGAGGGAGGGAGGGAGAGGAAGGTGAGAGAGAGAGAGAGAGGAAGAACAGCTCCAGTTGAAGTCTAACCTGGGTAGTGTAAGCACGCGTACCTCACCACCCCTCGCTCATCCATGCTACCTCACTTCCCTCTTTATTGAACTCTTCTCTAGGAGCCCCGTGCCCATGGCGTGCCCTTGATTCTTCTCTGTGCACCCCTCTGGCCCCTCCCTACACGAGGGCCTACGAGATAATTGAAAAAATAGTAGTGAAAATGATGAATTTAGTGATTTGGACGAGCGTGTTGTGTTGGATGGGAGGGTGGGCACTGGACCTAGACTCAGGGTTAGCCGCACCGCCTAGGAAGTGTGAGAGGATTACTATACCCATGTGTAAGGAGATGCCCTACAACACCACCAGGATGCCCAACCTCCTGGGGCACTTCAGCCAAGCAGAGGCCGCCATTCAGGCGAGTATAAAAGATATATAAAATAGAATTGAGAGCCTAAAGCCTGTCTGAACGCGAGTGTTATTCTTGAAGTCAAACTGGCTTGATTGGGTTATCCTAGATTAAATCTGCGTAATTGATCGCTAATGTATACCTACATCTGTGCTCTCAGAATTATTGTAAAAGTTTATATTAGTCTAAAACCATTTGGATTTTTTATATTAAGCTTAGAGCTAACTTTAATGCTTAGCCAATTACTGAGTAAACGCTGTTAACTGTGTTAGTAACTTTGTATTTTGGTGTATGGGGAGGGCAGTATAGGTTTTCTTTATATGTGTGAAATGTGGGTATCACAGGGGATTGTTAATTTGGATTTTAATCATGATCCGCTCATTGGCCCGGGTCATTGAGAGGTAATAGTTAACGACTGTTCCCCGGCATATTTCGACCATTAGTTGTAGGCTGTTGAATTATTATTATGCAATATTAAGTTGATTTTACATTAGAGATATTTTGTTGTGCAAAACGTAATCAAACCTAATGAAACTCGCCCAACCTAACCCAAAATAATCTAATGTAATCCAACCTTACTTTGCTATCGGTTGATATGCGTCTTTCTTTACATTCGGCCAGGTGTGTGACACTATCCAATACTTTTAACGTTGATTTGCATAGACGTGCTGTGCATCCAAAGTTAATGTACTAATGTACTATCTGCAGAATTAACAATCTGCATTAGTATTGCGTGTACTGTAAAATGTAGTAGTAGCCATAAACTAGAGCCCCACATAAACTGTGTTAATGCTTAGTTCTCTGAGCCAAGCCCACGGATTGTGTATGTGGTAGAGCACTTGGCTCTCTTCGCCGCTGGCGTGCAGCTTCTGAAACGAATTATGTATATCTACTGAATAACAGTACATTGAGAGGTGTGTGTCTTGGTGAATATACAAACATGTGTTGGGCTGTCAACACACTACAGCTAACAAGGAACACGCGGGTTATATCCACGCCCGGTGTCTTCATCGGTGGTGTTTATGTCAGAAATTCCCTGCTTTATTTAGCGGTTGACTAGCTGTTCTTGACATAAACACTGAAGCTTCACGTTCCTTCACTTAGTCACTCAAGATAAGTCGCAGTGAACGACTGTCAATTAAAAAAAATAATGAACTTGTTACATTCAAGGACTACGGTTTACCTGGAGTCCACCTGGAGGGCATTCCGGGGATCGACGTCCCCGCAAAGTCCATTATTTGTTTATTTGTAAAACTAAGTTGAAATAGTCATGTCTAATTTTTTACACATTTCATGTATTCCTGTTTTTGACACCTCTTTACAAGCCAAGATAGTGTTTTATGACCCTCATGGGTTTGGCGCATTTTAAGTCACATGCTAAGAGTTTTTATCCCATTTCATCCGTTTCTCTCCAGTCTTTTTAGAGGAAGACTTGATGCCAGTGAAGGGCTCTTGGTCCAAAGAATTTAAGCAAGCCTCGCTTATCTTCATCCTACCTGGAGTCTACATGGAGGGTATTCCGGGGATCAACGCTCCCGCGGCCCAGTCCACGACCAGGTGGATCAGGGCCTAATCAATCGAGCTGTTACTACTGGCCGCACGCAGTCCAACGAACGAACCACAGTCAGGCTGATCCGGCACCGACTTTAAAGTATATCTGTCAGCTCCCTCTTGAAGGCAGCCAGGGTCCTATTGGTAATTCCCCTTATGCTTGGTGGGAGGCTGTTGAACAGTCTTGGGCCCCGGACACTTATGGTGTTTTTTCTTAGTGTACCAATGGCGCCCCAACTTTCATTTGGGGTATTTTGCACCGCCTACCCAGTATTTTACTTTCGTAGGGAGTGATTTATATGTGCAGATTCAGGACCATCCTTCTAGGATTTTCCAAGTGTAGATTATGATGCATCTTTCTCGCCTGCGTTCCAGCTAGTACAAGTCAATTACTTCCAAGCATTCCCAGTAGTTGAGGTGTTTGATGGAACTTATATGTGCAGTAAAGGTTCTCTGTCCACTCTAGATCAGCAGTTTCACCTGCTTTGAACGAAGATGTTAATGTACAACAGTATTCCAGCCTAGAGAGAACAAGTGATTTGAAAAGGATCATCATTGGCTTGGCATCTCTTGTTTTGAACGTTTTCAATATCCATCCGATCATTTTCTTTGCAGTTGTGATCCTTGAAAGTGAGATCCTCAGACATTACCACTCCCAGGTCCCTCACATTATTTTTTGGCTCTATTGTATGATCAGAGTTTGTAGTATACTCAGTTCTAATTATTTCCTCGTTCTAATTATTACCTCCAGTTTTCCATAACGGAGTAGTTGGAATTTGTCTTCATTGAACATCATATTGTTTTCCGTTGCCCATTGGAAAACTTCGTTTATATCTTCTTGGGGGTGTACCGTGACCTCTATAGACGACAATCTCATGCAGATCCTAGTATCTTCTGCAAAGGATGACACTGTGCTGTGGATTACATCTGTCTGATATGAGGAACAGGATGGGGGCAAGTACTGTGCCTTGTGGAACAGAGCTTTTCACTATGGCAGCTTCCGATTTAACTCTGTTTACCACTACTGTGTTCGATTGGTTAGAAAGATCCACCTTCCCACTTTGCCAGTTACTCCTTTGGCACGTATTGCACATGATCGCACTTGTCATTCCCCAGGCCCTTTTCTATTATAATGATTAATAATAACCGCCACTGTCGTCTAATTAAGTAAATGTAACTTTACAAATTGTTGTTAAACACGTTAGAAAACGAAGAGTATGTTATAAGGACAGGTTGTAGGTATAAAATACTAGTGTTCCCAGGCTATCCTGATTGATTTGAATTGTTTCTTTGTTTCCAACTAGACACATGAATGATCACCGGGAACGCAAACAGGTTATTTCAGTGGGCGAAATATAATATGTGGGATGGTGATCGGATCCCTGAATTGTAGTAGATGTGAGACTTTGAAACCAACAGGTGGTAGACTCTAGCACCTTACTAAATTGAAGGGTTCTTGATCCAAGGAATTGAATCCACTTCCCCTTTTTGGGTTTGTCGAAGGATTCTTAATCCAAGGAATTAGAGCTGCCTTTTTTCATCAAGCCTAATTTTAAAGACCCTGTATGACTCCTGTGTGTTTAGTGCTTTCCCTTAAATATAATAATTTATTTCTCATACACTTGTAAAGTGATAGGTGAATTTTACAACCCTCTACTTAGTCACCATACATCTAGTTTTACCTTTCCCAGTGTTTCTTAATGGTTTTTCATTCCTCTAATATTTCATTTCCAGTTTCAGAGTCCTGGTCTGAGACCGGTCACCGGGAGCAATGATTTCCAGATTATTATTATAATCAAATAGAAATGATTTCCAGAACCTTCAATAAATACACAAGTGCCTATGAGTGAGGGTTTATAATCTATGTAGAGTCTTTTGTTTCTTGTTAAATGTTATGTTAAAAAAAAAAACAAGAGTTAAATTCACTCGCTGTAAGATGTCTTCAAACTGTGTTACACATCCTCCAAAATACTATTCGTTTACACACTTTCTTAATATCTTTATTTCAACCCTCGCTTGTTATAATTTTTTTTGTGTAGTCATTCAATATAGATCTGGGTGGCAGTAAGTGACACAAGCATGGAATGGCAGTGTTGGGGAAGAGAAGGGAATGTGACAGTTTGCGGAGAGTGGACAGGGTATGAGTGACAGTGTGTGTTTGTTGGGGTGGGAGAGCAGGGACAGGGGCAGGGTATGAGTGAGTGTTTGGTGCGGCCCGGGGAAGGGGGGGTATGAGGAAAGCTACACTGTGTTTGGTGGGTAGGGCTCGGAGGTCTTCGGAGGGGCGCTTGTATTACTGTGTATCAGGTTAATTTTATGGCAGTGCTAAGTGTTACAGTTGATAGTGATAGTTTTGATTATGGTTGTGGTAGTAATGGTAATTGGATAGGATTATTGTAGTGGCTGTTTATAATAGTGATAATTAGAGCTGATGGTGGTAGTGTGTGGTATGCAGTAGGCCTAGTGGGCCCATACGAATCATAGCTTACTGCACAATGACTACGATTTTTTTTTCTCATGTATCTAGTCATTCTGTTTTAAAAGCTCCTCGAAGTAATTCGATGAGCTTTTAAAACAGAATTTGGAATAACTAGATTTGAAAATTGAGCTGCCGCTCAGTTTCCAAATCATTGATTCAATTTCATCTTTAAATATGTATTGCTCAAATTTGACTAGTGTTAAGAGTTCTGTCTTTGTTTATTTGCAGCACTTACTATCTCCTATATTAATGCCTTTTATTTGTCTCGATTATATTACCCCCTCATTCCACGTCTTCAAAAAAAAAAAAAAATGCAAGTTTTAACTTATCATTTTAGTCTTCGTAGAAAGACTGCCTTATACACAAATTAACCGCACATAGAGGAAAAAAGTTTGACAACGTTTCGGTCCGACTTGTGACTATAAACAAGTCACACTGTGACCTGTGAATGGTCCAAGTCTGACCGAAACTTTATCATAATTTGTGTATTGTTCCAGTCACGGTATTGTCTTTTTGTTCTCCAAAGACTGCCTTATGTACCGTGAGATACCCATCTCTGCTTCTGGCCTCATCTCTCCGCCAGCCGCTGCTGCTGGGTTAACACACTACTGGTTGCCTGTCATACCTATTCTTAAAACTATGTATGGTCCCTGCCTCTACCAATCGAGGCAAGATGGGTTCAGAATAGGTCGCCCCTGCCTTTAGTAATTGCTGGGCCATTACGATATTGTCTTCAGTTGCACCCAAGACTAGCAAAATATTTGCAGATGTAGGATACACTGCCTTTGAGAAGTGCGACCATGGGGTAATTGCACACAAAATGCGTGCAAAAGGAATAAGTAAAGGTTGATCACCTTTAGTTATTCCTTTTGCACGCATTTTGTGTGCAATTACCCGATGGTAATTCCTAACAAATAGAACCCAAAGGGTAATAGTAAACAGTGCAATCAGGGGCTGCTACAGTGAAAAGTTCTGTCCCCCAAGACACGTTTCTCTCTCCACTTCTTTCTCATTCTCATATTTGACAGACATCATCCTTTGCAGACGATGCTAGAATTTGTATGTAAGTGGCATTCATAGAAGACACAGCGAGCCTCCAAGCTGATACAAACTAAGTCTTCCAGTGGACTATTGGCATCAATCTAATTTTCAATGAGGAAAAATTTCAGTTGCTGTGTAACGGAAGAGTGGAGGTAATAAAAAAAAAAAGATAAGAGTACAAGACAAACTATTCAATAGAATGCAAGTCGAATGAGTGAGATCTAAGAGTGATGATAGATCATCTCACGTTCAAGGACCCCAACAATATTTTCGCAACTGCAAGAAAAATTATGAGTTGGATAACTAAAACCTTCAAAACTAAGAAATGTCAAGCCAATGACGATTCTCTTGGTTACTTATTCTCCCTAGATTGGAATATTACTGTGTATTAACGAGCCCCTTCAAGGCATGCGAAATTTCAGAGCTAAAAAAAATGTACAGAACACCTTCACAGCTCGTAAAAACTGTTAAGCACCTAAATTACTGGGAGCACTTGAAAGTCCCTAGAACTATATTCGTTAGAATGTAGGCGAGAAAGATGCTTCATGCTACATCTAGAAAATACTGGAGGGATTGGTCAGTGAGTGTTGAGGGACCACTACTCTTCAGCATCCTCTCTTCATGCATAACTGTCTTTAAGAGAGAACTCGGCAGATTTCTTAAAAACAATTCCTGATCAGCCGGGTTGTAGTGCATACGGGCGGCGGGCACTAACAACTTGTTCGATCAGGCCAGCAACCAGGAGGCCTGATCTGGGATCGGGCCGAGGGGGCGGTGATCTTCTGAAGAGAGACTAGGTAAACAGGTAAAAACCACATTGCTGTCCAGGTGTATATACATAGAGGCACACTTGTGTATATACAGAGATGAACACGTGTATATACTCACCCACCGGTATATATATAATTCTTTCAGACATCTCGTGAGGAACCTTATCAGAACCTTCACTGAAGTTTAGATAAACAATATAATACCTTTTATTGTTGTCCAACACTTTCAAGTATTTTTCTAAAACCAAAAGTCTAAATTTATAAGGTCGGAACGACTCTTGTCTGAAACTGATAAAACTCTTTTATCAAATTATGTGGCAGGTCAGTTTTATAAACTTCTACCTTTCATGGAAGGAGTGAAGAGCTCTTCATCCAAGGAATTAGAAATGGCCTTTTCCATGGATCATGATAAATTAGACACGAATGCAACACTTGGGTATCTTTATTGAGGAAACGTTTCGTCACACAGTGGCTTCATCAGTCCATACAAAGGAGAATCGTGAAGAACAGGAGTAGTTTGAGGTGGTCAGTCGGTGTTGTCAGTCCATCAATCTTGAAAATAATACAGCATATGTGCGAAGAGGAAGCTTGTATACCGTAGGCAGGAGAGGTGCAGCATTCGTAGGTGGTGTCACATTTGACCAATGTGGAAGTAGGTCATGCCCAAGGGTTACGCAAGTGAAGAATTCCCTGTAAGATCCCAAGATGTTGCTATGTCAGACAGGATGTAGATGAATGGTTCAGAGAACCGACAAGTTGATAAATTAGACACACATGCAACACTTGGGTATCTTTATTGAGGAAACGTTGAGGGACTGATTACCTTAAACTCCTCCTGTTCATGATTCTCCTTTGTATGGACTGATGAAGCCACTGTGTGGCGAAACGTTTCCTCAATAAAGATTACCTCCCCCATTCACCAGATGCAGTATGATCCTTATTGGTTTCGCACTTCCTCGTAAATATAATATAATAAGTCTTCAGTACCCCTCAAGGGTGACATGATCTATGGGATTGGACCTACCCTTCTTTTTATTGGATCGAACCCTCCAACCCCCCGTTATTGACACAGGAGGGGGGGGGGGTAACGTTGATGCGATGATGTTTGAGTGGTTTATGCCTACTGACAGGAAAGGAGCCCTTCTCTGGGTGGGAGGCCACTCTCTGGGTGCTTGCCTTTAAGAACCCAGCTTCTCGTTCGGCAGAAATTACCTACCTGGAGGGTATTCCGGGGATCAACGCCCCAGCGGCCCGGTCCACGACCAGGCTTCCTGGTGGATCAAGGCCTGATCAACCAGGCTGTTACTGCTGGACGCACGTAGTCCAACATACAAACCACAGCCCGGCTAATCCGGCACCGACTTTAAGTATATGTCCAGCGCCCTCTTGAAGGCAGCATGGTGAGAGGCTGTTGAACAGTCTTGGGCCCCGGACACTTAGTGTTTTCTCTTAGTATACCAAATATGCTGACACTTTGGCCAGTGTTGTAGTAACTAACATTGAAGAATCACAACAGTGTAAGGAAAATTGACTGGATAGCTAGAACACTGAAAACAAATTCCAAGCCAATGGTTCTGTTAAAGACAATTGTTCTCGCTATACTGGGATATCCATCCCTGCACTATCCACCGTCATCTTGCACTCCATACCCTACTAATCGTCCATCTCCCTCTTACAACCCACTCTCCCTGCATCCTACAATAACCTGCAGCGCTGTATAACCCCTGTGGTTTAGCGCTTCTATTTGATTATACTAATAATAATAATATACTGGGATATTGTAGTGTACTGACGGCTCCCTTAATTAAAGGCGGGAGATATTGCCGAACTGGAAAGCGTAGAGAACCTTCGCTACTCGTATAAATTCAATCATCCTACTGGGAGCACTTGAAATACTGTACTCCTTGGAACGTATACTTAATAATCAGCATCTGGAAAATGTTGCAAGGTTTGATCCCAACCTGCACAGTAAAAGCCTTCAAATGAAAGCAAGAAGCGTTGCAGACGGTGTAAAATTTCACCAATGGGTAGCAGGGTTGCGATGAATACACCAAGAGAGAGCTTAAACATGAGAATCAGAACTCTTCCTCGTTCATAAAAGGAATTACCACGAACCCCCCCTGGCTGTCCTCAGCACGGAACTTGGTAAGTGCCTTAAGTCAGTTCTTGACCAGCCAGGGTCAAGAAGCCGACTGCGTGCGGCTAGCACCAACAGCATAGCCGATCAAAGCAACCAGGAGGCCTTAATGTATATACATTGGCGTACGCAGTAGTGTGTATACACGCAGTACTGTCTATATACACTTGCACAACAGTGTATATACATTGCATCTTTCGGTGTACATGTATATACAGGCAGCATTCAGTGTATATAGATACATAGCAAGCCAGGTATATACCAAACACTTGGGGTATATACATAGCGAGAGATACAACTGTGCTCAAATAAGTTGACCTTGTTAAACTAGACACCAGAATTATGCCTTTATTGCTGGCATATAAACTTAATTGGCACAGACCAGTTGCCTGGTACCGCTTCTCCAGACCAGTCTAGTCAGTAAAACATTTATCACTAATATACGAGCTTATGGCAGTAATTTAGCATAGCTAATGAATATAACCCAGAGCGTGTTATTGGAGAGACGGAGAGATAAGTAGTGGCTTCCCAATTGCCTTAATATATGGACTATTGTTTCATCCGCTACAACCTAGCCACCTTTTCACGGGGATTTATATTGGCGTTGCGGCGTTAACTGGCTGTGCTCTGAGCTACGCTGTCACTCACTAAGTCGAGCTGACATGTTTCAAAGTGAGGCCAGATAAGGCCAGAGGTACAAGCGTCGATAATTTAAGTTGAGGGTGTTATCGCAGACATCAAAGCCTCGCGCGGGAAACGACTCACCTTTTATGGGTAATTAGGATGTGTCCGATTTCTTGCAGGGTGGCAGATCTCTCAATTTCGTCCCTAATGTTTGCCTCGTAAAAAAACGAAAATACGTATAGCTAGCTATAGTAAGATGTTCATAGATCTTGTATGGTTGTTGAAATTGGTTTTAAGCAAAATGTATGCAGTATAGATGAAGTATATGATGTGGAAGCCAGAGCCGGGAGGCAGATAAGTGGTGTTGGGAGGCGCGCTGGTAGGGGTTGGTCGCTGCCGTGGATCTCTCACCTCTACTTAATCTTATAAAACACTCGTCAGTCAAATTTGGGTTTTTTTTACTGCAGAGTGCAAGTTCTTTTTTATATTTCATAATCCATGTGACAGATGTGTATATTGTAGGATATTAACTCCATACTTGGCACAGTGCTTAGAAAACCCTGCTTGCATGTTCTCGCGTACATGTGTATGTATATATATATATATATATATATATATATATATATATATATATATATATATATTATATATAGTATTTTTTGAAGTATACAGGAAGCGTTAATAAATGAATGATAGGTTAATATAACGAAAGACCGGTTATGTTATGATGTAACCTAAATTTGTGGATAATGATACTTTTGTGCAGTTGAGGACATTTATTAAAACGTTTCAGCTTGATCAGTGCCATAAGTGTTATAACACTGATGAAGCCTTTAATAAATGTCTTGAACTGTATATAAATGCCTATAAATAAATTTAGGTTAGGTAACGTTTGTCAGGAAACAGGATAAGTGTTTTACTGACGCGGGTCTTAGTCATATGATGACCCACCACTAGGGCTTTTGGTTATCTGACAGAGACCTTCCACAGGCTTACCCCTCCATCCCTTTAAAACTTAAAATATTTTGCCTTAGTGACCATTTTATCTCGCAGTCAAATTCCGCAGTGGGAGGGGGGGGGGGACTAATTTATTTAGCTCCTCCTTATGACCTAGCGGGCAGAGTAGGAAGAGGACAAACATGAAAATTAGTCACCAGTGCTGAGGGCAGAGGTGGAGGGGACATGTGCACCGCCAAGGTCGGCGGCGGCTCTGTATCTTATTCACATTCGCGACCACCGATTCTGATACCCGGTTTCCGTATGAATGCTAAGTCTAGATTCAGTATTTTGTCTACGTTCGTTCTTCGAGGGAGGTTGGTTGATGCTCCTGCAGGGGCTCTTGGGCCGGGGAATTTTACTGTTCCCCTTCCTTGGCTCGAACCCGATTGCGTCCCACTTCGCAGGTGTTGTAATAATAATGACCACATATTCTTATATCAGGATTTGGTATATTTACGATACTTTAAAGCTACGTCGGATATCCGGATTCTGTATGTTTACAAAGAATCTGCAATAACGTAGTTGGAAAAAATCACGAAAAATCCGCACTTACGAGAGGAACGTTAGGATGACTACGATGGAAATGGTATATAATACCATGAAACTTTTCGCCTATGCTGTAGGCTTCTTCAGTCAAATACTGAGGAAGCCTACAGCGTAGGCGAAGTGTTTGAATAATAAAGATACCCTACTGCTGGACATGTTGTAATGGCTGTTTTGGTCTGTCCTGGACCAATGTCAAATAACTAAGCGAGAAAAGGGCAGAGAAGGCCTTTTTCTCGCTCGTTTGTGATTTGACCGAAACATCATCCTAACGTTTCTCTCCTAAGTGGGTTTTTTTGGTGTTTTGTTCTTTGCGTTCTTCAACGCAGAGTCAAATATCCGAATTTAGTCTGTCTACGTTCTTAAGAGCCAAGCCTAATATCCTGATTCAGTACTTTTTATCCCCACTTCTACATTTAAAACTGATGAAAATAAAAACGGGCATCTGTATTATGCCAGCATATAACTAGTTCTTTCTTTTTTTCATCTAGTGGGTCCGCACAGATTTGTTGGTTTGTTTTTAATCCGCTAATTTTGTAGAAACCTCGATTTTTGTGTATGATTAAGACTTCTTAAGCAAGGGATGATTTTTTGTGTATACTTAAGAATTCTTAAGCAAGAGTTACTCAGACATAGGAAAGGCTTGGGAACGTGATTTGCAGAGGAAGAAGGACGCTGTAGTAGTTGATTGCTCCAGTTTTTTTTTGTTTTTGTTTTTTTAGCCATCATGAGCCAGAATTAGGAATGGGATGGTTTTAGTGATGCGTCATAGAAGCTGCAACTGAGGGCATGACTGGCCGTGTCTTGCTACCAAAAATTAGTACAGAAGACTTACTCCTGATATAGGCGAAATTTGGTGCCTTGACTTGTAACCCAGTGGGTGAAGAGTATGAAGAGGATAATCGTCCCAGGAAGAAAATTTGCCCAGCAAGCAGAGTATGACAAGCATTCTAGTAAAAGAATGACAGACATTCCAAGGAGAGAATGATGAACCTATGGGGCAGTATGACAAGCATCCCAGGGAGAGAATAAGGAAAATTAGCCACCAATGCACCTGGCAGGGGCTGGGTGAGACGTCTTTCTTGCGCTCCAAGGCTGAGGCAGAAATCTTATTTTCAGTAGCTCTTGAGCGCCGAGTCTAATATCCGGATTCTGTATGTTTACTGTTTTGGGTGCCAACTTGTATATCTGGAATCCATATGCTGTTTATTTGATACTCACTGTTAACTTTGATATACCTTTGGATTTAGAGTTTTCCTACTGCAGCCCGACCTTGGGCGAGGTTTGTTAGGTGCCTGCCTGGTCAACCAGGCTGTTGCTGCTAGCGGCCGTCTGGCCCAGCACTTGGCGGAGGTACTTTTCGGGCTGCCACTGTACACTTATTCCGGCAGTGTTTAAGATAGCTTCCGGTAAGATGTTAAAGAACAACAATACACAAGTAAGGTGTTATAATAGTCGGCCCAAGGATGCTGTACAATGTTCTTTCATTGTGCCCCCTGCTTTTCACTGGGTCTGTTTTGCCTTTTTTCTTTTCCCCCATATCTCTCACTTCGTTATACTATGGCAGTGTGCAGATCTGGGACCAAGACCTCAAGTGCTATATAGCTATATAATATCAGCATCCGTCGTCCCAGACTGTTTAACATATTACCAGAAGATATCAGAAACACTCCTGGGACAAGTGCAGAAGTTTTCAAGAGGAAACTGGACAAGTATCTCCACTAAGTGCCAGATCAGCCAGGCTGTGATGGATATGTAGCCCAGGGTCTGGCTACGGAGTAGAAACTCAAAATTCATTACAGGTGAGTAAATATTTATTACTTGATGCGTTCCCAGTAATTTAATTTTTTTTTATTGGCTCTGTGTGGGCCATAAATGATCTCTGTTAGCTCTAATATATCTCTTGCCCTTAATGGAGCCACCAACACCGAACAAAGTGAGAGAGGATACGGGAGTTGAAGTGTCACCACTGGCACAATTTCCCCTTGTTTTGAAGGTTCGCATTACCCACCACGCTATTTTGCTGGCTTTTGTGACATTTGCCTTATTGCGTTTCTTTAAAGAAAAGATCAACTGACATTATTACACCCGGGTCCTTCACATGTTTCTTTTGTTCTGGTTGATGATTTTGCATCTTTTATACAGTGTCCCTATTGAGTTCTTCATTCTTTCCATATCTAAGAGTTGGAATTTATCACCAATGAACAGAATGTTATTCTCTGCTCACCTGAAGGATGTTTTCGGGGGTTTTCATTTTTTTTTCAAGACCTGATAAAACAGGCTGTTACTACTGGTCTCGCCCAGTCCAATATACTAACCACAGACTGTGACCAGGAACTGATTTGAGGAACTTTCCAAGTTCCCTCTTGAAGGCAAGCAGATATTTGTTGGTAATGCCTCTTTTTCACGAAGGGATGATTTTGAAAAGTCGGGGACCTCTGACACTTAAATTTTTCATCTAGTGTACTCTGCGTTCCTGCTTTTTATTAGAGGTACTCTGTACCGTCTGCCAAGTTTTGTTTTCATATGAAGTGATTTCAGTGTGCAGGTTTGGGACCAGTCCCTCCAGGATTTTTAAGGTGTAAATTCTGATTTTGGTTTAGAAAAACACGTAAGCAAACACTAGGACATATTTATTAGAAAACGTTTCGGTCCTGGGACCTTGATCAAGGAACCAGGACAGAAACGTTTTCTAATGTCCTTTTTTTTTAAACCAACTTGTCGGTATTTATTACCGAGGTTTATACCAAATTCTGCTGTACTTTTCTCTTCCGCGTTCCAAGGAATACAGTTGAAGAGACTTAAAAAGTGTTCCCAATAATTCAGATGTTTGATTGAATGTATATAAGCAGTGAAAGTTCTGTTTTTTTTTATTTTTTTGGTTCAGTAATCGGACCTGCCTTGAAGGAGACAATTAGTATGCAGCAGTATTCCAAGCTGTAGAGGAGTGACTTAAATAGTATCATTACTTAGAGTATCACTGGAAGACTTTGCTTATAACAGTTTAGTTACTTGAGCTGTTAGTTATGGCATATTGTGTAGTTGAACAGAAAGACCGCCTTCTTAAATGCACTTGGGTTGGATGATTGGCAATGTTTGGCTTTGCGTCTGTAATCCCTGGATGATAACACTGTTTCCTCTGATAGCGCTTATCTCTCGTTGATCCTAAGTGACGGGGAAGGGGGAGGCTTCCCTTCACAGATAAAGGCTTTACTCTTGCCTCGAAAACTTGAATTATGTTGTGTGCCGAAATATCGCATGGTTTTGATCCTCTGTACACACAGTTAAAATCGATCCGTAAAATAGTTTTTCTCCAGTGTAACGCACATGGCTGGATAAATGCCAGCATTCATCTGAATCAGGGTCAGAGATAATAAATATATGTATATGTGTGTATTGCGAACAGTAAGGAGCTCAATACTGGCCAGTGTGGAACACCATTTTGATTTCTCATTTATGAAAACACAGATATTTATTGATCAATCAAACCTCGATCCAGGATATTTCTGCATCTATTTCTTGTGCTGCTACTTTCTTCAACAATTTCCTGTGTGTTACTTAAATGCCTTACCGAAATCCATGAACTCTTATTTTTTTTTTAATCTGATATACGTATTTTAACGTTTTCGTAAATTCTAATTACTCATGGAACTTCTTGATGAGGTTAATAATAATATATTTATTTCTACAGTTACATGTACAACGTATACAGACCTAGCTAACATCAGTGACATACTACTATATAGAAAACCCCTTATGCAGAGCATTTCGGGCAAATCAGGTCAATTTTGAGGCCTGGTCACAGACCGGGCCGTGGGGGCATTGACCCCTGGAACTCTCTCCAGGTAAGATGCGACCCACATTAGTAAACTAACACTCAGGTACCTATTTTACTGCTAGGTGAACAGGGACACAAGGTGTCGTAAGGAAACACGTCCCAATTTTTCCACCCGTACGGGGGATCTAGGACTTCATGTGCGAGTTAAGTGCGCTACCAATCGAGCTACGTGTGTGATTCTTCTTTGTGATGTACGTAGATTGTTTGGGAGAATATGTATGTTGTGCATCAGAGTAACTCTAAGTGTATTTCAGGTTCACGAGTATATGCCGCTGGTCGACATTGGTTGCAGCCGTAACTTGAGGTTCTTCCTGTGCTCACTGTATGCTCCCATGTGCTCCCCTGTTGTGGGCACCCCAGTCCCGTCCTGCAGGTCCATCTGCCTTGAGGTGGGTCAACGTTTACTCTTTCAATCTCTCACTATACAAACGAACCTACCTGGATAAAATTCAACAGACAAGGAGTGCTGTATATTTCGGCCGTCCACTGGTTTCCTCTTCACCAAGATGAAAAAAGGTCTCGGTTGTAGGGAGGAAATACTCAGTAGTTCAACCCACCGCACCATTCTATCCATGTGGGTTCGTTTGTGTACTGCACTTTTCTATATGGAAAGGGCTTACTTGTATGTATTTCAAAATGTAGCCTTCATACCTTTTCTTTGTGCCGTTAGTGTTCATTACCCTTTTTGTATGTAGATATACACAAGTTTCTTAGCCAAGAGAAATGCACTATCTACAAATGAAAGCCAAGTTTTCTTCCCATGGAAGAAGAATAGAGGATATGATCATGACATACAAAATACTCGGGGCATAGACAACATAAGCAAAGACAGGCTCTGTACTGGGGCTGGGATACCAAATTTTTTGCCAATGCTGATACTCGGTTTTAGGCCAATCCTGATACCATTAAATTTAGTTGATACCACAGATATCGGTGCTTTGGCACAGCCCTAATCCATAACATGGATGGAATATATAGAACAAGGCATGGTTGAAAATTTCACAACAAAATGACCACAGAGATATCAAAAAGTGTGTCTTCAATACAGGAGAAATGTAAAACATGAAACAAGATGAAAATAGAGCAGTTAAAAAAAAATAGTTACTGTATGACCAAGCTGTTGCATGTCGTTTAGTCAAAAGTAAGAGGCAGTACCAAAGGCTAGGGCTCTCTTCTTCCTTTCCCCTCCTCCCAAACTTAAGTACAGGCAGTCCTTGCTTTACAGTGTTTCACTAATGCAGCAGTTTTCAGCTATACTCATTCTTCATTTATTCAGACTTCCCACAATAAATATATTCACTACTTACTATAAGCTAATGTTGAGAATATTTGAAGATAAGTAATGTATGTACGTATTGTATACGTATTCATTTTATAGGCCTAGCTCTATTACTCGCTTAACATATTTAAACTATCATATATTATCAGACTTTTACATGCATTTGAAAGTGAAAAAAGGCTGTTTCACTCTTCAGCTGTAGCCCAGAACTTAACCTTCTGTATAACTGCCTGTATATAATTACAAATGATACTGTAATTACATGGGAGGTAAATAATTTGTTCAGTAAAATCCACCTTTTAATAATGCATGGATAAAGATCGAGCTGTATTTGGTATGTACGTACGTATATTGTATAATTTATTTGAAGATTTGTCAGTCTTTGTATGCACACCTCTAATACTGTATAACTTCAAATAAATCTTTCTTATTTTTACCATATAGGTAAGGCAAAATTGCTTACCAGTGCTGCAGAAGTTCAATTTTTCATGGCCAGCGGTTCTGGACTGCTCTCGTCTACCCACTCCTGAGGATAATGGCCTCTGTATGGAGCCACCCAATGCAACATCGTCCTGGCTTCCCCGGGAACATTCTGGATCCTCTCGAACACTCCATCCTATCAATACTCACATGTCTCCTGCACCTCAGGTGAATATTGATGCCATGGTCCTTCATATGAGCTTTTGTGAATCTACAAGCTCTTTTATAATTTAAAACATCTGTCTATAATTTATCAGATTAGTGAGAGAATGGAACGAGACAGAGTGACTTCGAGAGTGTATAAATCTGTAGTGGAGGGAAGGCGGGGTAGGGGTCGGCCTAGGAAAGGTTGGAGGGAGGGGGTAAAGGAAGTTTTGTGTGCGAGGGGCTTGGACTTCCAGCAAGCATGTGTGAGCGTATTTGATAGGAGTGAATGGAGGCATATGGTTTTTAATACTTGACGTGCTGTTGGAGTGTGAGCAAAGAAACATTTATGAAGGGATTCAGGAAACCGCAGGCCGGACTTGAGTTCTGGAGATGGGAAGTACAGTGCCGGCACTCTGAAGGAGGGGTGTTAATGTTGCAGTTTTATAACTGTAGTGTAAAGCACCCTTCTGGCAAGACAGTGATGGAGTGAATGATGATGAAAGTTTTTCTTTTTCGGGCCACCCTGCCTTGGTGGGAATCGGCCGATGTGTTAATAAAAAATAAATATAGTGTAATTTTTAAAGAATATCCCCCCCCCTTTCCCCGCCAAAAAAAAATAGTTTTACAACAATCGTGGCCCCAACATTTCTGCTGCAGTGGGGTTGCACTGTACATATTTGGAACCTTTTATCTTAAATTATATTATATTTGTTATCACTGCTATGGTCTTTAACATGTTCACAGACTAGAGCACCTTTAACATATGTTAGAACTGTATCCCTACACTATTCTCAACATTCGAAAAAGGCAAGAAACAGTAATGTGATATATGTATATGTATTAATGGTTTAGAAAATGATAAGTTTAAGAATGAGACACATGCAACATTTGGAAATTTAAATGTTGCACAAGTGGTTATCTTTTTTTATTCTTTGTACATGGCTATTAATAATCATAATACCTCCTCCACCTCAAACTTAGTACTGTACTTGTACGAAGAACACACGCTACACCTGAGATAAGCCTCTTTATCAAATGCCTTCTTGTGTTGCAGGACCCTTCTAAGGTAGCTTGTCCCCCTCGGCAAATATGGGTGGATAGCAGAGGTGTTGGAATGTGTACACCTAAGTGCAACCAAGATGTCCTTTTCCGTCAAGCTGATAAACACTTTGCTGAGGTAAGGTATTATTTAAGTAATGTAAGTAATTATACAGTAGGACTGCAATATCAACGGGTCTGGTTTCTGCGGTTTATCCTGGCCCAAAAATAACCCTTAATTTTGCTTAATAATGGCCCAAAGTGCAAAAGCAGTGATGATAGCAGTTCTTCAAAGTCTAAAAGAAGCCGTGAAGTGCTTCCCATCAGTAAAAAAGTGCTAATTCTCTACTTATTGTACATAAATTATCAATTAAACTTTATCATAAGTACAGTGGACCCTCGCTATTCGAACACTCCAAAACTCGCCCTTTTATGTAAGTTTATTTTTTTACGTGCTTTTATAAGTGTATGTATTTTTGGGGGTCTGAAATGGACTCCTCTAATTTACATCATTCCTTATGGGAATAAATTCATTTTGAAACAGCATTCTGGAATGAGGGTGAGTTTTGGAGTGTTCGAATAGCGAGGGTCCACTGTATGTACATATGTAAATGAAAAAAACTATATACGTATAGGGTTCAGTACTATCCGCGGTAGGTCTTGGAACATACCCCCTGTGGATACAGGGGTCCTACCCTGTCTCTCTCTCTCTCTCTCTCTCTCTCTCTCTCTCTCGACAATACTGCTGTATCCCACCGAGGCAGGGTGACTTAAAAAGAAAAACAAAAGTTTTTCTTTTTCAGTTTAGTAATTTATACAGAAGGGGTTACTAGTCCCTTGCTCCTGGCATTTTTAGTCACCTCTTACAACATGCATGACTTACGGATGAAGAAATATACAGTGGTACCTCGAGTTACGATATTTTTTCGTTCGAGAATGCTGTTCAAGTGCCATTACCAAACGAATTTATCCCCATGAGGAATAATGTAAAATAGACTAGTCCTTTTACACCCCCAAAAATATACTTACAAAAGCATTTAAAAAAATAAACTTACATAAAAGGGCGATTTTGGGGACCATCGTAACTCGAGGTACCACTGTACGTATATGTATTTATTTTATTTATTTATATAAAATATTACATACATAAGAGGGGTTGTTGAGGTGGTTTGGTCATTTAGAGAGAATGGAACAAAGTAGAATGACTTGGAGAGAATATAAATCTGTAGGGGAAGGAAGGCTGGGTAGGGGTCATCCTCAAAAAGGTTGGAGGGAGGGGGTAAAGGAGGTTTTGTGGGCGAGGGGCTTGGACTTCCAGCAAGCATGCGTGAGCGTGTTAGATAGGAGTGAATGGAGACGAATGGTTTTTGGGACTTGACGAGTTGTTGGAGTGTGAGCAGGGTAATATTTTCTGGAGGGATTCAGGGAAACCGGTTAGCTGGACTTGAGTCTTGGAAATGGGAAGTACAATGCCTGCACTTCAAAGGAGGGGATTGGGATATTGGCAGTTTAGACGGACTTCTAAACTGTCGTATCTGAGCGCCTCTGCCAAGACAGTGATTATGTATGAGTGATGGTAAAAGTGTTGAAATGATGAAAGTATTTTTCTTTCTTTTTGGGTTATTCTTTTTGGGTCACCCTGCCTCGGTGGGAAACGGCTGATATTTAAAAAAAAAAATACATGTATGTACTATACTATCTAAATTTCTATGGGGAAGTGGAAAAGAATTATTCCTCGTCAAGCCATGCATACCGTAAGAGGCAACTAAAATGCTGGGAGCAAGGTGCTAGTAACCCCTTCTCTTGTATAAATTAGTAAATGGTAAAAAGGAAAGAAACTTTAGTTTCTTCTTGTTTGAGACCACCCTGCCTTCGTTAGAGATAGCCAGGGTGTTAAAAAAAAATTATTTAAACTTGTACACAAAACAGTAGTCCCCCCCATATCCAAGGGGGATACGTTCTAAGACCTACCATGGATACCCAAAACTGTGGATAGTAGCGAACCCTATATTTAAGTCATTTTTTGTTTACAGAAAGTTTAATTGATAAATTATGAACAATAAGTTCAGAATTGGCACTTTTTCACTGATGGCTTCTCTTAGGCTTTGAAGAACAATCACCATCACTACTTTTCTGCTTTGGTGCTATTTTATAAGTAAAATTAAGGGGTTCTACTGTACAGGCAAACCTCACTTTACAGCTCTTCGCTTTAGTGTTTTGCTAATATGGCGGTTTTCAATTATACCCATTCTTCATTTATTCAGATTTACAACAATAAATATATTCACCACTCACTGTAAGCTAAGGATGAAAATATTTTTAAGGCAGGTATGTGGGGCAGCAGGCCTCCAGCAGTAACAGCCTGGTTGACCAGGCAAGCACCAGACGAGCCTGCCCCATGGCTGGGCTCAGAGAGTAGAGAAACTCTTGAAACTCTTCAAAGGTATATCAAGTAATGTGTGTACCATATACGTATTATGTATTTTTTAGGCCTAGCTATATATTGCTCACTTAATACATGATAGTGTAAACATACCAGGCTTTTATATTCATTTGAAAGTGAAAAAAGTCTATGATTCACTTTACAGTGATTTTAGTTTTACAGCAGTAGCCTGGAACTTAACCTGCTGTATAAGCGGGGCCCTCCTGTACTTAGTTTTGTGGAAAGCATGTAATATGCACAGCATTTGGGTAGAAAATATTCAGGATACAATACATGGCAGTAGTAGACTTAAATACTAAGTCATCATAGCAGATGTATATTTGTCATTACATGTAATCTTTGGTAATGTTGGCATACAGAAGACAATTCATACTCATGTACAGTATATTTCAGAAGGCTTGGTTTAATTTGGGAATTAGGGTCCTTTCATTTCTGTCTTCCTTATTGTAGATATATAATATATGCATTGGTGGTGCAATTTAACTTGATCAAGAGTATTTATGTAATATTGCTAATTACTGTTGGTTACAAAATCTACTAATAACTAGCACTTGTGTGTGCAGGTATGGATGCTGGTGTGGGCAGGTCTGTGCTTTGTGTCGACACTCTTCACTGTCTTGACCTTTTGGCTTGAGCCTGCCAGGTTTCGCTACCCAGAGAGACCAATCATATGCTTGTCACTATGCTATCTCCTCTACTGCCTTGCCTACCTATCCAGGTGAGTTTGTCCTGTATCCATTTTTCATCTAAAATTTCACTACTTTAGTCTTTTGCATTCCTACTGCTGTATTATTATATCCATGGGAGCGTTCTCTTGGTAAACCCAGAAGGTTCATACAGTCTCTAGAGAATTGGAGGTAATCAGGTTTGATTCAAGGAAAGGGAGGATAGCTTCAATTTCTAAGAGGTCTTTTTTTTTTTAATCCTATCCCATTGAAATAGGGTGACCCTTCCCCTCAGAAAAGAGGAAATTTATCTCAGAATGAATGGGATTCAAACCCATGGTAGGCAAATCCTAAAACTCACAGGCCAGTGTGTTAACCACTGGACCAGCTGGCTCTGATAGAATTCATTCAACTAGGTACATTTCCATACACCATAGAGAGGTTAGCATGGGCCCCACTGTGACAACAAATGCAGGTGGGGCCCATGCTAACATCCCAGTGGTGTATAGAAATATATCTAGTTAGATGACTCGTATCAGAGCCAACTGGCCCAGTGGTTAGCACACTGGCCTGTGAGTTGTAATACTTGTAGCACCACCTGTTCTGTGATTTGTTTGCAATTATGGTTTCAAAAGTCATAAAGAAATACATTCACCATCATTCATGGTTCAGGTGGTGCTCTGAAATGCAACACCCTCATCCTCATCCTCCATTAGTGCAGGCTCTGTGACTCATTCTAATAACAAAAGTGTGCATGCTGGAAAGATTTTAAATGATCTCTCATTATTGACCACTCTCTCTTTTCACTAATTGCAAACACTCCATATTCTTCTTATGTGCTTCTGGTAGTCGGGAATTTATAGCTAGTAAACCTCTTATAAATTTGTAAAGCTGTTTACAGTTAGTGATTTCTGATCACATTCTTTAATGATTTGTTATATGCACAGTAGCTTTGAGATACCTTAGTAATTGCTTATATTGGTAAAGTGTATTGTTTTCCATAAGTTAAGCTTGTTTACTTCCCCAAAAATGCCCCAAATTAAACGATAATTCACTTTTAAAAATTGATGTATAAATAGAATGTGTTAAGTGATGACAATACAAATACTTGTATATTGAAACAAGTGAGTGTCTTAATGTAAAACTTTTTATACTAGATGTTATTTGTATTTTTAAACTGAAATTTCATGGACTTTACTGATGAGTTCCTATTTCCTCAAAATCAAATGAAACTTGTGGGCAAGTCTACGTAAAAGTCCGAGATTTGCACAGAAAGCACTATATTTTTCTTCATATTATGGCTGAGAATATTGTATTAATTTGGTGTACTGGTCCATCCAGTAGTTAGTTTTACTGTAATGTAGAGGTAAATGAAGGTCTCTCAACACAAAATGTGTCAAGTCTGTGTCCAGTCCATCCCTCATCCCTTTAAGAATACTTTTTTTTTTTTAACCAGTCATACTATGGGTTATATTGCAGTATTAACAGTAGGCTGGCACAGTAATAGACCTTGACTGTGGCATAACAGAATACAGTATACATAATATACTGTACATGAACTTTACAAATTGACAGATCATGGGACTTCATTAGCACCAATTAAGTTATATTGATAATTTGCAACTGAAAATTGTGTGTATTGTTGCAGTAGTATTACATATATTCAACTTTAAAACATCTGCCTTACCCTTAAAGGCTATAGCATGAGAAGATTGTATATAGAATAAAAAAGGCACAATGCAGTGACTGGAGCTTTACACAAATAACCCACATACTGTATAGGAGAATAAAACTTTTGACAACGATTCGGTCCAACTTAATTCGAGTAGTTAATGGTCCAAGTCAGACTGAAATGTCGTCATAAGTTTCATTCTCCTATGTATGGGTTATTTGAGTAAGATTGTATATCTCTCATAGAGCTCATATTTAAAATTGTTTTATTGGCCAACAAACCATTAAGTAATTATGTTATAGGTTGGTGGTTCCAGTGGATGTACTGTCTTGTGAGGTCTCGCAGAATGGCTTATCTCATCTCGCTGTGGAGGGTCTTCAGTCATCAGGATGCATCATCACATTTATTCTTCAGGTAAATTTCTAGTACCTTTGTACCAGTACTAAATGAACCAAATGGGTTTAGTGTTTTGTAATAATAATTATAATCTATTGAAGAAACATAAATATGATACAATTTTTTTGTGAAAAGATCTATTTTGTGCAGGTTTAAAAAAGTAAAACTACTCCAATAATACTAAAAAACCCACAATCAAATCCCTGGGTGAAAAAGTTGGCGAAGAGTGAAATTGATAGATCGCATCCTGATCAAATTTATATTTTATTTTCTATTTCAGTATTACTTTGGGATGGCATCAGGTATCTGGTGGATGGTATTGACAATGACCTGGTTCCTGTCGGCAGGGAAGAAGTGGTCATCCGAGGCACTGCAGGCTTATGCCTCTTATTTCCACACTGCTGCCTGGGGTCTACCTGCTGTTTCTACAATTCTCATCCTTACTCTTAAGCAGGTGAGCAAGAACTATCATGCATTTTAAGTCTTCATAGTGATTACTCAGTTGTAGCTACAGGAGCAGAGCTAAAATTGTGGTTTCTCATCTTCATAATTATTCTATCATAAGGCTTAACATTTGCATTGGTTGTGCACTTATTAGCACTTCCTGTACTATAAACCATGCTTCTGTTATACTGTTGTTAGTGATTACCCTTACAGAATTCTTTTAATACCTCTTATTCTGCTTGTTGATATTGTGTGATGTGTTAACCAATGCAAGTATCATGGCTATCTCCTAGAGTGAATTTTAAAGACTGTGGCATGAGAGGTAAAGAAATACAGGAATGTGGAAAGAATGTATTGCCCAAGAAGTTGTAAACGTTACCTACAGAGGATCATTATGCTTGTCTGAGCAGATCAAGGCAATTCATTAGTAAGAAAAGAGAATTTGTGACCAAAATTTTACTGCAGCTCCATAGCATTCCACCTGTGCACATGCCCCTTTCTGCTGGAGACAGCATTTGCAAATACAATTTTGAATTGCCAAATCACAACCCCTCATCAAAATGTTGCCAAACTGCAGAGATCTTTTTACTAATTTCATCTTAAGTAACTTGTACATTATGAACTTATTTATCATCCACTGATTATTTTTAATAAAAGTGGCAATTTTTCATAAATGGTAGCTAGCATAATATTATATAGGTTTCTCCTTGCTTTATGCAGGTTTGATTTATGTGCTTTTGCTATTATGCATTGCCCCCAGTTCCATCAGTAATTTTGTGTGTGTATGTGTGATACTGTTGACATGCATCATGTACTATGAGTGCAATTTGTAAAACTTGTTTAACATTCTTGTATGGAATTAAATACTTTTGTCCTTCCTGAACTTAGTACAGCTGCTATGAACCTGGAAGACAACTAATGCATAAAACAGGTGACACTTGTACTCAGAAGAATTATTTCCAGGTGGATGGAGACGAGCTTGTTGGTCTGTGTTATGTTGGAAATGTACACGAGTGGGCCCATATGAGCTTTGTAGTGGCCCCATTGTCCTCCCTTTTGGCCTTTGGTACGCTATTCATTGCATTTGGCTTTGTGGCACTCTTCCGCATTCGTCGTGCAATCAAGAACGAGGTGAATAATTCTCAGAATAGTGAAGGTAACTAAACTTTTCTTAAAGTATATTAGATATAACATTCATGCCCCATACATATCCAGTTGTAGTTTGACTTCCCAACTTCCTATTTTATCCTGGTCATCTAGTAATATTATAAACATTTTCTACCTTGATGCATGTTTCTACACATTGTCCATCCATGGCAGCTTGCCTCAGGTTTTAAGTGTTATTACACTCGGGATATTGCTAATATTTTGACAATTTTTTCATAATTTGCACATTTATTATTAAAGTACAGTACTTCAATAAATCAACAATACAGGTAATCGTATACCTCTAACATTTCTGTGTTGTCAGTATTTACATTTCGTGTATTCACTGGATTCGTACATACAGATACACTGTACTACAATATCCTTTCACCATTATTTCTATCTTTCATAACTCCATATTCACTTGTATCTTAAGTTCTATGTTATTACCTGCTATAATTATTACACACAAATACACTTCTATAATTGAGTCTTGAAGTTCTTTCAAATTATGACCTTGACCTCCTTTTGCTGTATGGAGCACACACAAGTGCACTCTACACTATATTTTGTTGTGTGAGTATAATTATTAATTACATTAAGAAAATCTTTCTTCTGTTATATTTTCTTGATAAAAATACAACAGTCACATTGAATGTTGATCATTAGTTCCTTGACAGTCACCAAGTTTGAGGCAGTTAACACAGTGCATTACCAGTCTGTTTATTCTTTTTGCATAGAATTCTGGTAACTGATTATGGTAGCCATCAACAAATAGCTGTCATTACATCTGTGTTGAAAAACTCCTTTCAGTAACTTCATCAGAGGCTTTAACAGATGGAGATTGCTGGGAAAAAGATCGGGGCTGCAATTGTATTTTGGACAGGAAAAGTACTGGACACAAACTTTTCAATCTACCCTCTGATTTAACCATACATTTGAACATCTTTTATCTTGCCTGGTAGCTTCTGTGTCATCTTTTGGTAATTCATATGTACACACTAACTTGATCTCTTACTATCCCCACATAATTTTCACTCAAGTTAATCTCTCGTATTCTTATTATATTTATCGTGTGTGTGTGTAAAGGTAGAAAGTTAAAAGTGAACATAGATAAGAGTAAGGTGATGAGGGTATCAAACGATTTAAATAAAGAAAAATTGGATATCACATTGGAGAGAGGGATTATGGAAGAAGTAAATGTTTTCAGATATTTGGGAGTTGATGTGTCAGCAGATGGGTTTATGAAGGATGAGGTTAACCATAGAATTGATGAAGGAAAAAAGGTGAGTGGTGCATTGAGGTATCTGTGGAGACAAAAAACGTATCCATGGAGGCAAAGAAGGGAATGTACGAAAGTATAGTGGTACCAACACTTTATATGGGTGTGAAGCATGGGTTGCAAATGCTGCAGCGAGGAGGAGGCTGGAGGCAGTGGAGATGTCCTGTCTAAGGGCAATGTGTGGTGTAAATATTATGCAGAAAATTCGGAATGTGGAAATTAGGAGAAGGTGTGGAGTTACTAAAAGTATTTGTCAGAGGGCTGAAGAGGGGTTGTTGAGGTGGTTTGGTCATTTAGAGAGAATGGATCAAAGTAGAATGACTTGGAGAGCGTATAAATCTGTAGGGGAAGGAAGGCGGGGTAGGGGTCGTCCTAGAAAAGGTTGGAGGGAAGGGGTAAAGGAGGTTTTGTGGGCGAGGGGCTTGGACTTCCAGCAAGCATGTGTGAGCGTGTTAGATAGGAGTGAATGGAGACGAATGGTTTTTGGGACATGACGATCTGTTGGAGTGTGAGCAGGGTAACATTGTGTGAAGGGATTCAGGGAAACCAGTTAATTGATTTAGTTGGACTTGAGTCCTGGAAATGGGAAGTACAATGCCTGCACTTTAAAGGAGGGGTCTGAGATAGTGACAGCTGGGAGGGACTTTTCTCAGCTGTAGTATCTGAGCTCCTCTGCAAAGACAGTGATTATGTATGAGTGTGGTGAAAGTGTTGAATGATGATGAAAGTTTTTTCTTTTTGGGGATTTTCTTTCTTTTTGGGTCACCCTGCCTCGGTGGGAGACGGCCGACTTGTTGAAAAAAAAAAAAAAGTGTGTAAACATCCATATGATATACAAAATTCAATTTTCTTGCATTTCACACTACTGTATTAATTTACAATTCATTTTGCTTGCAGTTTCGGGTACACTGCTTCTGTCTAAGATGCTCTGTACTTTTCTAAACTTTTCTACAGTAAATATTTCTTTACCTTTACAGAGTAATATTTCATCATAATTTTTAAAATTTCTTAGTACTGCATATACTTAAAACTTTTCCCTTAATTCCTGTGCAGGAACTAGTTTGACCTTAGCTGCCAAATCTTACCAAGTAGCAACGAATGTCAGTAAACTAGAGAAACTCATGGTACGAATTGGCATCTTCTCTGTCCTCTACACTGTTCCTGCTGTGTGTGTTATTGCCTGCAATGTATATGAATACCTCAGTCGTCAGCAGTGGCGAATGATGGCATCAGTTGCAGCTTTGCAGTGTGGTGCAGGATTGCACAGAGGTGGACTTGCACACCAGCAGTATCATCGTGGTATTAGTGGAAGTGCAGGTGAGTGTGGCCCTAATGTATACTTTTGGATATGGTAAGGATATTTGGAAAGATTTATTATTTTTTAACACGTCAGTTGTCTCGCTGAGGCAGGGCGACGCAAAACAAGAAACTCTCCATCATTCACACACAATCACTGTCTTTGCAGAGGCGTAGAGATACGACAGTTCAGTTGTCACTCTAAACAGCAAATATCCCAGATCCCTCCTTTAAAGGGCAAGCATTGTACTTCCCATCTCCAGGACTCGCGTCTGGCTAACCGGTTTCCCTGAATTCCTTCACAAAATATCCTGCTCACACTCCAACAACTCGTCAAGTGCCAAAAATCATTTGTTTCCATTCAGAAAAAAAAAATATTGAACTGTCTGGGCCATACATTACTACTCAACTACAGTGGACCCCCGAGTTTCGTAAAAACTTCACTCCTGAAGTCTGCTCAAGTGCCATTACCGAACGAATTTACTCCCTTAAGGAAAAATTTCACGTAGGTTAGTCTATTTCAGACCCCCAAAAATACACTTCCACAAGAACTTACAAAATTATACTTACATAATTGCACGATTTCCGGGGTATTCGTTAACCGAGGGTCCACTGTATTTAAAAAAGAATAGCTTTTAATGTGTTTTTCACTATAAAATGTATTTACATGCTGTACTTTTAATAGGAAAATATGATCCAGTAATGATGAATTATATATTAGTCCCTGAAGACTGTTGTAAACACTGATATTTTCTTTAGCTCTATGCTGTAATCACCTTTACATCTTTCATATTTCAGCTGAGTGATAAACCTTTAGTAGCATTATAAGTTATAATGCTGCTGTGCTTTTGTGCTTTTCAAAGTTTTTTCTTTTTTGTTATCTACATTGAAAATGGGATGAGAAAGTAGGATACACTTAAGTCTGTGGCCTGATCACCTCTGTATATTCTTAGTGCAATAAGCAACTATATTTAACAGGGGAATTATTGTGAATATTGGTAGATAGAGTAACAACACTAGAAACAAGGTTACAAAATTCCAAAGTGTGACAGGACAGAGTGGAGAAAAAGTACAGCTAGAGAAAGAAAAAAAGTAGAAAAAAGTACTTAAAAGATAAAACCATACCACAGATGTTGTCCATATTTCTTCATATTCACTTCTTCCTTTGTATACCCTGTTTATTGTTATCTCTTATTGTATGGACTTTAATTTTATCTCAGTGAGAGCTTACTATCAAAATATTAGTTATTTTATGTGCATCATATGATCCATACATATAGGGAAATGTTATCTTGTAGGCCCACTGCCAGTTGGGAAAACTAATCAGTTTTACAGATATTAACCTCTGAAAGATATAAATTATTCTTACAGTATTATTTTTAAAGGGAAGCACTGAACTCTTAAGGGTCATACAGCACCTAGAAAATGGGAGGTAATCAGGTTTGATCTAAGGAAAGGGAGGTTAGTTCCTTAGATAAAGAGCCCTTCACTGGTATCCAAGCACCCTCTTCCTCATACCCTGACTAATGAAAGATACAAAGGGAAGATGACATAACTTCTGTCGTGGCAGATTATTTTTAAACATAATACAGTGGTACCTCGACTTACGATATTTTTTCATTCCAGAATGCTGTTCAAGTGCCATTACCAAACTAATTTATCTCCATAAGAAATGTTGTAAAATAGACTAGTCCTTTTAGACCCCCAAAATTACACTTACAAAAGCATTTAAAAAAATAAACTTACATAAAAGGGTGAGTTTGGGGACCATCGTAAGTCGAGGTACCACTGTATTTGTTCCAGATATGTTATTTTTGTGAATAATAATATTCACCAGTACATTTTATGGGCAGAGTGTACACTGGAGGAGAGTATACCGTCTGTGGAGATCTTCATGTTAAAAATCTTCATGTCACTAGTAGTAGGCATCACATCAGGCATGTGGATCTGGTCATCAAAAACGGTAACTATTTGTTCTAAAAATCTGAATTTTACACCATTAATTTGTATTCTCAATAAAGCAACTAGTTCTATGTAAGTCATATTGTATCAGGAATAATGTATAAGAAATGCCATATTTAACTTAAGATATAAATAGATAAACTAAGATGTTTAATAATTTTACATGACTAGCTTTGGATATTGTATACAAGGAGTTGCACTGCAGCAAAGAATAAATGCCATCATTGCCAGAATCTGGGCTAGTGAATGAATCATCTGTTTGTGGGACTGTGTAGATATTGTCTTCTGCAAGTTAAATTGAGAGCCCTATAACAAAGTATGGTAACTAAAGCTTCATAGCTCCAATCTCAAGTCTATTTTTCTACAGAATTTGAATTTGGAGCTTATTGTTTTCTACCACACAGTCCCTCGTCTATAAATAATGAAAAAGTTTATTTAAGAGGGTAAAAAGTGGAATGTGTCAGGAGTGTGGTCGTACCAACACTTTCATGTGGTGCAAGACATAGGTTTTAACGATACAGAGAGGAGGCTAAAGGTGGTGGAGACGCCATGTTTGAGAGTAATGTGTTGTGTGAATATAATGCAGGAAATTCTTAGTGCAGAAATTAGAAAACAGTTTAGGTTTACTGAAGATATAATCCATAGAGCTGAAGAGGGGTTCTTGGGATGGTATGGGCATTTAGAGAAGATAGAGTAGAATAGGATGGGGTAGGAGGAGGAGGGCAGCATAGCGATCATCCCAGGAAGGGTTGGAGGGAGAGGGATAAAGGAGGTTTTGAGCACTAGTAACTTGAGCATCCAGCAGGCTTGTGCGAATGTATTAGATCAAACTGAGTAGAGGGAAATTATTTTTATGCTTTCATGTGCTGTTGGAATATGAGCAAGGTAATATTTGTGAAGGTATTAAGGGAAATCATTTAACAGAACTTGAGTCTTTGAGGTGGAAAGTAAGGTTTAAATATATGGACCTGCATCTCTACTATATGGAGTGTCTGACCTGGGGGAAAAAAAAAACTTGTATAAAGACAAAAATCAAGCTGATACAGACCCAAATCAATCATACAGAGTTTTGAGACTCTGCTCGCAGGTTCTAACCCCACCCGTGGTATGGTTTGTGAATGAACCCAGATGGGTAACACACACAATAGGAATATGAAAGAGATATGACTGCAGACACAGCACAAAAAAATAAATTATGTAAATAAAGTGCAAGATAATATAGTAGTCGTGTTTCTCATGGCCCACAGATATAATCTAGGAATAAATAAATCAGTATCTCTCTGATGAAAATTAACCTAAACCCTGTAAATTGCAGCAAATAGGAAATCCAAATGGGGCATTTCCAGTTATGAATGGAAATATTTTTGCCCAAAAAGTGTGTTAAGTTCATTAACCCTTTGGGGGTCCAAGGGGTGTCTCTGAAACTCGTTCTCAGGGTCCACGAATTTAAAAAAAAAAAAATTATTTTTCTTATGGAATGATAGAGAATTTTTCCGATCATAACGCCACAAAAATTATGAAATTTGATCGAAAACTAACGGAATTATGCTTGCAAGTTAGCGGTAGCCATGACACTTACGCATCGGCGATTTCGCCCACTTTGAGCCCTATTTTCGGCACAATGCAATGTTTCAGTCTACTACAATTATAGCTATTTCGCTAGAACTCCATTTGTTCTATCGATTGAGTACACGAAACTGCCTATTTACCAATTTCAACTACCCAAAATAGTGGTCAGAAAATGGCAATTTGGCCAATTTCACACAAATTTCAAACGATGCCAATTTCAAAATAGGACCCATAATAAACAAGACAGACATTCCTGGCACTAAAATAACATCTTCTCTGTTCATTAGTTACGTCTCAAGGCCCTCTTACATTACTTTTGCTTTCCATTTTGAATTTTTATTCTCACAAAAATAGAAGATTTATTGTTATGTATACAACTGCATCATTGTAAAAATGGTATAAATAATATCAGAGCACTTGTGCATGAATATTAGACTCGCCAGTTGATGTGTATTGACGCATGGTGTGATTTGTTTACTCTTGAACATCGTCAAAATCGAACATTTTCGCTACTTTGAGCTCAATTTCAAGGTACTTGTTATTGTCAAACCAATCAAAATCATCTCTATTTCTGTAATATATCTTCCATTTTATCAAATAAGAACAAGAAAACGAGAATACAACAATAAATACCATACGAAAATAGACTGCAAAGTCGCTGTTTTAAACCAAAAACACGGTCAGAGTTTTTTTTTCCTCATTATGCACTGTGTGGTGCAGGAATTTTTTTATACCGCGCACACTGACCGCACAGACCCATTCTATCACATCTAGGCCTAACAGCCTGTTTCTGCTTGATTTGAGGGCGCTAGAATTTAGGAGTACTAGTACGTCAATAACCCCAGTGCGTAAGACGTACTAGTACGACCAAAACCCCGAAAGGGTTAAATAAGACAGTGCTATGAAAAACTGTTCTTCATTCCATGTGAAGGGAACGAGGTGAGTAAATTCGTGTGACTGTCAAATTAAGCATGGCAGTCACAACTATGTATACAGTCAGCAGAGATTTTTTCTACAAGTACATGTACAAGGTATACAGTCCTAGCTGACATCAATGACATACTACTACATATATAGAAAGCCACTTGTTATGCAGAGCATTTCAGGCAAATTAGGTCAGTTTTGTCCCAGGATGTGACACACCAGTCGACTAACACCCAGGTACCGGTGTAAGGAAACACGTCCGATATTTCCACCCCTTCGCCGGGAATTGAACCCGGCTCCTCACCGTGTGAAGCGAGAGCTTTTGCCACCAGGCCACAGGGCTCTGTGACCTGAAGGATGGGGATGGGAATATTATAGTTTGTGGAGGGGCGTCTGAGCTATAATGTTGGTGTCTGGCAAGACTGATGGAGTGAGTGATGGTGCAAGTGTTTCTTCTCTATTGGGTCAGCCTACCTTGGTGGGAGATGGCCAGTGTGTTTGTAAAAAGAAAATCATCTTTACATTTATATTCAATAGATTACAAAGAAATTTTCACTGTAAAAGTAATACTTTCTCCAAATTGGTATCTTATTTTATACTGTAGTGAAGTGTTATTAGCTAATAATAGTATGGTTTCAGGTAATGTTGTGGCGGAAATTCTTCCAGGGATTGTGTGGTCAACGTCAAGCTTTGAGGAAAAAAGATGGCCATATTTATCATCCTCCCAACCAGATGGTGAGCATTGTGAAGTCCAGAAATGGTCAGCACCAAGCTGCTCAGCATCCTAAACAATCACGGCCATTATCTCAGCAGCCTACAGATTTACCACAATTGCCCCTCATACTGCAAGGGCCAACGCCTATGCATTTTTCTCAAGTGTGAAGTTACTTGATTGAATTAATTATTATTTTGCCTTCTTTAATTTTTTTTTATTTAATTAATATTGTTATACAAAGTACAATAGCTTTAATGATGAATAAGTTTCATTTTTGTTAATTTTTTTTGTCTGAAACTATATTTAGCTGAGTTTGGGTTAAGCTCCAGCTCATGGGCCTATATCTTAACTTTTGAACTGTTGATGTGCCATAGCTCTGTCATGTTTCCATTTAAATCTGATTATAGTCAACTTTTTTTTTACTATTTCCCAGCTTTTTCGATTTCTTGCCACAATTACACTGTAAATTATTTTAACTATGGCTCATTTGAGTTGTCTCTTTGTCTACTCATCCTGGACCCATCCTTATCAACTAGCTTATCATTGTCTACTGTTTTTCTCCAGAGTACTTAGCATGTCATTACAATATCATATTTAGTGTTGATTTTCATTCCTTGAGAATTGTGAAGTAAAATTCAGTCTTTCATTTTAGCTCTTGCTCCTAGCTCCAGCATCAGCAGGCAGCAAAACACTTAATTTTCTCTTGATCAAGTATTAACTATTTTAATTTATAGGGGCAAGCTGCAGCGGTTGGTCCCACCTCTTAACTTTTTGACAAGACTGAACCCTATCCTATATATAATTATTGCACCCCTCACATAGTTTGCTACCCTGTCACTGATTCATTGCTTATCTCCTTCCACTAATATTGAATTATTTCCTAATTTTCCTGTGGCTCATTTGGAAATGTAATTTCCAACTATGTCCTCTTGTTTTTGTTCCTCCAGTGATATTAGGCCTAGTTCTTGTATTTTCTTTGTAGCTCAGGCACCAGTATTTATGCTCTTCTTTACACTCTTTCATGTGTCACTTTGTGCTTTACTAGGCAGGGAGGTTCCACACTGCTGCATACTCAGGAATGGTTCTCTCATGAGATAGTGTGTTTTGAATGATTTTGGTAGATGCACATGCCATGGTGATTTTATATACTTGACGGTTGGCATTATGCATGTGGTGCTTGCTCGAGACATGCTTGCCTCTGCTTCCAAAACTTGGTCCATTATAGGCAAATGTCTCGGTTATAAACTGAAAATGTTACTTCTACCAACCAGTCTGACTTTATAAAAGAAGTGCATTATGCACCTTTATTTATTGAATGAAGACATCTTGTACAAATATATTTACAGTCTGCATGAGAAATAGTAGTCACAGTAAATGAGGTGATACTGTATTATATAAGTATCAGTTTGGATGCCAAATTTAAGTTGATCAACCCACAATTAATAACCATTTTAGGTTCAATACTTAATCATATAAAAGATACATCACACAAGGTGTACAACTGACTAGTATATAACCCAAAGTCCACACAGTGCATATACATGCAGCAACCATTTAGTCAGACAAGTTCACACAGTACAATGTGTACTCATCAGCAAGGCAGTCAGAGATAGTCCATTCAATTCTAACACAGGCAGAGTCCACAAAGCTAGGCAAATACCAAGTCCACTCAATAAGTATGCAGAGGCTCCTTCCTGAGACTGAGCTCACACCAGACAACCTTAATTATATAGTCACACAAGGCAATGTACTTGCCTATGTGGTTCCAGGGGTCGAGTCCAGCTCCTGGCCGTGTCTTTCAACTTGCTGCTTGCCAGATTCATTCTCTCCCAGCTTGTATGGATAAAGTTTGCCTCCACCCCCTTCTTTGTTGAGGATGTTCCACTTCCCAACCACTGTGAGATTGAAGAAATACTTCTGCCATCCCTGTTACTCATCTGTGTTCTTAACTAACAGCTGTGCCCCCCGAGCACCTGTGTCCTGCCTCGCCAATAATCTGTCCCTGCCTGCCCTATCAGTTACTCTGAGTATTTTGTATGTTATTATGTCATCCCTGGTCCTTCTGTTGTTCAGTTCCTTTAGTCTGTCTTTGTAGGTCATTCCCCTTAGCTCTGGAACTAGTCTTGTTTCATATTTTTGCACTTCCTTCAGTTTCTTAACATATTTCCTCAGGAGTAGGTGTGGGTTCCATACTAGAACCCACACCCGAGTGATGACCCTTTCTCTTAGAGGAAAAGTCAACAGTTTAGTTAAAAACCAGAATCCTCACTGGACATTACTGCCAAAAACCTAAGTCAACACACAAGTCCACACAGTGAACATAGGCTGTAGACAGAAGACAGTGTTCAGTAATTTGAAGTCCCAAAAATTGTTAGTTGTGTGTGAGGCTCTGTTACTTGGGACAACAACTACCTCTCATCTTTACCTAGGAGATGGCAAAAAAAAGTAAACTGACCTCTGAGTGAGTATATATGCATGCATGTACATGTGGGTGGAGGTGTTGGGAAATGTAAGAGGGGAAGTTAAGCCATGCTTATGTTCATAATGCAGATAGTGTAAGGGAGAGTACCAAACATTTTCTCCAGCTCACTGAATGTTAAAAATGGTACGGTAATAATGGTTTTCACAAAGGGGCTGGTCATTATCTCCCATCTGACAGGTCACTTGCTATCATAACACAAATTTAGCATTAATAATTAAATGGATACCAGCAGTGCTGTGACCCTTATGGGCTTAGTGCTTAATTTGATTACAACAATAATAAAAATAACCAAATTTACAGATGAACATGACAATAGTGCATTCAGTTTCCTTGTTCAGGTTCCTGCAGAATATTCTTCAGTGTGCAAGTCTGGGCTGTACTATTGATGTTCTGATTGTGTAATTTCAGGGAGAAGGTTACGGGTGAAGTCTACTCACAGGTACTTTACTGTGTCTCTGCAAGTTGTTCTCAAGCCAAGTGATATGATTGAGTGTAGGATTTACAAAACACTAAAGGTTTATAGGGCCATTGTGTCTTGTGTAGTTCACCCCCACTAAGTTCAGCTTGCTGTTTTCCTTCGGAGATTCTTCTCATGACTGTGTGGTGGTCTCGTGTGTGTGCTACTCTCCTGATTATCTGTTATAGGTCTATTTCCTCTGTGGCCAAATGTCAGGACTCTGCAACTGAATGCTCCTATGGGGGACTATAGTCTGTCCTCTATAGGCTTAATTTATTCAAGGAAATTGAAACTTCCAGCCTTAGTTTACCAGCCCTCTCATATTCATGGGTTCATTAATATGTTTACTCAGGATATTTTTCATTGCTAAGTTCAGGAACTTTTACTTCAGTGTTCCTGGATGTATTTTGAGATGTTCCCTTCTCTTAGTCTGAGTTACACTGACATTTTATTTATCTTCTCCATTACTTGCAAATTTGAGCAATTCACAGGTACATATATGCATAAAACCCTAGTGTAAATCTATAGTCCTATTGAATATTTCCAAACTAGTTAACAAATATTGTAAGTTGTATTTCTCATACAAGCATCCTAGAAATTTGTGGGGTTTCTTGTTATGACATTAGATTACCCAACATTTTTTAATGATGTGCAGTTTGCTAACAAATTCCATTATCTACATTTTTGTGTGTAATGAAAATCTGTAAGAAATCAAAACCTTTTTATATTTCATGTTTTATACAAATTACGATAGTTTGTGTTTCAATTAGGGTAACTCACGAAATCATAATGACACGATTGCAGTTAGGGTAACTGGTTTTGAAATTTTAAGAGCTCTTTCACTGTCATTTCAGTTAATGCTGTACCTTAAAAACTATGAATGGTGTTGCTAAGATGAGGGAAATTTGAGGTTTGTTATTGATGCAACCCCAGTGTCTATTGCAGCCCTCCAATGCTTGCTGCTTTGCCAAAATGTAAAGTTTTGGTTCTTCCATGTCACACACATCAATCTTCCCAAACCAGCAAGAGCGATCATCCCTTTATAGATTTAATATTTTGGATTACAGTAAGTATTCTAGTGTCCATCGTGGCTCCTTATGTGTAACACGAGTGGTAGAGGCGAGTATGCTCCAGAGAGGAAGAAGTCGTTAAATTAAGTAGGAATGAGGAGTTGTTGGACATGGCTAAAAGTAAGGTTTTTCATTAAAGTCATCACCTTCACCTATCGCTACACAAATTATCATCAAAGGTAAGTTACTCCTACTGTACTTATTTTTATTATACATGTACTGTATTGTATCTCTGTACATTACATGTATAAAAGATAAAACAAAAATATTTTTTAAGGACAAAGGTTAGTTTGTGGTTTTCAGTTTTGGGGGACCTCTTAAGAACATAACCCCCCCCCCTTCCATACAAATTTGTAGGGAAGATTGTTAGCTAATATCTATCACATAGTTATTCTTAGTGGCTTATTGGGATGTCAGTCTTCTCTCTCTCTCAGATCACTGTTACTCCATAGAGCCAAGATAATGGGCATTCATTATGGGGCCATTCTTTCTATCTATGGTTCATTGTGTTCCTGTAAGCATATATTGTAGGCTTGTGGCCTTATGTAGTATGATTATGGACTTAGTGTATGCCTTATGATCTACAGATGGATGCAATATTGAATTGCAGAATTCATGGTGATGTCATTTTTTTATTTAGCGACTGTAATTTGCCTTTTTTATTTAAGAATAATGGGTTAATGTTATCTACAGGCACTAATCAGGCTCATTATTATAAAATATTTGGAAAACTCCTAGTTAGTAGGTTGGTAGACAGCAACTGCCCAGGGAGGTACAGTGGTACCTCGAGTTACGATATTTTTTCATTCGAGAATGCTGTTCAAGTGCCATTACCAAACGAATTTATCCCCATAAGGAATAATGTAAAATAGACTAGTCCTTTTACACCCCCAAAAATATACTTACAAAAGCATTTAAAAAAATAAACTTACATAAAAGGGCGATTTTGGGGAATATCGTAACTCGAGGTACCACTGTACTACCATCCTGCCAAGTGAGTGTAAAACGAAACCCTGTAATTGTTTTACATGATGGTAGGATTGCTGGTGTCTTTTTTCTGTCTCATAAACATGCAAGATTTCAAGTATGTCTTGTTACTTCTACTTACACTTAGGTCACACTACACATTGGGTTTTCTTCTATTTTCTTACTAGTTCTTGTTCTTATTTCCTCTTATCTCCATGGGGAAGTGGAACAGAATTCTTTTTCTGTAAGCCATGCGTGTCGTAAGAGTCGACTAACATGCCGGGAGCAAAGGGCTAGTAACCCCTTCTTCTGGTGGGAAACGGCCGATTTGTTGAAAGATTTGGAAAACTACGACTTGTTTAACATTGCACAGGATATCTTGTCATCTGGTTTCCAGTTGCATTAGCAGTTTTGTAATACTGTATAAATCAAACTGGTACATATGGATGATTCACCAGTCAGATTATAAAGTGCTCCTATTCTTAAGACATTTACGTAACTCCTGTTCCTTGTGTGGAATGAATGTATGTGCACAAGTATGAGTGCCATGTGTATTACTGGTAGCATCCGAGTATCCCTTATCCAAAATTAAAAAAACTGAATTCTATTTTTTTTTTTTTTTTTGAGCACCGACGTGACACTACAAATAGGAAATTACATCGACTCTTGGGAGGTTCCCAGGCATTGTGCTGGTTTCTGTGTACCCAGACAGTTGACATGTGACCTCACATACCCTGGGTGGGGCTGTTAGTGCCAGTTTGTTTAACAACTGATGCTGGTATTTAGTTAATTCTGCTGTGCTTCTTTTGTTATTAAAAATAATTACAAAACTACCTTCAGGCTATGTGCATAAGCTGTATATGAAATATTGGGTCCTATCCCCCAAGCTATATCTCTAATTCCAAAATCTTAAGATGTTTCCAGCCCCAAGCATTTCGGATAAGGGATACTCGACCTGTACGTGGCATTAATGTGGTGCTTATAGTTATAACAGGATGTACAGGAAGAAATAATTAAACTACCAAATACAAAAAAAAAAACACTGACTTCATTGAAGCAGCCATCACCGAGAATGACCAACCACGGTCTAATAATTACTGCACAGGTCTTCATTAATGGTTGCATATCATTAGAGGGAACATTGGTTCTGACAATGTCCATTGGAGACTACCGCATTTAAAAAGGTTTGTAAAAAGACCACCATTTTGTTAACTATTTGGTATACATACCTTTGAAATTTGGGTGCATCTTTTATGTACAGTATTTATTTTTATATCCATTACTTAATACTTTTCTCATTTATCAAAAGTTTAGCTGTTTAAGTAAATGGAATGTAACAAAGTTGAACCATGTTTGTTTGGCACTTTATGAATATAATAAATGACCTTTTGTTCAAAGATGTGTACAGTACAGTTGTCAGTTCCTTAACTTGACTATTTAGTAAGTTATTAAAATTAAGTGTTTATATTATGTATATATATATATATATAGTGTACAGCATGTTAGCTTTTATAATCATTGTATTTATGTATATATTTGTGTAAATATGTATTAATGTGAGCAATATACATTAAATATGCATTGTTTTTGTTATTTTTGTCACCTTAGTATTGTCTTTACCTGTTTCTTCTTTCAGGATATTAAAAAAAAAAAAAAAAAACTTGTTTTAGAGTTGATTATAATTATGAAGGGCATCTGTCAAGGCACTACACAAAAATCATTCTGCAAAATTTTGCTTAAGCTTTGAGTAATAATTATGCCTCTAAACAAATGTAGCCTTGGTTGTTTTTGCCTTAACCTTGTAAAATGTATAACCACAGTCTCTTGTGGTGGGAAAACTTGTAAACAGCCAGATCAGCCTCTACTGTGATCTTATGAAACAGCAACTCCAGGTAAAACCCCCAAACATTAGGCATTGCATGCATTGACCTTCCCACTTCCAGGACTCAAGTTTAACCAATTAATTTTACTGAATCCCTTCATAAGTTACGTTGCTTACACTCCAACAGCACATCAAGCAATAACACACACTCTTCTCCACTCACACCGATCCAACAATCATACAAAGTGCTGGCTATTCAAGCCCCTAGCACTTAAAACCTTTACCTCCTCCTTCCCTCCCATCCCTCAAGTGAGGTTCCTTGATGCTGGCGATCTAGGGAATTGGATTTGTACTCCAGTTCCCTGAATTGAACCTGAATGCCTTCCATCCTCTCCCTCCACAGGTGCTGTATAATCCCTATGAGTTTAGTGCTCCACATAACCCCCTCCTTCCAGTCATTCCTGGGACAACCCCTGCTCCTTCTTTCTTCCACTAAGGTTTATTGCACCCTCATCTAACTATACCCTTTTATCCTCTAAATACCCAAAACACCTTGACCCCTCCTTGGCCCTCTTTAGGTATACCTTTGGTGACCCTACACTCTTCTCATTTCTCTGTGTATTATTCACACCACATTGTGGGAAAGTTATGCAGCAGGAACATTAGACAATTATATTGAAACTTCCAGGCCTCTGGCCTCCAGCATGTTTGCCTTATATCTGTACAACTGTATTGTCAACATTGTCCTATGCAGAGTGATGTCCAAGTGATTTAGACAAGCTAAATGCACTTTGTTTCAATAGTATTTTGTGCACTAAAATCCACTTGTATGCCTCATCTTCTAGTACTGTCCCTTTCTTTGAGGTTGTCATCTTGCCATGTACTCATTATTTGTGGTTGCGAGATTCTGGCCCTGCCTCTTAACTTGCTACTCTTCAGATTCACTCCCTCGTAGCCTCATGGGCCCTATCGTACCTGCTCTTAAAACTGTATGGGACCTGTCTCCACCACTTCAAGATCATTCCACTTCCAGACCACTGTGAGACTGAAGAAATACTTTGTAACATCACACTGGCTCGTCTGTGACTAACTTCCAACAGTGTCCGTGAGTTCTTGTTTCTCACCTCTCAAACAGCCTATCCTTGTCTACCTTATCAGTCTTCCCTGAGAATTTTGTAGGTTATGTGCCCCTGGTTTTTCTGTCCTCCAATTTTGTTAGGTCCAATTCAGTTAGCCTCTCATAGCTCATGCCCCTTAGCTCAGGAACAATCCTTGTTGCATATCTTCTCACTTTCTCCCATTTCTTAATGTTTTTTCAGGTGCAGGTTCCATACTGGTGCTGCATACTTCAAGATAGGCTTAATATGTGTTGTATAAAGGGCCTGAATTAACTAACATTATTCCTGTGTACTTGCCTATATGTGGTTGCAAGGGTCAAGTCACAGTTTGTGTATGATTGTGTGCATTTGTGTTCCATTGAGAATTTGAAGCCAATCAGCAGAGGTTCTTTTAAATTATGACATGAATTCTAAAAACCAGGAATGGTCTATAGAAAATTTACCAGAGGGCACCTGAACATGCCAATAGTTACATGAACTTTTCCCTAGTCACAGTAAGCCAGCATTGATAACTTTGCAGATTGAAACAGTCATTCAAGTTATAAATAACTTTGGAGGTGAAATTTTTTTTTAATCACTTGAAGATACCCCTTCAAGGAGACCTAATAACTCTTACCATTAGTGTGTGGGCATCATAATTCGACTGAGTATCTAAACTGCACCATCTCCCCTTATCCTTCTGAATACAAGTGCTGTACACTTTCCACTGCCAGAACTCTATAAATATAAATTTCATTAGCAAAACTTTCTTTAGGTATTTCCTGTTTTACAGCATTGACATTTGGTTAAATCATATTGTAATGTTATATCAGGCTGAATGTTGTTTGACACTTCATGCTTACAGCAGTCAGCTACAGTCTTAATGAGTTATGTTTCAATAGAGATATATGGGAAAATAAATCCATTAATTGGTTTAACAGTAATTTTTTTTTATTTACCGGGTAAACAAAATAAACTTTGGCAACAAGGACAAGGGATTCTCGTATATCCAGACTGCTGAAAATGGGAGGAGAATGAGCATCTTAAAGGACAAAGAGTTATGTTGGGTTAATCCATCTTGCACTAATGTTTTCAACCATTTTACACAGTTAGGATATTTGTACTCAACAATCTCAATAAAATAGTCTTAAAAAATAGTTACATTTATTGGACACTTATAGAATCAATAACAGTAATAAAAATATCAATTGTACAACTATTTGGCATAATTTAAACAATTTAGTTTTCTATAATTTAAAAATATATTCTTACATTCCACCAACATGCACGGCTGACTGGATCAACACCCACAAAACAGCACAGTTTGAGTGTGTTACACTTTAAATACTTTTGTATAAAAACTGACTTGTAGTTGTCATGCATTCAGAATCATCAGTTAATTGGTAGTGAACTTACCAAAGGCTTTGAGTATTAGATTCTATAAGGACAGTTAAAACAGAATCATCGAAGTAGAAAATGTTCATGTCCTCTAATTTGCCCATTTTATGCCATATTTACATTATTGTAATTAAAATGATAGGAAAATAGTAGGACTGTTAAGTTGCTAATGACAAGTTTTCTTCCAATTTAGCTCACAATACTTGGGCAAATGGGTCTCTACTACAAAAGTAGCTTTTAGTGATGTAAAATGATTAAACCAAGAGTCACTTCCTTTGACATGCAGCCTAATGGCTCTGGAAGAACTAAATAAGCCTGGCTCTATTCAGGTAGGCCAGTAGGACCTGGTACACAAACTTGTATTGGGCAATGGTCTGAACAAGTGCCATCCTCTGTTGCCTTAGGTGAAGAAGAACCTTTGGAGGATCCAAAGGAAGATTGTGATCTGTAGCCTCTAAAAGGAGGTCACACAAGATAGTGACCCCAGAACGACCCACACCTGCCGAACAATGCACCAGTACTGGGGTGTTGCGGTTGCGCCCTACACCCCGAACCTCCTGGTATGTGTACCTTCGCAGGGTTGATAATTCTTCCAAAAAACCTGTGGAATGAACACAAAAATGGTGCCACTTCATGTAACAATCTACATAATAAAAATTCTTGGCTATACAGTAATGCCCTGGGAGTTAAATAAAAGTGGTATTAGTTAGATGGACTATGTCTATCATGATCACCTAAAGTAGAGAGGTTATGTGACATACTCAGCGCTGTATAACCCCTGTGGTTTAGCGCTTCTATTTGATTATAATAATTATAATATGTGACATACTAACAACACTGAATTATAAGGTAAAGATGAACTAATACTATTATAACATTCATATGGAAACAACCAACCTGTATGGGGTCATAAAATGCCTGGGGATTGGGAGTTAATCAGTTTTGATACAATTATTATAATAAAAAAAGCGCTAAACCAACAAGGGTCAGTTTTGATACAAGGAAAGGGAAATGCAAATCCTTAAATCATGGGGGGAAAAAAGGTGGATGAACCTGGTATTTTTTTGGGTGCATAATTGTTCTTAGCTGATATTAAACTTCTGAGGCGTCTAGTATAATCCTGTAGGTGCCACTGTCATTCTTGAGGAATTTCAGAAAAGCAATATAGCAGCCAAGGTGGTTGCCAATCATCCATGAATACTAAAAGACAGATCAATATGAATATTGAGTATTTTAATCATATCTATTACTTACATGTTCTTTTAGGATCCACTGATCGATCCTGCCCACATGTGATGCCTTCTCCTCTTGGTGCGCTCTTCCAATCAGCTGGGGTAATAAGTTCCTAGCCTCTTAGCTGTTATCATTTTATGCACTCCACTTCCTTTTCACTTACCTCATTCCACCTTTTCACTACCCTTACACTGGTGAAGTACAGTACAGTACTTTCTTATATCACTGATGCTTTTATGGGTGTTCCAGTTTCCATCTATGTATTAGTCCTTGCTCAGATCCCCTCCTATAAAAATTGTGCACATCTACCCTATCAATACACAGCTTGCCTGATGTGAGCATGTAATCCCTGACCATACTGTATAGTCTGGCAACATAAGGTTCACCTTTTCCACCTCTCATATTACATATATTAACAAAAAATTAAAACTGGAATTTCCATTTAGAGCTGTAGGGGAGAATGAACACAAGGGCAGACAAGTAGTCATGTATTGTGAATCAGTTTCAACTAAGAAGTCAAAGGAATATGCATTAAGGGTGGACCATGGGAGAGGACTGTTCCATTGCTTAGCACTAAACCCATGTGGGTCATTCAGGCAAGGTCTGAAAGGTTCCAGTGTAATGAAGAAGGGTCTAAGAGTTTATTACTCTGAACACCAGAAGGAACAGACCAAGCTAGAGACCACTGTCTGCTAAAGGCAACACATAGCCATGATACTGGTGAGGAACCAATGACCCAAAAAACTGGACCTATCTTTCCTAACTTTGAATCAAATTGGATTGCCTCCCTTTCCTCAGGTGTTGTACCTCTATGGGTTTAACATCCCCCTTCATCTTGATTTTTTTGTACTTATGTATACATGAGGGACTATATATGAGGTGGAGGGAAGGAGTAAGGGTCTTGCTAGGAATGATTGAAGGGAGGGAGTAAAAGAGGTTTTGAATGCTAGGGGGCTTGGACATCCAATAGGCTTTTGTAAGCATGTTAAGATAGAAGTGAAAGCAAGTGGTTGTTATGATTTGACATGTTAGGGCATGAGCAAGGTAAAATATGAAGGGATTCAGGAAAACTGGTTAGTTGGACTTGAGTCCTGGAGGTGGAAAGTACAGTGCCTGCTCTCTGAAGGAGAGGTGGGGATGCTGCAGTTTAGAGGGTCATCTGAACTGTGATGTCTGTGCCCTCTGGTAAGACTGTTTAAATGAGTGACAGTGGAATCGTTTTCTTTGTCGGGTCACCCTACCTCATTGGGAGATGGCCGGAGTGTTATAAAATAAATAAATAAAACACACACTTCTCTTATGGTAACTAAAGCAGCACTTGAAAACATCAATTTTCATTCTGTTTACCTTGACCACTCATTCACATTCATGTTTATCTTTACTAATGAACTCTGGCTTCATATGTTAGTCAAGTACTTCACTAAATATGTATTAATTATTACTCACTAATATATCCAAGAATATCTTCTGGACAACCATGGTCAGCCCAATCGGTAAACTGTAAGTGCCAAATGGTGCGAGTCTTGCGTGCAGGCACATGAACCACCTGCAGTCGACTAGTAATGTGGGACCCACTCACTGTACTGTGCTTCCTGAACACTCGATACTGCAAGTGAAGGAACAGCATGATTAGACAGCCTTACATAATCTACAAAATACTGTAATACACTGAAATAAAAAGGAAGTATTATATTCACAGTGAAACTAAACCTACAGGGATCATGCAATGCCTGGGGAATTGGAGGTTGTCAGGCATGATTTGAGGACTGAGGGGCAGTCCCAATTACTTCAATCAAATCCCTTTACCAGCATCAGCACTTCCCCCCCCCTTTTACTTTGAAGGAAATACAAATAAATTAGACTCAATTACTAATGAGTGTGCAGGGATGGGCTCCAGCCTCTTTAACTTTATATTTCTTGCTATCCTATGGCTTTACAAAAGGCATATGATAAGATGAATGGACAGTAATGTGGCAGATGTTGCAAATGTATGGAATAGATAGTAGGTTGCTAAAAACAGCTAAGAAATTTTATATGGATAGTGGATAGGTACAAGGAAAGGACCATTTTCAAGTAAAAGTAGGACTTTAGACAGGAATGTGTGATGTGACCATGGTTATTCAATATATTTAGAGAGGGAAGGGGAGAGTTGTACAAGTGATTGCTAGGGTGTTGGGGAGAGGTGTGGGATTAAATGATGCTGAATCTTATGCAAAAGTAAGAGTTGGCACAGTTACTCATTTCCAATGATAGTTGTTTTGCAAGAATCTGAAAACCAGCTGCAAAAGTTGGTGGCCAAATTTGGGAAGGCATGTAAAAGTAAGAAATTAAAAGTGAACACAGAAAAGAGCAAGGTGATTAGGGTAACAAAAGTCTAGGTAGTGATAGGTTGAATATCATACTGGATGGAGGAAGTGGATGTATTCAGATATTTGGGAGTGGAAACGTGTCAACAGGTAAAAAGGGTAAAAAGATAGGTGGTGTGAAAAGGTATCTGTGAAAGAAAAGTTTATATATGGAATCAAAAAAGGAATTTTACCAGAATATAGTGGTACCAACACTTGCATGGATGTAAGGCATGGACTTTGAACATTGCAGCGAGAAAAAACTTGGAGGAGGTAGAGAGCAATGTGTAGTGTGAATATTATGCAGTTCAGTGTGGGGTCACCAAGGATAATTTAGAAGGCTGAAGAGATTGCTAAAGTGGTTTGGGCATTTAGAGGATGGAGAGAGACAGGATGACAAAGTGGGTATATAAATCAGGAGTGGAAGGTAGGGAAGGGGTTGGGGTAGGTAAATGATTGGATTGGATTTTTAGGTGCCTAAGCACCCACCAGGCTGGTATAAGCATGTTAGACAAGTACATGGAGCCAAGTGGTTTTTCATGGCTGTACTGTTGGAGTGTGAACAAGGTAACATTTATAAAGAGATTCAGGGAAAACAATTAGCCAGACTTGGGTCCTGGAAGTGTCAAGAGCAGTGCCTGCATTCTAAAGGAGGGCTGGGGATGTTGCAGTCAGAAAGTAATCTGAATTGTAATGTTGGCATACTTCTGGCAAGAGTGATTGAATGAATGATGGTGAATGTGGTTCCTTCTTTGGATCAGCCAGCCTTAGTGGGAAATGGCCTTTGAGATAAAAAGATATCAATGCACATTCCAACTTCAACATAGTCAGCATCAAATTTCACCTTGAAGCCACACCTACCTGTCCACACTCAACACTTGTGTTATCTGTTTGTGGCCAGTAAGGAAAACTCTTGCTGGTAGCAGTATCCCCTGTGACAGAAGTCAACATTACCACCAGATACACATCTGCCTCCCATACACACTGCCAGAAGTGTGCAACAGTGTTGGCGAGTGGGCCTTGGCAGCAGATGTAGAACCGCTGGCCCTCTCCAACACTTGCCTGCAAATTAAAACAAAATCCTGATAAGAGTACAAAATATTAGAACAAATCTCTCCAAGCATGTGGCTGTCAAACTGGCTTGGAATTTCACCTGATTATATTTGCTGTCAAAGCATCCAAAGAAGTTTCCATAAGAATATACAAGACAATCATGCTTACTGTTATGTGCGAAGCATTAATATAACCACTTTTATTATCCTTGGTGGGAGTAATCTTGACTCTGTTTTCTTCATACGGAACAATATCCTTGTAGCGGTTTCGTGGTATATTGTCTGGCTTGGTGGCTGTAGTGAAGTCAGCATTTAGTTTCATGCGTGGGATCAGTTCAAACTCTTGAAGAATATCGCCACTCAGTAATTTAGCCTCTAGCTGAACAGACTGGAAAAAAAGTGTATAAAGAATATATAAATACATTTGTTTATAATTAACAATACAAAAATTTAAACTCCTCAATGTATATCTAGTTCTTTGAGAGCATTTGGATTTTTTCACTAGGGAAAAAGTGATTATTATAAATTTTCTCAAATTTGGACCCTCTCTCATTATGCATTATTCAATTTAATAGAAGCACTGTATATTATTTATTCCATAATGGATTATGTTGTTTCAGCATAAAAGCTCAAAGGCAGTATTATAAAACAGAATTAGGGTATAATTTACATACCCGTGGGTCTTTTGGCCCTGATCTTGAATGTGTTGCTCCTCTCAGAACATCTGGAGTTGCCTCCTTTGTTGCACTTGTTCCATGAAGGTTTTCTATATTTTTCATTGGCTCACCAGTCCCAACAGCCTCCCATGTTGACATCTGCCCTGCCTCATGCAAAATGTGAGAATCACCAATATTTTCTTGTGTCCTCATGTGAGCAGTGGTACGAACTGTGAAGGACTCGGACACTGTATCTCGTGGTTTTGTCTGACCTGTATCGTGTACCACCAGGGAATCTGCACAAGCTTCTACTGTCTTTGTCTGACCTGAATTATGCACTGCAAGTGTGTCCTGGGCAGACAATGATGATGGTAGGACAGGCTCAGGCTGGCCTGCCAACACCATTGGACCAGTGGGTGGTGCTCCCCATTTTTTTCTTGGAGAAAGTTTAAGGCCACTCATTTCTCCACCTGATTCTCGCTGCTGTGCAGGTTGTTGCTTTATTGGGTGTGTTACTCCTGCTGTATGTGGCTGTTGTCTTAATTGTTGCTGCTGTGCTAACTTTTGGGATGTCTGTTGTTGCAACTGCTGCTGCAATTGTAGCTGGTGTTGCTGCTGCCTCTGTTGCTCCTGAATTTGCTGTTGTTGTCTTTGTTGATCTTGTGCCTGTTGTCTATGTTGCTCTTGTTGTCTTTGCTGTTCCTGAATTTGTTGTCGCTGTTGCTGTTCCTGTACCTGTTGTTGTCTTTGCTGATTCATTTGATGCTGCATCTGTTGCTGCTGCAAGTGATGGTGACTATTTGGATTAAGAATCTGAGTACCCTGTTGCTGCTGACTGTGAGCCTGCTGTTGCTGAGCTTGCAGCTGCTGCTGAAGCTGTTGCTGTTCCTTCTTTTGTTGCATTTGCTTCTGTTGTTGAATTTGCTGCTCCTTCTGTTGCAGTTGTAATTGCTGTTGTAGTTGTTGCTTTTGTTGCTGTTGTATGGACAACGCTTGCATTTGTTGCTGCAACTGCAAATGATGATGATGGTTATGGCGTAATTCTTGCTGTGCACTAAACACTGGTATCTGCCCCATGGCTGTATTAATTGCCTCAATGGGTCCTCGCTGTTGCTCTCCTAAGCGATTCTCAATATAAATTTGGGGATCTATTGCTGACTGTCTGACTGGCTGTGAGAGTGCCCTGCTTCTCCCTCCTTCTTCACCCCCTAACTGACCTATTAAATGACTTCCCTGGCCTGGTCCAACCACACTCATTGGATTATTATCAATCTCTGGAGCCGAGCGTGTACGCTCACGAGCTTCATCAGTTCTCAGGGCAGCAATATTTTGATAAATAGGTTCTTGTGAGTTTTGTACCACTCCCCCTGGGTATTGAGGATCTGTGTATTGTGATGTAAACTGTGATCCATAATGTGACGAAGTCGAATACTGTGTTGCAGCTCCTGACTGTTTTTGCTGAGACTGCTGGGAAGCCTGGTCACTTGTAAAAACTGGAGTAAGGTTAATATTTGTTCCAAGGGCTACACGTCCATCACTAAGTTGATATATTGCATCAAGGTCATTGCAAGAGTAATTGTGACTAAAATTATGGAGAGACTGGAAGATCGAGTTTCCCGTTTCTGTTGTTCTTGTTAATTCATTACGAAGACTCTCGACAGCTTCACTCAAATCTGCTAAATTTTCATAAGTGCGTGAGAGATCAGGTGATCCAAGACAGCCTAAGGAAGCTGTTAACAGTGCTCGCCGTCTTGAAGCAAGATCCGGGCTCATATTTCCACCCTAAAAATATATATAATAAAATGACAATAATAATAATTAATATCTTTTCTATCAAGAATGTCAAAGAGTTATCTCAGGGTATTAATACATAATTACGTATATCAAAGAACAAATCCCCCAAACAATAGCATCACATTTCTTCACAGCAAACGCTACAGACTGAGGGCTATATACCTGATTGATCGTGGCCAGATCTGGCGTACTATTACTGGAGGGTTTATTGTAGGGATATGGAGGTGGTGGCTTGTATACATGAAGCAGCTCATGCTCCTGGTCATGAGCTGCATCTCTCCCACTATCACTGCCTTCTAATAGCTCCCCAGCTGGTGTGGCTAACTCTGGGGTGCTGCAGAAAATACCTAATTCAGTTACAGTACATAAGAGTATGGACATCACTATTATGAGCAATAAAGTAGATGTCAGATTGGCCTCTTGCACTACTGACAGAATTTGCATTCATTATACAGTGATCATCTTTATATTACTGTAAACTTCATGAATCAATTTCTCACATCTACAAGTTTAAATCTAAATTCTAATGCATGCCATAAAAGGCAATAAAACTGGCAAGAGCAGACGTCTGGATACCTCTTCAGAATCTAAACCAAAAGCACAAAGAAAGGAAGTACGACTTTGGGATGTCTGAATGTAGTAAGTAGACAAAGTGAATAACTGTACACTATTATGCATGAAAGGAAACTGGATGTCTTAATACTAAAGGAAACCTAGATAAAAGGGTCAGGAGAGTTTGAATGGGAAGAAATTAAAAAAATTGGGGATACATATACAGTGGAACCCCGGTTAATGCACACCCCGGAAATCGTGCAATTATGTAAGTATAATATTGTAAGTGCTTGTGGAAGTGTATTTTTGGGGGTCTGAAATAGACTAACCTAAATGACATTTTTTCTTAAGGAAGTAAATTCGTTCGGTAATGGCACTTGAGCAGGCTTCTGCAATGAATTTTTTTTGTTAACTGGGGTTCCACTGTACAGTGGTACCTTGGTATATGTCTGCTTTGGAATAAGTCCAACTTGGTATATGTCCTGTTTGGACGCGAAAGTTTTTGCTTGGTATGCGACCTTTGTTTGGAATACAACTCGCGTGCTAGAACTTGTATGGGTCAAAATGAGTCACGACACCGTGTGACTGTGCTGCCGGAGTTTGACTTCATCACTGTAAAGTTTCTCCCCTCTAACACAACTTCTCTCATTCAACCCATGGATCAGCAGGTCATCAGAAACTTCAAGAAACTCTACACTAAAGCACTATTCCAGAGGTGCTTTGAAGTGACCTCTGACACAGAGATAACCCTGAGAGTGTTTTGGAAAGATCACTTTACTATCGCCCATTGCATAACTCTCATTGACAAAGTCTGGCAGGAAGTTTCATACAGAACAATGAACTCTGCTTGGAGGAATTTGTGGCCAGAAGCAGTGGCTGAAAGGGACTTTGAGGGCTTCGAGGCTGTGTCTATAGTGAAGGATATTGTCTCTCTGGGCAGGTCCATGGGTCTGGATGTGAGTGATGGTGATGTGGAGGGGCACAGGGAAGAACTGACCACTGAGGAGCTGCAGGAACTTGAGGAGGAGCAGCACAAGACTAAGATGGATGCACTCTCTTCAGGCTCGGAAGAAGAGATAGAGGAAGCACCTACTTCATTAATCAAGGAAATCTTTGCCAAATGGATGGAAGTCAAAAACTTTGCAGAGAAGTACCACCCCAACAAAGCCCAAACAAGTCGTAATAGCATTGTCTGGAATGACCAATGTCATATTTCTGAAACATCCTGAGAAGAAGGCAGAAGCAAAGTTCTTTGGACAGATTTTTAGTAAAAGTCAAACATGGTGAGCTTCAACCAGGTCCAAACAGAAAAAAAAGACAGAAAAGAGAAGGGGACTCTCCTTCCAAACAATAACATTTCCTCCTCCTCCCTTCTCAGCACTATCCTAGTAGGCACTTGACTTTTCAGCAAAGTGAAGTTAAATTTGGATTTATTTCATCTAATTCTTTTGTATTTATGTATGTATTTTAGTATTAAGCAGTGTTTAAATTATTTTATACAACCCCATCAATGTATAATATGCCAATGACAATAGAATTTTTTTTCATGGGAATGGATTAATCGCTTTTCCCATATTTTTTACGGGAAAATTCGTTTGGTATACGTCCTGTTTGGTATAAGTCCAAGGTCCTGGAACTGATTAAGAACATATACCAAGGTACCACTGTACTTCATAGTAGAGGATTCAGATGGTTTTTATGAAAAAAAAGGCAAGCAATAAAATAGAGAAAATAATTCAGGAGTATTGAGAAAGTATGTGGAAAGACATCTGTTAATGAGAATGTATCAGAGTACAGTGGTGCTGACTTTTGTAATGGTGTGAAGCATGATCTTTAAATATTGCAAAAAATGTGCCATGTTCCAATATATTTGAGAGTTCTACATACATATGCCTTTTTCTTAATGAAAAAAATTGTCTTTTTCTCCTTTTGACAATGACTTTATACAGCCTTGGGAATTTCAAATCCTCCAACTGATCTCTAATTATACTCTCATAGTTTGGTGGTAGTTGGGAGGGACTTATTCTCAGCTGTCGTATCTGAGCGCCTCTGCAAAGACAGTGATTATGTATGAGTGAGGTGAAAGTGTTGAATGATGATGAAAGTACAGTGGACCCCCGGATTACGTCATTTTTTCGTTCAAGTGCCATTACCGAACGAATTTATTCCCATAAGGAATAATGTAAATTAGATTAGTCCTTTTAGACCCCCAAAAATACACTTACAAAAGCACTTACATAAAAGGGCGAGTTTGGAGACTATCGTAAACTGGGGGTCCACTGTATTTTCTTTTTGGGGATTTTCTTTCTTTTTGGGTCACCCTGCCTCGGTGGGAGACGGCCGACTTGTTGAAAAAAAAAAGAAGTGTGGGGTTCACAACTAAAAAAACCTTGGTTCAATCCTCAGGTCTTGCTGTTCATGTTCACCTAGCATTGACTAAGATACCTAAAGAGTAAGTCATCTGCTGAGACTGTATCCTAAGGAAGAGGACCTAAAAACCCCAATGGAAATAAGCTATAATGCTTGGCTTTCTTAAATTATTCTGCATTGTTAACCCTCCCGGGTTAATAATATAAATAAATTTTTCGTATTCCAGGTTTTCTCGACAGTTGCCAATAAAAACCCTCTGCCGTCTTCACTTATTCCCTTTACACAAATTTCTTGCTCCCAATAAAAATCACAACCTTAAGTATGTATCATACTTTCGTTTTCTTTTTTTGCCACCCTGCCTTGGTGGGATACGGCCAGTTTGTTGAAAGAAAAGTATGTATCCTCACCTGTATGTATTGTGAAGAGGTCCAGGCATGAGTATTCCTGCCGATCTGCTGAGCTGAGGTATGGATGGGTCGGGATGTAAGGACAAGTGAGTGTAACCTTTATAGTGGTTGTAGTTACTCACTCCTCCTGCTGGTGTTGACACTGTTCAAACATAATAAAATCTTCTAAATTAAAAACAGCACTAGAAACTTTCCCCCAAAAATAATACATACCCCACTGCATTATTTCAGGCATACTGTCTCCCTTAACCCATTTTGAAGTTCATATAACTCGAGTGTTTGTTGTCCCGCACATCCATATCATACAGGCTTAGTAAATACCGTAAACCTTCAATTTAATGGACCTCAGCTTAATGGACCTTTGAAATCAGGACAAAATCCACTGGGTCAACTGATTCAAAAACAACAGATAAGGTCTGTTGGTTGCAGAACTGTCCATTATTGTTACAATCATGGCTGAACAGTTTCATCTCTCTCCACCACAATCACCATTGCTCTGTTAAACTGAGGTTTACTATATTTCTGGTCATAATGGCTGCAGCTGTTACTACACTAATTACATTTTCTAACAAAACTACACTATTATCATTAATGCATGCTGCAATTTTTATGTTAATGCAATAAGCAGTGTAGAGCATAAAACATTTGCTTTAAACATGCTAACATCTCCACGTCTACATAGCTGAGGATATGTATAGAACTTATATATAGGGTTTGCTACTATCTACAGTTTCAGTATCCATGGCAGGTCCTTGGAACATATCTCCTGTGGATACGGGGAGTCCTAGTGTAATTAAAAAATAAAAGCAGATATAGATACGTACAGCAAAAAAAAAAAAAAAAAAAATAATGAGGGATACCCAACCAACTTTTTGAAGAGCAGCCACTGTACTCTCAAAGCTGCAGTTCCCCAAATCTTTTCACAGATAATGCAGAATTCATAGTCCAGACTAATATCTTGCCAACATTCATATTTTACTGCTTAATTCATATTCCTTTTAACTTTTCTTGATTTATCCTGATTTAAATTATCATTCCTGTCTTTCACAGTTTTAGCTTTCCATCAAATCTTATGCACTTCCATATACACAATCACTAATTATTCTTTCAATATCCCTAGATTCTTTTGTAAATTTCCACAAATCTAATCACTTCATTTAATCTTTTAATATACAAGCTACATTCTTTAATATAAAAAATATCCCATCTTGAAGCATTACTATTTAACAATGATAATAATCAGCTTAACACTGATGTGTATGAAATGTCAAATGTTGCACTTACATTCATGTGCAGTCCCTTCCATTACATGGCTACTGGATATCTCTGGCTGAGAAGAATACAGCATAGTTGCTCGGATGTTAGCAGGGTTTACTCCTGGGCCATACTTTTGTATTAATGCAGTCTCATAGTCTGGTGCTGGTCGGTACTGAGGCAGTAGGCTCCTGTGATGGATTAACAAACCAATCGTACATGAAGAATTAGTTGCAATACCATGGCTGGAACATTTCACAGCTAACCACCCACAAATTGGTGATGAAAGCAGAAGCTTTGGTCCATCCTGGACATTACTAAGTCACAATTTTTACCTTTAACTTGTGGGTTAGTTGTGAACACAATAATACACCTAAAATTAGTGGTGTGTGCTCTTTGACTTATGTTTCAGGACATTTGCATGTGGAAAATGGGTAATTTAGCTGCAGGCTCTTGAGAGTATAAGGATCAAATGAAATCACCTAAACCCTTTCTCCCTATAAGCTGGATAGATATTACAGAGAAAACTCAAAACACAAAGCTAGCACTGATAGTCTTATGAACCAGGCCATTAATCAGGAGGCCTGGTCCCATAACAGAAGGAAGGAACAATGATCCCTAGTACTATCAACAAGTAGACAGGATTATAAGATAAAAGAAGACCTGCACAACTAATGAGACATTTTACTGCAACTTTTATCTCTTCAAATGATACCTGCTTAGTGATTAATGAACCAAATACTTGCAGATGGAAATGCCTTGAATCATCATTAATCTCCTTTACAGACAAACAGAATAAAGGCAGTTTCATCACCGCTGACGTATTAGCAGTCCTCCTTAAAACGATAAACATGGGCCAGTCGGCCTACTGTAGTGTTTATGTTCCTTTTTCCACTTCACCTTTTTCCTTTATATACTATGTCTGTGTATTGTTTGTATTGCCTTGACAAAGCTCATGGGAGAGCAACATGTAGCCACAGTATAATGTCTCATTACTTACAAGTGAGCCCTACCTACCTAACATTTTGTTGGTAATTCTACCAACACAGTCACAACAGGTATTTGGGAGGGCAGATGTATTTTGTGGAAAAATTACTCATGCACTGAGTCACCCTACTTTGGTGAGAAATGGCCAGTGTTAAAAGAAATTTTTTTTTTACTAATGCCACAAAATGCTGACATATCAAAAATACAAAATTCTTTCTTGGCTTCTAACTCTCACTGAGTATCGTTACTGTTCTAATTTACATTTTATCTTATCTTTTAATACCAGCCTTTTAGCACAATCTGTCTGAACTTCAGGTAATTTCCCAATAAGTGTCTCCATGTAATGTAATACATTATCATTATTAGTAGTAGTATTATGCACTCACATTAACCCTTTCAGGGTCCAGGGCCATTTTTGGAAGGGGTGCGCCAGTGTCCAAGAATTTAAAAAAAAAAAAATCTTATTTTTTCTTATGAAATGGTAGAGAATCTTTTTCTGAAGGTAATAAAACAAAAAGTACAAAATTTGATTGAAAATTTATGAAATTATGCTCTCGCGAATTTTGATGCGTCAGCGATATTTACGCATCGGTGATTTTGCCAACTTTGACTCCCATTTTAGGCCAATTACATTATTCCAGTTTACCAAATTCTTAGCTATTTCACTAGTATTACTTCTATTCTATCGATTGAGCACAAGAAATCGCCCAGTCAACTGTTTCAACTACAAAATAAAGTGATTGGAAATTGGTAATTTAGCCAATTTAACTCAAAGTTCAAAATATTCCAATTTAAAAATAGGGTGCAGAATAAACAATGCAGGCATTCCTGGCACTAAACTAACATTTCCTCTGTTCACTAGTTACGTTTTCAGTCTTTACAAATGAATTCCATTTTTATTTTTTATTCACATAATGAATTTTTATTCAAACCAAAAAATGGAAGATTTACTGTTATGCAATATTGTAATAATTGTACAAATAATATCACCACATTTGTGAACGTATATTAGACCCACCAGCTGGCGCGTATTAGACGTGTGAGGTCATTTGTTTACTCTTGAACATTGGCAAAAATTTAACATTTCCGCTACTTTGAGCTCAGTTTCAAGCCATTTCCAATACTAAAACCAATCAAAATCATCTCTATATCTGTAATATATCTTCCATTCTATCAAATGAGATCAAAAAATAGCAAATACAACTATAAAAAGTACACGAAAAAAACTGCAAAGTCGCTGTTTTAATCGAAAATTACGGTTTCAGTTTTTTCTCTCTCGTTATGCAGTGTGTGCTGCAGGATTTGTTTTATGTGGTGCACACTTACCACATTGATGTATTCTCTCATATCCAGGCCCAAATTTACCGCTCACAGCTTATCTGAGTGAGCTGAGCTCATGACGTAGAACTATGGTTTGGACCCTGAACTCAAAGCCCTAGAACTACGGCACGGACCCTGAAAGGGTTAAAATACAAAATGACGAGGGCAGATCAAGACGTCTTTACATCTAGTATTTTTCGTGTCAAAAATAAAATTACAGTGGACCCTCGGTTAACGAAATTAATCCGGTCCAGGAGCTATTACTTAAGCTGAATCTTTCGTTATCTGAAACCTTATTTCCCATAAGAAATAATGTAAATACAATTAATTCGTTCCACAAAAAAATAATCACAAAAAAAAAAAAAAACAACATTTACTTACCTTTATTGAAGAGTTGCAAGCATCTGGAAGGTAGAGTTGCTGACAGGGGCAGGATGTTAATGGTTGGAAGGGAAATCCCCCTCCAAAAGGACTTCAGGTAACAAGTCCCTCTCTGGGGTTACTTCCCTTCTTTTTCTTTTAATGCATGCCTGCTACACTCCCTGCATGCCTGCTACACTCCCTGCATGCCTGCTACACTCCCTGCATGCCTGCTACACTCCCTGCATGCCTGCTACACTCCCTGCATGCCTGCTACACTCCCTGCATGCCTGCTACACTCCCTGCATGCCTGCTACACTCCCTGCATGCCTGCTACACTCCCTGCATGCCTGCTACACTCCCTGCATGCCTGCTACACTCCCTGCATGCCTGCTACACTCCCTGCATGCCTGCTACACTCCCTGCATGCCTGCTACACTCCCTGCATGCCTGCTACACTCCCTGCATGCCTGCTACACTCCCTGCATGCCTGCTACACTCCCTGCATGCCTGCTACACTCCCTGCATGCCTGCTACACTCCCTGCATGAATGCTACACTCCCTGCATGAATGCTACACTCCCTGCATGAATGCTACACTCCCTGCATGAATGCTACACTCCCTGCATGAATGCTACACTCCTGCATGAATGCTACACTCCCTGCATGAATGCTACACTCCCTGCATGAATGCTACACTCCTGCATGAATGCTACACTCCCTCCATGAATGCTACACTCCATCCATGAATGCTACACTCCATCCATGAATGCTACACTCCTGCATGAATGCTACACTCCTGCATGAATGCTACATCCTGCATGAATGCTACACTCCCTGCATGAATGCTACACTCCCTGCATGAATGCTACACTCCTGCATGAATGCTACACTCTCTGCATGAATGCTACACTCCTGCATGAATGCTACACTCCCTGCATGAATGCTACACTCCCTGCATGAATGCTACACTCCCTCCATGAATGCTACCACTGGGGTGACACTAGGAAGCTTCTTTGGACCCATGGTGACTTATTTCACAGTGACAATCACTAAACCACCAAAAAAGACACCAAATATATTGTGAATCTTTGAAAGAGCGTGCTAGGTAATGTTCTCTCAATGGTAAACAACGCTTCACTGGTGTCCTGCGCTTGCGCGGAGCAGGCGGACACGTCTAATACCTTTCGGTAACCGAGGAATTTTTCGTTAACCGATTCCGAAAAAAGCTTACGTTTTCCGAAACTTTCGTTAACGGGACCTTTCGTTAACCGAGGGTCCACTGTATAACCCTGCTCTTGCCCTCAGCAATTTCCACCTGTTAAGGCCTCTGAAGAAGATCCTGGAAGGATAATATTTCAACACAGATGATGTGATAACAGCTGTTCGTCAATGGCTATGTAATCAGCCAAGAGAATTCTATGAAGAAGTCACAAACAAACTAGTGACACATTGGAACAGTTTCTTTAATAGGCATGGTGATTATGTTTGGAAGTAATCAATGATCAATATTCAATATGACTAAACTGAGCATAAAGACTTTTAGATCTGCCCTTGTATTAGTAACCCTTGTAATATTATTCGTCTTCTTCTTTCAACAAATTAGCCGTTTCCCACCAAGGCATGGTGGCCCAAAGAGAAAAACAAAAGTTTCTCTTTTTTAACTTTAGTAATATATACAGAAGGAGGGGTTACTAGCCCCTTGCTCCCAGCATGTTAGTCAACTCTTACGACACGCATGGCTTACGGAGGAAGAATTCTGTTCCACTTCCCCATGGAGATAAGATGAAATAAGAACAAGAACTAGTAAGAAAATAGAAGAAAACCCAGAGGGATGTGTACGTATATATATGCTTGTACATGAATGTGTATTGTGACCTAAGTGTAAGTAGAAGTAACAAGACATACCTGAAATCTTGCATGTTTATGAGACAGAAAAAAGACACCAGCAATCCTACCATCATGTAAAACAATTACAGGCTTTCGTTTTACACTCACTTGGCAGGACGGTAGTACCTCCCTGGGCAGTTGCTGTCTACCAACCTAATACCTAGAGCCCTTGTAATATTACCCCACTCTAATTTCATCATTATATACATAGTCTAATGTTTCTGTCCCCTTAACAATGTTCATTAGCTTCAGTTTCTCCACAAAAATTTGTGTACAGATGTTTCACAGAAAAATACCTCATGCAGTTACATTGCTTCCCGAATTTATGCCAATGTATTTTGTGTTTTGTGATTAAATATTATTATTATTACTGATTAAAATCTATTTGTAACTTTTTTTTGCCAGAATTTTGCCAAGAAGCCTAAGCAACCCCTTACTACCTACCTTCTAAAGCTCCCTCTGGCTGATGGAAGACTTAGATTGGAAGCATACAGAGCCACTTGCTGACTCCCTCCCTCACGCAGCTGTTGCTGTTGAGACTGTTGTTGTTGTTGCAAAGCAGATGGTTGTGAAACTTGACCATGTGATGCTATGACGACCTGTCAATGTATGAGAAAGTCATGATACAAACTACGCCTTAAGAACTGAAGGATATGAATAAAAACTTTAAAGCTTGCCAATTCATACTGATGCCTCAACTTTACCCAATAATCTTCCTGAATTCTTAGCCTTTTAACCTCCACCTCCTTCTTCAAAATATATTTTATAATCTTCTGAACCACATCCTTCAATCAGACCTGTTTTAATGCTAAATTTGCTATTATTATTTTCAAATGAGTATATTAATCAGAAACTAAGTATCCTTTCGTTAATTACAATTTTTGCCTCTGTTTAGTATGTCAAGTCAGAGAAACATAAATGACTTTTACTGTTCATAATGTTATACCATTCTGTTCCGGTAAAGTGGCTGGATCTGTTCATAGTCTCTCCTTCCAAGACAATAATCTTGTTGCATTTCTGACACTTACATCAATGTGTTTCTCATTGTGTCTTCCCTCACTCCAATCCTTATAATTAATCTTTTATTTTTATTCACATTAGAATAATCTCCATAATACCATCATACACATTTCGCCAGCTTATCACAATGGTGACTAACAACGCCTGCATTTTACATTGTAGCCCAGGGTGAGCATGGTTATTCAAGAAAAAGGCAGCAACTGAAGAAAATGCCTTGAATCAACTCTTATTGATACCACAGATATTAGCATCCAAAACAAAGAAGGTTTTCTGGCTTACATGCTCCTCAGCACAGTGCCCTCCTGTCCTGACAGTAGAGTTCATTCCTCATCACCTGATCTCTAAACTATGTAAACCTAATCTTACTGTGTACTTTCTATACACTTAAAAAATCTTAGTCTCCAAGCAAAATGTTTCATTAAGGTTTCCATTTTGTCAGTGTTTTCTTATCAGTTTCATCATACTTTGTGATTTAGAATATACAGTGCAGTATATAGTACAATATATTAAACATACCTGGTTCTGTTGGGGATGGTGAGTAGTGTTGAGGGAGTATGCTGACTGTGACAACATGCCATATGAAGGGTCACTCATTATCTGTGAACTGGAAGACTCTACTGCTGCACCCAAGTGACCACTTGACTCTGCTGGCTAAACAGTTAAGCAGAAAAAAAAAAAACTTGAAAATTCATTATGCAAACTAAAATAAATAATCACAAATTTATTTTCAATTTTCTAATGAAGAATGACAATGTTAAGTGAGTTTACACTAGTAGGACTTCTGGCAAAATTTAGTGTGAATAATGATTAATCATTAAATATTGTTCTCAAAATAATTGTATACAAAATGGACTGCAAAAATACAGATAAACTCCACAGTCCACACAATATTTATGAAGAGCAAATAATTTTAAAGGCTGTATATTTCCTAGACTGAATTTTACATGAATGTGTAAGTACGTATTAGAAAAAGTCTTTAAATAATAACCTATTTCAGATATTCTGTTCCTTCTACAAACACACACAATGACTCAAGAGAAACCAAATTAATGTTCTTAGAAAATGTGAATGATGCTTCAGCAAATGGCATTCTATGCACAGTACTGTTATATATAACTTTTGTGATTTTTTTTTCTTTGCAGGAAATAAAATTTCAGGTTTTAAAAGCAGTGAAGAGTTTTTACAAGGATAGTGAAGCTCAGGTTTGAGTATGTAGGAGAGAGGGAGATTATTTCCCAGTAAAAGAAGGCCTTAGATAAGGATGTGTGATGTCACCGTGGTTGTTCAATATATTTATAGATGGGGTTGTAAGGGAAATGAATGCTCGGGTGTTGGCAAGAGGTGTGAGGTTAAAAAATAAAAGAATCTAACACAAAGTGGGAGTTGTCACAGTTGCTCTTTGCTGATGACACTGTACTTTTGGGAGATTCTGAAGAGAAGCGGCAGAGGTTGGTGGATGAGTTTGGTAGGGTATGTAAAAGAAGAAAATTAAAAGTGAATATAGGAAAGAGTAAGGCGATGAGGATAACAAAAAAATTAGGTAACGAAAGACTGGATATCAGATTGGAGGGAGAGAGTATGGAGGAAGTGAATGTATTCAGATATATAGGAGTGGACATGTCAGCAGATGGGTCTATGAAAGATGAAGTGAATCGGAATTGATGAGGGGGGAAAAGGTGAGTGGTGCTCTTAGGAGTCTGTGGAGACAAAGAACTTTATCCATAGAAGCAAAGAGGAGAATGTATGAGAGTATAGTTATACCAATGCTCTTATATGGGTGTGAAACATAGGTGGTGAATGCTGCAACAAGGAGAAGGCTGGAGGCAGTGGAGCTGTCATGTCTGAGGGCAATGTGTGGTGTGAATATAATACAGAGATTTCGTAGTTTGGAAATTAGGAGGTGTGGGATTACCAAAACTATTATCCAGAGGACTGAGGAGGGGTTGTTGAAGTGGTTTGGACATGTAGAGAGGGTGGAACAAAATAGAAAGACTTCGAGAGTGTATAAATCTGTAGGGAGGGAAGGCGGGGTAGGGGTCGGCCTAGAAAAAGTGAGAGGGGGTAAAGGAGGTTTTATTATTACTGAAATGTAGAAATTAAAAAGGTACATGTGGTGACAAAGCATATAATTCAGAGGACTAAAGAAGGGTTGTTGAGGTGGTTTGGGCATATAGAGAATATGGAGAGGGACAGGCTGATGGTGTATAAAACTGGGGAGGATGATAGGAAGAAAAAGTCGTCCCATAAATGGAAGAAGGGAGGGAACGCAAGAGATTCTGAGTTTTAAGAGGCTTGAGCATTCAGCAGGCTTGCGAGTGTTAGATATGAATGCCAATACAGAGATAAGTGATTTTTTAATGGACATGCTGTTGGAGGATGAGAAGAGCAGTGCCTGCACTCTGAAGGAAGGGTGAGGATATTGCAGTTTGGAGGGGCATCTGAGCTGTAGTGTTGGCAGGCTTCTGGCAAGACAGTGATAGTGATGGTGAAAGTGTTTCTTCTTTTTTTAAGTCACTGTACCTCAGCGGGACACAGTGTTAAAAAAATACAGCAACGCACTAACCTGTATGTAAGACATGTCAAACTGAGGCAGAGAAGTAGTGTAGGATGCCAGAGCTCCCTGATCTGCAGAACTTCTCATAGTCAGGTCTCCCAGTCCACCACGATTGTCCACCTACAAGAAAGGGTTAATATTCTGCACAACATTCATATATCATTTATACAATAAGCAATTTATTTTCCATTCAAAATAGGTAAGATCATATATAGAGCCTTACAATTCCCTCATATATACCTTCAATGTTCAAAAGGAGTAAAAATGGACAGATTACATATAATTGCTACAGTGCTTCAATATTAATACGTGTTCAATGGAGTGATTGGAATTTGAACACATGGTCTAGGATTACAAGGACGTCATCTTACCCACTGAACCACAAAGTGGGGGTTAAGAACATGGGCTGGTAATCTCAGGGTGCAGGTTAGAATCTCAATCACTCCAATGAATTAATACTTTCATGTACACCATATTATAAATTTTCAGAACAAGTGCATGTGCAAGCTATGGTGAGTTCTCAGGAAAGACTCATGTGCCTAATCAGTTTCACAAATTAAACACACATGTCCACCTTTTCCAATTCTCTACCATCTTGGTAAAAATAACAAGCAATTGATTCCCACTACTTAATGCAGTTTTGCAATATTTTCTTCACTCTCATATAGACAACTATCCAAACACAGTACAGAAAAAACAGATAAGAAGGCATTGTGTACACAGCACTCAGTGTGAACTAGTGTTAAGTGATCCATAAATTGGGTGGAGATGATGAGGTTTGTGTGTTCATGGCACAGATGACAGCAACCTCAGCTCACACACTGAGGGACCAGGGGTCAATCCTGGCATGGGTGAAACATTAGGAATGTGTCCTTACACCTGCTGCTCCTGTTCACCTAGGTACCTGGGTGTTAGTCAACTGTTGTGGATCATATCCTGAAGAAGATTAAAGGATTCCAATGGATTGCTTAATTGGGTTATCTAGGATGGCCAACCCTCTGGGTTAAAAAATCCAAACAAAATGTTATTTTAACTGTGATGTCCATGTACTTCTGGAAATCCAGATAGGGAATAAATAATGGTGAATATGTTTTCTTTGGATTTTCCTACCTTGGAGGGAAACAAATATGTTAAAAAAGCATTCTTACTAACCATGTCATGTGAGGCACTGAGGTGGTGGGAATGATGAAGCTGTGCAGTCATAACAGAGCTCTGTAGGTCAGGGATGGCTAGGCTGCGGGTTTCTGTGCTACTGCTTCCCTCTAGCACCTCCTGATTCCTCTTATAAAAGGTATGCTGCAGAAAATAATATCTTGATAAACAACACTGGTTTGTGAGGAGCACTATGAAGTAAAGTCTCAAAAAACATCTGTTATGCAGGTTACTGCATTACTGTAATAAAGTGCCGATAAAATAAGGAGTTTATATTGTAAGGAAAAAGTGCTTCATCATACCACCCATGCTACTGCCCTAGTGACACTATAACGTCACTTCTCTAAAGCGTTCCAATATGCTAACGTTATTTATACAATTATGGAGCACTTTTTCTTTACAATATAAACTCCTTATTTTATATACAATTTACTACAACTATAAAGTAACTTCCATAACAGCATCTCTGAAGAATAGGAAATACGGCAGATTTGTATGGGTATGTCACAGTTGTGCTAATAATTATTATATTCTCAACTCAGGGAATAAACAGAGTTCAAAACCATGGCATCGCCAAGCCAGTATTATTATTTTCATGGGGAAGTGGTAAATATTTTAAAATAACAAACTGGGCTACAGAGAACACAGGTAATGAGGAGGATAAAGAGCCACTGGGTAGGTTTAAGAATGCAGTGCTAGTGTGTATAATAGAGGTTTGTTGCGGAAATAAAGACACTGGTAGAAGGGAATTCTTTTAATATGACATTTCACCCAAGTCTGGGCTTTATCAAGTACACAGGTTAGGGTATGTCAGAAAAGATTAATTTTAATAAAAATTACAGGGATTACAGGGTTACAGGGATTAAACCCTAGCTCCTGGCCCACTTGCTGCCTGTCAGATACACTCCCTCCTAGCCTCTTGGGCACCACTGTACCCGCTCTTAAAACTATATATGGAGCCTGCCTCCACCACTTCATAAGGGTCATTCCACTTCCCAACCATCCTGAGACTACAGAAATACTTCTTGACATCCCTGTGGCTCATGTGTCTAACTTCCAGTTGTGCCCCCAAGTCCTTGTTTTCCACCTCTCAAGCTGTGATGTCACTAGTGATAATGCTATGGTTGTTCAATAATATATTTATAGATGGTATTGTAAAGGAAGTGAATGCCAGTGTTGGGAGGTGAGGGATTGAAATATAAGTTAGTCTGATACAAAATTGGAATTGTCATTAGTGACTACTAATGACAGTTCTTTTGGGAGATTCTGAAGAGAAGATGCAAACATTGGTGAAGTTCAAAGGGAGTGTAAAAGAAAGCAAAAAAGTATATTGTATGTTGAAACAATTGTGTAAAGAAAATTATATCCAAGGAGAAAAAAAAAGTAAAAGTACCTGAGTGCAGTGGTACCAATTTTTATATGAGTACGAGGCATAAGAAGGCCAGAGGCAGTGGAGGTGTTACATTTGAGAGCAATGTGTAGTGTGAATATCCTCTATCCTTTATATCCACTGTATAAAGAAAAGAGGAGAATAGGATGACCAAGAGGGTGCGCATAAATCAGGCATGGAGGTAAGGAAACTTAGGGGTCAAGGGTTGGAGGAAGGGGACAAAAGAGGTTCCATGTGGTAGAGGCTTGAGTACAGTGGACCACCGAGTTTCGTAAAAACTTCACTCCTGAAGTCTGCTCAAGTGCCATTACCGAACGAATTTTCTCCCTTAAGGAAAAATTTCACGTAGGTTAGTCTATTTCAGACCTCCAAAAATATTTTTCCACAAGCACTTACAATATTATACTTACATAAATGTACGATTTCCGGGGTTTACGAAACTCGGGGGTCCACTGTATTAAGCAGGCCTGTGTGAGTGTGTTAGTTGGAATGAGTGGAGAAAAACGGTTTTTAGGGTATGATGTGCTGTTGGTGCGAGTCAGGCAATATTTATGAAAGGATTCAGGGAAACTGGTTAGCTGCACTTACAACTCTTGGAGGTAGGAAATACAATGTCTTCATGCAGTTCCTTAAATCTGCGGAACCCTTAAACCCAAAAACCAAACCAAACATTCTCAGTATGAGGTATAATCACAACTGTCCTTACCAATTTTTTTTCATCCCTCTTTAAAAAAAACTCAATCCCATGGATAAGTTTATCAAATGGACACCTTCCTCCATCTTTCCCTTCCTGATCCAAATTTGTCAGGATACATAAGGATTTACCTCAGTGGGATACAGCCGGTTTGTTGAAAGAAGAAGACAAGCATTTACTGGACAGATAAATAAAATAACTTAATTTTCTGAACAATCATCATCCAACACAGAAAGGCTCACCTGTTTAACACACATCTTCCATACATATTTGGCAGCATCAGGCTCATCAAAAGTGAAGTGGACAGTTTCATCTGTTCGTTGACACTCTATGCCAAAGTTACGTTTATTGTTGACCAAATTTGTTATGTCATTCCACCTGCAACAAAAATTCTAATGACTTGAAAGTAAGGATATATAATTTTTTTTTTTTTAGGTTAATGGCCATTTCCCACAGAGGCAGGGTGACTCAAAGACAAAAACTCATTCACTAACATTAATATAAATGCATAGAAAATAATCTTAAATATGCACCACAAGCCACCATAAGGGATGAATTCCCAAATTTAACTCTCCTGGTTTAACTATTATATATACTTGAGGGATTGTAATCACATGTACACATGTAAGGTGTTAATCCTTGGATACACATTGGAGACTGACCTTCAAAATTGCATGGGGGATGGGTGCACATATACGTGCACACATCTGTGCATAAAACATTCTGAAAGGTTATAGTGGGGGTGCTAGAACAAAGTATGAGGGTAGTGCATTAGCTTTAAAGTGAGATACAAGGTAAAGTTTGCATGAATTTTTTCCTCTACATGAGAAACAAAAAAAAAAAATTATAAAGCTTTGCTAATGGTAACAACAAAAACTTACCTATAGAAAATGTGGGTATGGCCAGCTGCAGGTCTAACGTCTATGCCCATAAGTGATGTGCCAAGGTACACCTCACTACCTCGGTCATCCTACAGTAACATCATGTATTAAAATAATGGGAAATATATGTACCTCTTTTTTTATTACAATTAAGATTTATGATAGTTATTTGTTAATTTATACAACCATGATACTGAAAATCAACACTGTTAATATTAAAAAAAAAAAAATAGTTTACCAATGACTTAAGTTTTGAAGATAAAAAAAATCAGAGCAAAGAACTGGGGAGGAACCTACTCTGGCCATGAAGGTTTCCTGTCCATAGCCATCGAGGCGCTGAGCCTCGAGAATATAGTAGGTCTCAGCCAAGGCCTGTGCCAGGCCCTGAAGGGAGGAATACTGCCACACCACTGCTTCCAGTAGAGCTGCCACCTCCCCATCACTTCCCACCTGCTGCTTCCAGAACTACAACTATTAGAATTATGCTCCAGTTCAATTCATATGAATGTCTTTACAAATAAGAAAATTAAGTTAATTTCATTATCTCTGAGTGGGAATGAAAGAAGTAGTATATGTTTAAAGGAGTTTTGAAGGAAATTTACAAGGGATAAAAATGTTAATGATTGCAAAAATAATGTACCAATACTTTTTTCTATGTGACATACGATTACTGATCAATATTTCATATGATAAAACTATAAAAACAAAGATTTCTAAATTTTAAAGAATTTTTAAATTTTAAACAGTACTCAAGAACATTATCATTGCTTATCTATCATATGAAAAAAACATTATAAAGACATCAGTTACTGTATAGAATAAGCTTTACCTTGGGAAAGAGCATAAAATCCTTGAGGTATTCAGCAGTATGGCGATCTGGCTGGTGGTCTCCAAACTCAGCTGTTTCAGATTGAAATTGGAATCTAATATAAGCTATGAAAAGTAAGGCTAAGCACCTTAGCATGTATGAAGAAATCATCATGTGGCTGGCAAGAAAACACATACACATTGTGTCAAGAAATACAGTAAAAACATATGTATTTTTTCTATAATATTTGGTAATATGCTAAACTTTCTCAAACTTTAAACTATCTTTTCCATATACCGGATATTATTTTTCCTTCCCTACTAATCATTTATGGAGTTAAAAAAAAATATTTGTTTCCCAGTTTTATATGATTACTGAGACTACTATCATTCTTCCCCCCTGCCACTGATTCTTAGTGGAGAGTGCCAGATGCTTAACCTATATAACAGTCCAAGCTATATAACAAATTAAAAAAAAGTGGATATATTAAGTGACTGCAAATGTTTAGGAAGTTTGTATAGAATGCCACCTTTGCAAAGTTTGTTCAAGGCTGGCAGTATTAAAAATATACTAGAGGCACATTTTGTACCTACAGTACTTATTATTATTATTATAATCAAAAAGAAGTGCTAAACCACAGGGGTTATACAGCGCCTACAGTACTTAAAATCTTCTAACTGGTAAAAAATAAATCTTGTACATGCACAGCATCCTTAAAATTATTATAATAATAATCATGGGGTAGCGCTAAACCAGTAGGATTATACAACACATGTGGGGGGTTATGGAAGGTATTCAGGCTCATAAAGAAGAAATTAGCTAACAGGATTAGTGCTAACAGTCCTAGACTTGGCATTTTTTCATCATTGTTGAAAATTTAAAATATTACACTAAAATAGTGATTTTAATATATTTAATGATTAAACTGTTTTTCTTATCTTTAAATTCCAATTATGTAGCTTTTCTAAGAAAAACTCAAAAATATTTAAAGGCTTGTTCCATTACTGCCAAAAGCTTAAAATTATGGATATGAAGTTTAATGTGGAAAATCATAAAACTACACAAGAGTAAGACTTTTACCAACTTCTTAAATGAATACCAGTCTGATTCCTGAGAACTTTAGTTATCTGCTCAAAAATGTGGGTTCAGTGCAAGCACTGACTTTCCTGACTAACTGATCTGTTATGCAAACTTTGGCTTTACTTATTAACTTAAAAGTTTCCCCTTCACCCTTCTTCCCTTTACCGATAGCTCCCTTTAAAGATAGCTTCCCTTTACTGATAGCCTTACAGAACTGTTTCCTATACTGATAGTTCCCCCCAGCTTTACAGAACTGTGTTCCCTTTACCAATATGTAGCTCCCTTCAGCCTTAGGTGTCCCATAGCTCAATATCTAGCGCACTCAGCTCACATACTGAGGTCTGGAGATCGAATCCCCGGTACGGCTGGAAAACATTAGGATGTGTTTCCATAAGACACCTGTTGTCCATGTTCACCCATCAGTATAAAATGGGTACCTGGGTGTTAGTCGACTGGTGTGGGTCGCATCCTGGGACAAAACTGACCTAATTTGCCCGAAATCCTCTGCATAACAAGCAGCTTTCTATATAGTAGTGTGTCATTGATGTCAGCTAGGCCTGTATACCTTGTACATGTACTTGTAGAAATAAAGATATTATTACAGTGGACCCTCGGTTTTCCGAAAATCTTCAGAATGCTGCTCAAGTGCCATTACCGAGAATTTATTTCTTAAAAATAATGTCACGTAGGTTAGTCTATTTCAGACCCAAAATACACTTGCAGAAGCACTTACGAAAATACACTTACATAAAAGGGCGAGTTTGGAGATGACCGAAAACTGAGGGACCACTGTATTATTATTATTACAAAACTGTTTGCATTTTGTGAATATAATAATAATCAACAATGTTAGCTAGCTGTGAATTTTAATTTTAAATCCATTAAACTTACTAACTAGAACATTTTCTTTCTTTTTTCAACAAATCGGCTATATCCCAACAAAGCAGGGTGGCCCAAAAAGGAAAACAAAAGTTTCTCTCACAAACATGAAATGAAAATGGAAGTCACAAAAATCAACAGGTGATAATGACTAACCCTGAAGGCTGTAAGAGGCGAGGAGGACAGCTTGTTCATGATTACACCGAAGTTTGCCTTCCAACACATCTTGTTTAACTTGCAAAAAGTAGTGTGATCTGCGTGAATAACAAACATGTTCATTTTTTTACTCTTCAGGTTAACCTGTTCAGTGATTAAGAAATTCCTACTGTTCTTTAGATATCAACAGTATACTTAAAATAAGTGTTTTGAAATGGCTCTTAAAACATTAGTGTGGGTCTGAATGCACAATTGGTTACAAGTTGGCAGTGTTTAAGCATTTTATCCATCGGAAGGTAGGCAAATTTGCAATACAACCTGCAGGCGATTGTATTACCAATTTGCATAACCAAGCTGAACAGTGGATGCCTTAGATTAATTCTGAAGGAGAGAGCAATTACTATGTTCAATTACAGTTTCACTAAATCTTTAAACAGGTGCAGATGAATATTATCATTGAAATAACTAAACAGACCTTATAAACAACCAGGGGAAATTTTTCATTTTTATAAAATCTCAGTCTTTAAGGATACAATTGACAAGCACCAATGGAAGATCAAAAGGATATAACAAAATTGCCTAGCCTCATTAACTGTACAATAAGAAGAAATACCTACAAATTAAAGAAAAAAAAGAAGTGATAGGATACTACAAGGCTCCTCTTCACAAACAGTAGAACAATGAAATAGATTACAAACAGTACCATAGTAAGAGCTACAACTACTGGAAATTTTCAAAATTTCTAGGATTGATTAAACACACTTAGGTTATTACCTTGACTACATACAGACTGGTCTGCTAACACATCATCACTGAATAGGAATACTTGTCATTTTCATCTGAATTAAACTTCTAATTTTTTTTATTACAGTAGTAAACTAAATAGAGCAAAGAAAGTACTGTACACAAACTACTCTGTACTTCATCGCTATCACTCCAACTTTACAACTCTATATGAATCAGAATGGTAATAGGACACTATTTACAGACAAAGCTTTTATATTAAACATTTTGCCCACATAATGGCTTTATCAAGTCAATAAATGGCACATGCAACAAAATAATATATTCAAAAGGAAGTGAAAGTAATGGATAATGGAGTGGTGACAATGTCAGGTCCCTCATCACCTATACAAAGTGTTTGGGAGAATTTTTCAAGACAAGTCTAGCCTCAAGGTTTGAGATGCTGAAAGCGGGGGCCCCCTTCCTTCCGTTTGACGGAAAATAGAAGAAGAAGATTGCGTTTAGAAGCTGCACATGTACAGACTTTCAATACAATCGAATAGAACCAAGATGCATCTAACCTTGCAAAGCTAACATCTTGAAAAATTCTCCAAAATGCTTTGTGAAGGGTACTCAGCAACCTGACAACGTCACCACTCTGTTATCCATTACCTCACTTTGCCTACCTTCACCTTATCTTCTTGTTGTATACTGTATATTGTCATATCATATGTGCCATGTACTGTACTGACCTGATAAGACCAGTGTGGGCAAAACAATGTCTTTAAAATAAAGATTTTGTCTGCAAAGTGTCCTATTATCATCTACATGGCTCATTATTAAGAATAAACACAAAAAAACAGATACAAGAAACTCTCTTATAGAACAATATCGATCATGGTCATCCATTTGGACACATTTCAGTTTAATTGCATTTTTTAATACCTCAATGGCTATTTCCCACCAAGGCAGGATGACGCAAAGAAAACACATTCATCAACATTCATTCAATTGCTGCATTTATACTTGTTTAATATTTGAGGCTAAATCTTGTCACTAACTGTTTTATGTTTAATTTTTTTTTTTACTAAAGAAATCTGCCTTTTTATTTTAAAGACAGACACGTTTTCTTTAATAAATTATAGCACTCTATAGTATTATATTTAATAATGACACAGTGGCTTATTTAGCAGTCGCACTCAATAAACAAGAACAAAAAACAATGGATTATTACGAAATGTTTCGTATGAACGCACAGGGTAATGTTCACTCGACAAGAAAAGGGACCGACTCAGAACGCGTGCGTGGGATGCTTTGTTTGGGTGCGGGCACGCGGACACGTTCGGTACGGCGGACAAAAACCGAGGCAATAAATGAATACTACTGGGACAAAATTTTGATGAAAAAAGTCGTCGAAAACCAGGGCAAATGAAAACCAAGGTTCCACTGTACATATACAAAAATGTATGATGAATAGGTTCACAACATACTCGGAAGTGGAACATAGAATAGTACTAGATAATACTCCGTTCAGATTTTATAATACAGCCTCTCCTCACTTAACGACATACTCGTTTTCCAACGCCTTGGACTTACAACAGGCTCTCTGACCAGTATTCATACCTAAATAATGTATATTAGAGCTGATTTCCTCTATTCTGCTTATGTATTTCAATATACGTACACAGTACACTACTGTATAAACATTTAAAAATATACCAGAAATGTTATAAATGGTGCAAAGGTGACATTAAAACAATATCAAAGATGGTGGCCCCGGTGGCTAAAGCTCTCGCTTCACACACGGAGGGCCCGGGTTCTATTCCCGGCGGGGTGTAAACATTTCGACGTGTTTCCTTACACCTGTTGTCATGTTCACCTAGCAGCAAAAAGGTACCTGGGTGTTAGTCGACTGGTGTGGGTCTCATCCTGGAGGACAAGATTTGAGGACCCCAATGGAAATAAGACAGACAGTCCTCAATGACTCACTGACTTTCTTGGGTTATCCTGGGTGGCTAACCCTCCGGGGTTAAAAATCCAAAGAAATCTTATCTTATCTTTTGACACAAACTCACTACCATTATAGTATGCTCCTCACTTAGCAACGAATTCATTTAACGACGTGGTCTTAGGAACGGAACTCCGTGTTTAAGTGAGGAGAGGCTGTACACATTTATAACAACATTCACACTATAATATACATTTTTAACACATTTCTACATTACTAATCTTGTTGACTTATTAAAGAAATCTTTGTATATATATTCTTTTACAATTTTCTCACAATTTGTCTCCAATTACCATATGATTTTACACAGTAAAACATTACTGTATATACTACTATATACCAAGGCCTAACTCACCTGGTAACATCATCTTGTAAAAGTGAAACATCATGGATATAATACAGGACGGCTAAAGCAAGAGCTGGAGACTGAGCATATTTGTCTAGCTGCTTTTTCAAAGGACGATCCAATTCTACCCATCGTACTTTTGGGTATGGTTTCTTGCTCATATAACGAAGACCAAAAAATTCAGGCTGAAATGGAATGCAAAATCAAACACTTTAGTGATAAAACGTGACTTAAAAATTATTGGGCAGTTTAGCATATAGTATTCAATATGCCTAGTGCATCATCATTCAGAAGCCACATGAAGGATGTGAGTGAGGATGCTGCAGTTCAGAGATCATTTGAATAGTGATGTCAGAAGCAAGATAGCTATTGATTGAGAGATGGTGAATGTGTTTCCTTGTTTGGGTTACCCTATTTGATGCGGCTAATGCTGAAAACAAAAAAAATTAGTAGTATTTCACAAATGTGTCACTATGACCACAAGACAACAATACTGTACAGTATGTATATACCTGATGCAGTGAGAGCCTCTGGCAAACATTATGTAGACAATCCTGTCCGGTCGAGTCAGCTGAAAGTGTACACTCTAGGGTAGTCTTGTCTAGGAGCTCTACACTGATGACAAGCACATTGCGGGACAACACATTATAATGCCTCGTCTTCTTTAGTCGCAACTTAAAAGGCATTTTAACCTAGAAAAAAAGTGCTGGTATTTTCACAAATATAAAAAAAAATCATACAAATATAGATTAAACTAAATATTTTTGTTTTGAATTGCAAAAATTTAAGTAGAAAAATACTGTACTGTGGCTTGGTTGATGGTGCACTCAGCTCACATACCGAGTGCCTGGGGTTCGTTTCCCGGCAAAGGTGGAAACATTGGGCATGTTTCCTTACACCTATTGCCTCTGTTCACCTAGCAGTAAGTAGGTATCCGAGTGTTAGTCAACTATTGTGGGTCACATCCTGGAGGACAAAATTAAAGGACACCAATGGAAATAAGACAGGTACTGACTTTACTGGGTTATCCTGGGTGGCTAACTCTCCAAGTTAAAAACCCAAAGAAAATATTATCTTATTTTAAAAGCCTAACAGTAAAAAAAAATACACTTCATTGTAGCCCAAAATCCAGTGCTTATACGAAAGCCTCAAATTCATGAGCAATGTTTTATTACAATATTACACAGAAACTATGAAAATATCAGGGTGAAATCTTTCTTAACTACAATTACACTTATCCATATTAACTATTAAGGCTGTCCCAAAATATTGGACAGTGGGTATCATCTAATTTTGATGGTACCATTTTTTTTTTCCAACATGTCGGTCGTTTCCCACCGAAGCAGTGACCCCCAAAAAAATACTGATGGTATCAGTATTGGTATAAAACTGAGTATACCTATACATATCAACAAAACTTTTGCTAAATACTGTCCCATCTAAAAGTAGCTTGGCAAATATAGTATGTTATTCCCTATTGCACATCACTGAAAAAAAAGTTCATTGTAAATATAGTGCAGTACTAGATAATTTGTTGTCAAAAAATGCCTGAATATCATTTAGATTTACTTCTATAATTAATGCTGAGAACTCTTGAGCCCAAAGAATGGGTTCAACACCACTTTGTTGCCTATGGTGAATACACAGCTAGTTATCTTAAGGTCCAAGAGTAGCAAGCTTCTCTCATTGGCAAGGTTCCATAGAATATAAATTAGGAAACAATGCATGGATGCTACCTTTTACAAAAACAAACCAGTCTATATGTTAACAAACTTTTAAATTACAGTAAAAGTTTTGTTTCTCACTTGCAAAAAAATTCTTATTACAAGAGTAGCACAACACCTACTATTGAGTTTATTATCTTAATTCTGAATAAATTATTAATAGAAATTATGAGGCTTGCGGAACTTCTATACAACAGTGACAAACTTAAGAATGCAACATAGGGTACATTGAGCAATGAAAGATATTACGTATTGTTACTGGTTTTCGGCTACAGTGAAGGCACATGGTTAATTGATCCTTTCTTACTGTACCTTTATCAGGTGACACTACAGCAGAGTCTGTACATGGTGGAGACTCTCCACTGCATTCAGATGCTTCTCACCTCCGTTGAGTCATGCTACCACCTTGGATAAGAAAAATGAATTTAACTTACAAAGAAGATACCTCCTTGTTATTAGATATATGCAGTACGTCATAACGCAGTGGTATTGTAGTGCCTTCAGATAAGAAGCAAGAGTACTGTACTCCAGATGAACACCTGCTGCCCGTTATTTGGTAATTAATAAATACCTATTTAATACACTGTTGTGCATCACATCAGAGGGAAGACCTTAAAAAAGACCCCAAAGGAAGCAAGCCACATTGCTTTCTATTTTCTGGGTTATCCTGAGTTGTTAACCCCTTAGGTTAATAATCTAAAAGCGTCTGTCTTCTTTTTGTCGAGCTCATATTTCAGGCTGTGGTCTAGGGTTACGGCTTAAATGGTGACTAAGAGATTGAGTTACTGAGATAACTGACGTGTTATTTCAGTAAAGGGCCAAAATACTACTGCTGTACCTTAGTCTACAGGACAACTGTGGTCCACAGGAAAACCAAATCTTACCTCACATTAAGTGCATCTGCTCCAAAAACAACCTAGACACCTAGACATTATGTCTGTAGCCAGTGTTCTCTTTAATAACCATGATATGTTACACAGTCTGCAGGGAATAACATATTTTAACCTGAAAACGTAGCTTAAGTGGGTGAACCTAGGGTAGCTAAGCCCTTTTATTTTATTTTTTGGGTACTCATGCTGTGGTCTAATGTATTTTCAATTCCACAATAATAGCTTTATTTTTTCATAATAATAATAATAATTTGGGATCTTGTTCTTTATCACCCGTTCTTTCAAAAAATTCACAGGCGCTCACGCACCAAGTCATAAATGCAACAATGATGAAATTTTTTTCAAGATTATATTAGAGGGAATTAATACAACTCAAGAGCATTATTAATGTTGTTATTAATATTATGTTATTAATGTTATTATTGTAATTAATATTATTATTATTATGTAAATAATATTTTTGTCACTCATTTTTTTAACCAATTAATCCCAATTTGAAATTGAATTCTTTAAAAAAGAAAATATATTAAATATAATTTATAGAAATTTTTAGTATAACTTATATCAATGTACATTCTAAACTCAAATTTATATATTAAGTCTTCTCCAACACCTAATATAAACCTAGAATAGACCCAATGTAATAAATCTATATAACCTGTAATCAGTAATAATTTATATGATAATATTAGATTACTAAGAAAAAAAAAATTGTGGTTATAAGTTTGAACAGAAATGAATTAGTTTAGGGAAATTTTGGCTGGATATAACACCCCCACAGAGATAGACCCAAGAGCTAGAGCTCACCCAGCAAATTCAAATAGGTGACTACAAACAAGTAATCCCAACTAAGGTTAATATAAATGAGTTAGATACAACAAGTCTTGGACACTCCGCCATGAGAGAGAATTAGTCAAGTCTGAGTAACAAGACGAGAGATAAATGTGTATAATGAGTGGAGTGGCGTCTACAGGCAGGTGTGTGCCAGGTGAGGCAGGTGTGTGCCAGGTGAGGCAGGTGTGTGACAGGTGAGCCAGGTATATAATACAGCCGTTGCCTCACCTTGGGGTACTGCTACCAGCCTTGGTGTTGCTGACCTGGGTTATCTCCCAGCTGAGTCTCAATGACAGTGACCTCAGCAATGATGGAGAGGAGGAGTTTCCGTGATAAAACACGAGGAGGAGCGGCCGAGTAACCCCGCCTCACCGTGACACAGCCTCACACACACTGCACCAAGCCTCCTCCTGCACCTCCCTCAACCTCCACACTGCCTCACCTCTATATACACAACTTATAGCCAAAACTTTACTAACTTATTCTGGTTCCTTATACGATTTCAGATTTTTTTTCCATTGTCTTAAATAGTAAAATATGCATTATTATTATTATAATATCCAAAGACTCCAATGGAAATAAGTCACTGACTTTTTTTTGGGAGGTTTATCCTAGATGATTTACACATATGTATGATAATTGTACTTATGTACACTTGTACCTAAATAAACTTACTTATTTACTTATCCATGGAGGAGCGCTAAACCAGAAGGGGATTATTCAGCGCCTATGGGTAATGGGAGGAATTCAGGTTCGAGCCAAGGGAAAGGGAGCACAGGTCCAGTTCCTCAGATCAAAAGCCGCCTTCAAAGAGCCTCTCGTGAGGGGAACATATATGTATTTTACTTAATATAACCTGATAAACTTAAACCAAGTTATTTATTCCCGTTAAGTTAAGTAAATACGTTTTTATTCAGGTTCGTGATATATTTAAATTTTTACAATAGTCTTTACAAATGTCTAATTATGAGAAGGTATTGCAAGTGGGGAAAATACCTAACGTAACATTAATGTAATACAAGAACAAAGAAACTGCAGTAGGCCTACTGGCCCTTGCTAGGCAGGTTTAACTCGCCCACTCTTGTACCTGTTAAACCTATATTTAAAAGCTACCCCAAGTTTTTGCCACTGACGCCACTTTGAAGTTTGTTCTACTCATGAATTTAAATGTTTCCACCTTGAATCCATTTATGCAGGTCCTGATTAGATAGATATTTTCAACGCACTATTTATATCCTCTTTATTTATTCCTGTTTTCCATTTTCATCCCTCAATCATCTTTCCCAATTCTCCTCCGCCTTTCCATAGATTACAAGTTCAGTGCATTCAGCTTATCTTCGTAGGGAAGATTTCTACTACATGGGATCATTATTATATAAATGGTATTATATACATGTCTTGCTCTTCCTCACAGGATCAACTTCAACCTTCTCTGTATATTTTCCAGCACATTAATCTCCATCCTAATATGGAGACCAGAACTGAGCAGCATAATCTAGGTGAAGTCTAACCGTATCTATAAAGTCGAACTTAGGATATATATTATTTATACATCTTGATATTAGCTTTATTGCGAAACTTCTCCATTATTGTCTTAGCTTTAATTTTTTGATAACCAGAACTCCTAAAAAAAATTTCGCATTCACTTTAAGATCTACATTATTTAGCCTATAAATTTCATAGCTATTTTCTTTTTCTAAGATTAGAATCTTACATGTATCTGCATGGAACTGCATCTTCCACTTCTCCGGCTAATACATCAATTTATCCAGGTCCTCAAATTATTATCTACATACGTTGCTGTTTATTCCTTCATCAATATCGTTTACGAAGAACAAACCTAATGTAACGTAATGTAACTTAAAAACCTTGTAACCTTAATAAATAGTTATTCTAACGTGGCAGTCACATTGTAGAGATTGAAACTGTGTTGAAATATGTCGTAAAAAAGTAAGTTCGCAAATATAACAGAGAAAATATTGCTTAGGTGAACGCTGGTTTGCAATTATAAAGTTGTAAGCCATATTTTGTAGAAATTAAGTTTATCATTTAAAAGCAAACATATAGGTATACATAGGTAATAAATATTAAGGTATTATCTATTTTATAAGTAGGTAATATATATAAATTTATTACCTATGTTGTAGGCATACATAAGTAGTCTTAATTTTTTTTACCTAAGTGTGTAATGGAGTGATTGTTTAAGCCTAGGAGAGGACAGCTCGAATTCCTCGGACGAAGAGCCCCTCACCGGCATGAAGGAACCTCGTGAAGGGCCAAATATACAAGAATACAACATGGTGTATGAGTGAGGTGTGTGGAGAGGTATGTAAGATGAATACTCAGTACTGACCACAATACACAAGTATTTCCTTTCACCTCACTCCCTTTCTAGGGAGGAAGCCTTGATGTTTCTGATGTGCTCTTGATTTAGGGAATTGGAGCTACCCCTCTTCCTCCTGGGTTTATCGCTTCCACATGAATATATAACATCCTATTTCACGAAAGATGTAAAAATGATAGACACTTTTTAACCTTTTTTTTCGATTTTTTCCCCACTTCTTAATTGCAGAGTTAACGACAGAGGATAAATAATGAATAGGGTAATGAAGGACGCCCCTGAGACAGCAGTATATATATTAAAAAAACACAGTTGCTGCAATTTCATTGTCCAGTCATGTCTAAGCATATCCGGAATATCTATTGAGTAACATTTTATATCCGTCTGCAGTAAGAAATTCTTTGAGACCTTAATACAGGTGTTGTAAGTGTATATTAACCTGTCTTTGAAGAGCTTACCATAACACAGGTGTTGTAAGTGTATATTAACCTGTCTTTGAAGAGCTTACCTTAACACAGGTGTTGTAAGTGTATATTAACCTGTCTTTGAAGAGCTTAGCTTAACACAGGTGTTGTAAGTGTATATTAACCTGTCTTTGAAGAGCTTACCTTAACACAGGTGTTGTAAGTGTATATTAACCTGTCTTTGAAGAGCTTACCTTAACACAGGTGTTGTAAGTGTGTATTAACCTGTCTTTGAAGAGCTTACCTTAACACAGGTGTTGTAAGTGTGTATTAACCTGTCTTTGAAGAGCTTACCTTAACACAGGTGTTGTAAGTTTGTATTAACCTGTCTTTGAAGAGCTTACCTTAACACAGGTGTTGTAAGTGTATATAACTGACAGATTGTTATAATGAATAACGTAGGTAATTATTTGAATAATTATATAAATTACTTTTATTAATCGATTTTAACAAAATAAAAATATATAATAATATATATATATATATATATATATATATATATATATATATATATATATATATATATATATATATATATATATATATATATATATATATATTTCAAAGCCCTGTTAAGGTCTGTGGCTCATTACTTTGTAATTTGTTCATGATTGTAACCATGTATAGGAGTGTAGATGATTCATTACCTTTGTAACTTGTCATGATTGTGACCAGATCTGCCTGGAGTTCATCACCTTTGTAACCTGCCATGATTGTGACCAGGTCTACCTGGAGTTCATTACCTTTGTAACTTGCCATGATTGTGACCAGATCTACCTGGAGTTCATCACCTTTGTAACTTGCCATTATTGTGACCAGATCTACCTGGAGTTCATTACCTTTGTAACTTGCCATGATTGTGACCAGATCTACCTGGAATTCATCACCTTTGTAACTAGTTCAGCTATCATAACTTTGGGGCCCAGTCCCTGGACCCATTATGTACCTCTGTAATCTTTTGACTACCACCCACACCATGGGTATGGGCTGCATAATAAAGATATTAAACTAACTTTTAAGGTCTGTCAGTGGCTTCAAGTCTCTCATTATGTCCCTTTTTTTGCGATAAATTATTTAAATCACATGTTGACGTTTCCGATTTTCGTTTTTTTGGGGGATAACATTTTGCATAATATGGCATTTATTTTATTATCCGTTGACTTAAAAATGATGGAATTTATTACCGATACATCCAATGGAAGTTGACCGGAAGAAATGTGGAAACATGACTAATATTTAGGTCACGTGATAAGCAGTTGACCATGGCACTCATGACCACCACTGATGTACATGTGTTAATATTATGTAAAAATCGAGAACAAGCGATACAAGATGCAAAACAACCAATGGGGGAGTTGAATGATAGCTATAGGCCTTTCGTGTTGCAATCGACACATCATCAGAAGCTTGCAATATTGCAGAAAAGAGGAGGAGTCCCTACTTACAATATAGCAGTGCAAGTTTGAAACTGATCGGATGAGGAGTTCCCAAATTATAAAGGAAAACTTTGGAGAAAGAAAGATAATGTAGGTAACCACGGATGCCTTATTATGTGCTTAAGAAAGTGGCAATGTAAGACACAGAATGTCTGAGAAGCGGTAGTTCCCTAAATAGATATTTAGGGAAATAGATAAATACAGGTGATACCCCAGCCATATTGCGTGTTAGATCTCTCTGTTAATCTTATAAACATTTAAACGAAATGAAATTGCAGTTATCTTATATATGAATAACACATCTTGCCCTTTAATCTAATTGGTATACATGTTACGTAGTCATTTGCAAGCTGAACAAATGGTGTATAGTTTGTGGGTTGAATCATGCTACACAAGTGATAAGACTCAATTTATCACGGAATTCTTGTGGCCCTTTTTTATAGTTTATCACGGTAGAATGAGATAATAATTCTGTTTCAACCTGATTGTCTTTGTGGCAAAGTTTGAGGTAGGCTGTGGGAGGCGTGGCTAGGGCAGGCAGCCTGGAGATATATAACCAGCTTGGCTAATGTTACATTAACCTTCGCGGTTACCTTTGACTTTCAAACAAGGTTAGTAGTTCTTCGCTAACTGCTTTGTATGACTCATTGTATGTCTGGTATGCAATCGTGTTTTTTGTAGTAAAAGAGGGCGCACTCACGCACTCCCCCTCCCCACACACACAGCACGTCAAGAAATTAGATAAAGTGTAAAGGTTTGCAACAAGACTAGTTCCAGAGCTAAGGGGAATGTTTTACGAAGAAAGGTTAAGGAAAATCGGCCTGACGACACTGGAGGACAGGAGGGTTAGGGAACACATGATAACGATATACAAAATACTGCGAGGAATTGTTCCAGAGATGGGACACAGAAACAATGGGTCACAGTTGGAAGTTGAAGACTCAGATGAGTCATAGAGATGTTAAGAAGTATTTCTTCAGTCTTAGAGTTGTCGGGAATAGTCTGGCAAGGGATGTAGTGGAGGCAGGAACCATACATAGTTTTAAGACGAGGTATGATAAAGCTCATGGAGCAGGGAGAGAGAGGACCTAGTAGCGATCAGTGAAGAGGCGGGGCCAGGAGCTATGTATCGACCCCTGCAACACAAATAGGTGAGTACACACACACACACACACACACACACACACCTATTAGCGATCAATGAAGAGGCGGGCCAGGATCTATGACTCGACTCATGCAACCACAAATAGGTGAGTACACACACACACACACACACACACACTGGAAGACAGGAGACATTGGGGGGGATATGCTAACGGTATATAAAATACTGAGAGGAATTGACAAGGTTAGTTAGTTACCATTTTGTCCTAGGCACATGTCGATTAGACACTAGGCCTGTTGTATGTATGTCTGTGTGTAACGAAACACTTCGAAATGTTTCGGCCCCACCGGGAATTGAACCCGGGCCCTTCGTGCGTGAAGCAAGAGCGCTAGCCACCATGCCATCGGGGCGGACAGAGACAGATGTCCATGGAGCTTTATCATACCTCTGGCGATAAGAGATCGGCCCGGGAGAAGGAGGGGGTGCAGTCGGAAATAATAAGAAATTTACTTATATGGATCAAAGAATACCTCAGGAGAAAGAAGCAAAGAGGGAATGTGAAAGAAGAGACGTCAGATTGGGGAAGAGTAGATAGCGAGGTTCCGCAAGGATCAGTATTAGGTCCTCTGTTTTTCGGTTATGTGAATGACATTCCAAATGGGATTGATTTATATATATCCCTATTTGTTGATGATATAAAACCGATGAGAAGAAAAACATGAGTACAAGGAAACGCTCCAAATGGATTTGGACAAAATGCAAGACTGGTTAGTTAAATGGTTGTTTGATTTCAACTCCAGTGAATGCAAGGTTATGAAATGGGGAAAGAGCAAGAACGGTAGTGGGGTATAGACTGTGAGAACAGAAGTTGCAGACCTCACTCTAAGAGAAAGACCTAAAAATGACCATAGTGCCTGGTATAACACCAGAGACTCACAGCCCAATGCTTGTCTGGCTAATCTAAGAATAGCCTTCAAGAATCTCAACAGTTTTTCGGGCCCCTCTATGCAAAATATGTCAGGGTCATCTTGGAACATGCAACACCAGTATGAAACTCCCACTCGAAAATAAAATGTTAAAAAACTGGAGAAAGTGCATTATTATTATTATTATTATTATTATAAAAAAGAAACGCTAAACCTACTGGAGAAAGTGCAGAAGTATGAAACAAGGCTTATTCCTGAGCTAAAGGGCATGAGCTACGAGGAGAGGCAAACAGAATTGACTCAAGCAACATTGAGGATAATAACGAGGTGAGATATAAAAACATACAAAATACTCAGGGGAATTGACAGGGTAGACAAGGACAGGTTGAGTGGTGAGAAATGGGAACTCGGGGATACAGCTGGAACTTAAAGGCACAAATTAGCCACAAGGATGTTAGGAAGTATTTCTTCAGTCTCTGTGAAGGTTTACTCAGCCCTGTCAGATCTTAGTGGTTGGAAAGTAGAATAATCTTGGTGAGGAAGTGGTGGAGGCAGCCTTCATACATAATTTCAAGAGCAGGTATGATAGGGACCACGAGGATAAGAGGGAATTAATCTGAAGAGCGGCAAGTTAAAAGCAGGATCAAGATCTGAGAATCGACCCCTGCATCCACAAATAGGTGAGTATACAGGGAGCGTGTTCTTTCAAGAAATTCACAAGCGCTCGCACAGCATGCCGGAAATGCAATAACAAACAATAATGAAAAAGTGCGTAAGTTTATATTCAGGAGTGACAATATTATCACAAGCTCTACAAAAGAGATGCTTTCAACTGAGACTTGAAAGCGTGAACAGATTCCTGACTTAACAGACTAGCAACTTTCTGAACAATCTAGGAGCTATGTAAGGTTCTTTTTGCTAATGACTTCACTCCAACAGCACTAGGTTTTCTAATCTAAAAGGATCCGCGGTAATTCGCAGGAATATTCCCGAGCCCGATGTAAAAGATTAAGGCATATCAGAAAGATACATGAGTTTATTAAGCTTAATACCTTTGACAGGGAGCCAATGCAGCTCATACTAGAAGGGACAAGATCAGTAGCCCTTCCCTAGTTTCAAGGCACCTACCTCCCTTGGGGCATCACAATAACTTTTGTAGTATTTGGGTGTTTGACAAATATAAGTTAGGTTTTAACACTCAACTGCCATTCACGTCACCACATCTTGGAATACATGGAACCAACCAGGTGATTAAGCTAAGATATCATACAATATTTATGTAATATAATATATATATAATTAGCAGACACACCTACCAGGGCACTCATTCATTATTAATATCAGCACTATAGTTGTGGGAGTTGCATATTAAGTGAGGGTGAGGCTGCTCATACCTCTTAGACACTCTCAAGCTACCAATATTCCTCCTAAAAATTTGGCGATTCAGTCACATTATTATTATAATAATAATAATTATTATTATTATTATATTAATTTGGAAGTGGTAAACTCGTATGGTCAAAACTTTGGGGCCCAGTCCCTGGACCCATTATGTACCTCTGTAATGTTGAGGTACAGTCCCTGGATCCATTATGTACCTCTGTAATGTTGAGGTACAGTCCCTGGATCCATTATGTACCTCTGTAATGTTGAGGTACAGTCCCTGGATCCATTATGTACCTCTGTAATGTTGAGGTACAGTCCCTGGATCCATTATGTACCTCTGTAATGTTGAGGTACAGTCCCTGGACCCATTATGTACCTCTGTAATGTTGAGTTACAGTCCCTGGACCCATTATGTACCTCTGCAATCTTTTGACTACCGCCCACACCATGGGTATGGGGTGCGTAATAAAGATATTAAACTAAACTAACCCATAGCACCCTGGGAATGAGAAGTTATCAGGTTTGATCCAAGGAAGAGGAAGGTAGCTCCAGTTCCCGGATGAAGAGCTCTTCACCTGGGAAGGAATAAGACATGGTCACTGCAATATTGTGGTTCATCTACATGCAAGGCGCTTAGACCATGGTCAGGCGCACCCCACACCTCTATACGGGGCCACAAACCCGGATCCATTGGACTTTTTCCACAGTTGATCCGAGGAATTGGAGCTATCCTCCCCATCCTTATATTGAACCTCTGTAGGACCCCTATGGGTTTAATACTTACCCATGATTGTAATAACATAGGTATAATAAATGAATTCACCAACATTACATCCCGTTCCCCAGGTGCTATATGCCTTGTTTTTTTTGCCAGCGATGCCTTGTTTTTTTTGCCAGCGATGCCTTGTTATTTTTGCCAGCGATGCCTTGTTTACCAGCAAAGCCTTGTTTTTAACCAGTCCTCGCAGACGTACTGACTTGGGTTATCCTGGGTGGCTAACCTCTGGGTTAAAAATCCGAACAAAACTTACCCTATTGGTATTGAAGTCTATCAGCCTGAGCTGAGAGAAAATGTCATTAACATAATTCGGTGGTAAAATTGTATTATCATAAAAACAATGTTGGTTGATGTGATGAATGTTGCATTCAACAATGAATCAGTGTTTCAACTAATGATACTGTGTTCCAGCCAGTGATGCAGCCTAGTGTGCCAGCCAGTGATGCAGCCTAGTGTGCCAGCCAGTGATGCAGCCTAGTGTGCCAGCCAGTGATGCAGCCTAGTGTGCCAGCCAGTGATGCAGCCTAGTGTGCCAGCCAGTGATGCAGCCTAGTGTGCCAGCCAGTGATGCAGCCTAGTGTGCCAGCCAGTGATGCAGCCTAGTGTGCCAGCCAGTGATGCAGCCTAGTGTGCCAGCCAGTGATGCAGCCATGTCCAGCAGTGTGCCCAGTCCAGTGATTGGGCAGCCAGTCCAGTGTGCCAGCCAGTGATGCAGCCTAGTGTGCCAGCCAGTGATGCAGCCTAGTGTGCCAGCCAGTGATGCAGCCTATGTGTTGCCAGCCAGTGGAGCTAGTCAGCCTAGTGATGCACCATGCCAGCCGTGATGCAGCCTAGTGTGCCAGCCAGTGATGCAGCCTAGTGTGCCAGCCAGTGATGCAGCCTAGTGTGCCAGCCAGTGATGCAGCCTAGTGTGCCAGCCAGTGATGCAGCCTAGTGTGCCAGCCAGTGATGCAGCCTAGTGTGCCAGCCAGTGATGCAGCCTAGTGTGCCAGCCAGTGATGCAGCCTAGTGTGCCAGCCAGTGATGCAGCCTAGTCAGCCATGATGCAGCCAGTGAGCATGCAGCCTAGTGTGCCAGCCAGTGATGCAGCCTAGTGTGCCAGCCAGTGATGCAGCCTAGTGTGCCAGCCAGTGATGCAGCCTAGTGTGCCAGCCAGTGATGCAGCCAGCGCCGATGCCTAGTGTGCCAGCCAGTGATGCAGCCTAGTGTGCCAGCCAGTGATGCAGCCTAGTGTGCCAGCCAGTGATGCAGCCAGTGTGCCAGCCAGTGATGCAGCCTAGTGTGCCAGCCAGTGATGCAGCCTAGTGTGCCAGCCAGTGATGCAGCCTAGTGTGCCAGCCAGTGATGCAGCCTAGTGTGCCAGCCAGTGATGCAGCCTAGTGTGCCAGCCAGTGATGCAGCCTAGTGTGCCAGCCAGTGATGCAGCCTAGTGTGCCAGCCAGTGATGCAGCCTAGTGTGCCAGCCAGTGATGCAGCCTAGTGTGCCAGCCAGTGATGCAGCCTAGTGTGCCAGCCAGTGATGCAGCCTAGTGTGCCAGCCAGTGATGCAGCCTAGTGTGCCAGCCAGTATGGTTTGACCAGTGAGCAGCCTAGTGTGCCAGCCAGTGATGCAGCCTAGTGTGCCAGCCAGTGATGCAGCCTAGTGTGCCAGCCAGTGATGCAGCCTAGTGTGCCAGCCAGTGATGCAGCCTAGTGTGCCAGCCAGTGATGCAGCCTAGTGTGCCAGCCAGTGATGCAGCCTAGTGTGCCAGCCAGTGATGCAGCCTAGTGTCCAGCCAGTGATGCAGCCTAGTGTGCCAGCCAGTGATGCAGCCTAGTGTGCCAGCCAGTGATGCAGCCTAGTGTGCCAGCCAGTGATGCAGCCTAGTGTGCCAGCCAGTGATGCAGCCTAGTGTGCCAGCCAGTGATGCAGCCTAGTGTGCCAGCCAGTGATGCAGCCTAGTGTGCCAGCCAGTGATGCAGCCTAGTGTGCCAGCCAGTGATGCAGCCTAGTGTGCAGCCAGTGATGCAGCCTAGTGTGCCAGCCAGTGATGCAGCCTAGTGTGCCAGCCAGTGATGCAGCCTAGTGTGCCAGCCAGTGATGCAGCCTAGTGTGCCAGCCAGTGATGCAGCCTAGTGTGCCAGCCAGTGATGCAGCCTATGTGCCAGCCAGTGATGCAGCCTAGTGTGCCAGCCAGTGATGCAGCCAGTCAGCCAGTGATGCAGCCTAGTGTGCCACAGTGATGCAGCCTATGTGCCAGCCAGTGATGCAGCCTAGTGTGCCAGCCAGTGATGCAGCCTAGTGTGCCAGCCAGTGATGCAGCCTAGTGTGCCAGCCAGTGATGCAGCCTAGTGTGCCAGCCAGTGATGCAGCCTAGTGTGCCAGCCAGTGATGCAGCCTAGTGTGCCAGCCAGTGATGCAGCCTAGTGTGCCAGCCAGTGATGCAGCCTAGTGTGCCAGCCAGTGATGCAGCCTAGTGTGCCAGCCAGTGATGCAGCCTAGTGTGCCAGCCAGTGATGCAGCCTAGTGTCCAGCCAGTGATGCAGCCTAGTGTGCCAGCCAGTGATGCAGCCTAGTGCCAGCCAGTGATGCAGCCTAGTGTGCCAGCCAGTGATGCAGCCTAGTGTGCCAGCCAGTGATGCAGCCTAGTGTGCCAGCCAGTGATGCAGCCTAGTGTGCCAGCCAGTGATGCAGCCTAGTGTGCCAGCCAGTGATGCAGCCTAGTGTGCCAGCCAGTGATGCAGCCTAGTGTGCCAGCCAGTGATGCAGCCTAGTGTGCCAGCCAGTGATGCAGCCTAGTGTGCCAGCCAGTGATGCAGCCTAGTGTGCCAGCCAGTGATGCAGCCTAGTGTGCCAGCCAGTGATGCAGCCTAGTGTGCCAGCCAGTGATGCAGCCTAGTGTGCCAGCCAGTGATGCAGCCTAGTGTGCCAGCCAGTGATGCAGCCTAGTGTGCCAGCCAGTGATGCAGCCTAGTGTGCCAGCCAGTGATGCAGCCTAGTGTGCCAGCCAGTGATGCAGCCTAGTGTGCCAGCCAGTGATGCAGCCTAGTGTGCCAGCCAGTGATGCAGCCTAGTGTGCCAGCCAGTGATGCAGCCTAGTGTGCCAGCCAGTGATGCAGCCTAGTGTGCCAGCCAGTGATGCAGCCTAGTGTGCCAGCCAGTGATCAGTAGTGTGCCAGCCAGTGATGCAGCCTAGTGTGCCAGCCAGTGATGCAGCCTAGTGTGCCAGCCAGTGATGCAGCCTAGTGTGCCAGCCAGTGATGCAGCCTAGTGTGCCAGCCAGTGATGCAGCCTAGTGTGCCAGCCAGTGATGCAGCCTAGTGTGCCAGCCAGTGATGCAGCCTAGTGTGCCAGCCAGTGATGCAGCCTAGTGTGCCAGCCAGTGATGCAGCCTAGTGTGCCAGCCAGTGATGCAGCCTAGTGTGCCAGCCAGTGATGCAGCCTAGTGTGCCAGCCAGTGATGCAGCCTAGTGTGCCAGCCAGTGATGCAGCCTAGTGTGCCAGCCAGTGATGCAGCCTAGTGTTCCAGCCAGTGATGCAGCCTAGTGTTCCAGCCAGTGATGCAGCCTAGTGTTCCAGCCAGTGATGCAGCCTAGTGTTCCAGCCAGTGATGCAGCCTAGTGTTCCAGCCAGTGATGCAGCCTAGTGTTCCAGCCAGTGATGCAGCCTAGTGTTCCAGCCAGTGATGCAGCCTAGTGTTCCAGCCAGTGATGCAGCCTAGTGTTTCAGCCAGTGATGCAGCCTAGTGTTCCAGCCAGTGATGCAGCCTAGTGTTCCAGCCAGTGATGCAGCCTAGTGTTCCAGCCAGTGATGCAGCCTAGTGTTCCAGCCAGTGATGCAGCCTAGTGTTCCAGCCAGTGATGCAGCCTAGTGTTCCAGCCAGTGATGCAGCCTAGTGTTCCAGCCAGTGATGCAGCCTAGTGTTCCAGCCAGTGATGCAGCCTAGTGTTCCAGCCAGTGATGCAGCCTGGACCCAACAAGTCATCCATCAGTACCCAGAAGACTGAATAAACTTTGCTATGTTATCTGTTTATCATTCACCCAAACTCAAAGATTCAACTGAAAACACATTATTAGTGTTTAATACTGTCACGGTTAATAAATGAGAGCTATAATACAATATAGAGTACAAAATTTACATTAAATATCGATGCTTTGATAAAAAGTAATGTAGCCCAGCAAGGGGTGCCTTGATGCTTGGGAAGGGCTCTTGATTGAAGGAAATGAATAGATTTTCCACTTGAATCGAACCTGATTCTCCCATGCCCCAGCCCCTTTATGACCCGTGGAAGTTTAGAGCTACCTAATACTGTTTTAAGTGATTATTTTGAGGACACAAGTTTAGCGTTTCTATTTGATTATAATAATATAATTGAGGACACAAGTAACCTCTCCGTTCGGAAGGAAGAGTCCAAGTATGTAAATCATGATAATGTCGTAAACAAAGCGCACAAGTGACAACACTGGTCAACAACCAAAATGCTCCAGAGACCAGACTAGCAATTTCCAACTAATTTTAGGTCACTGATAATGAATATCATGGTTAAAATTGTTTGTTAGCTCTTCAATAGACCTACGTGTCACAATAGGTTCCAACAGGCTTGCAGCAGTGTTTCTTACCACACTCACAGCCCTTCAATATAATACCCATTTTCCCAGGCGCTGTGACCCCTGGGGGTTTAGCGCTTCCCCCCATGGATAATAATTATTATTATTATAATAAAAAAGAAGCGCTAAACCACAGGGGTCATACAGCATGGATAATAATGCACAGCATTTTAGGCAGTTTTAATCAAGGATTAAAACAAATACTAATAATCCTAAATGGATGAACAATAGATTAAAACATCTCATTGGTCAAAAGAGAGGCATATATAGGCGTATCAAAAGAGGGGATGGACAGATAAGAAATCAATATTTTCAATTAAAGAGAGAAATAAAAAAAGGAATAAGAAAAGCAAAAAGGGATTATGAGGCTAAAGTCGCAAGGGATTCGAAGACTAACCCAAAAGGGTTCTTTCAGGTATACAGAAGTAAGATTAGGGACAAGATAGGCCCACTTAAGAGTAACTCAGGACAGATCACGGACAGTGATAAGGATATGTGTGAAATTTTCAATACTTACTTCCTCTCAGTTTTTACTCAGGAAGATACTAGCAGAATTCCAGAAATAATAAATTATGTAGAACTGGAAGATAACAGACTATGCTCGATTGGGGTAACTAGTGACATGGTCCTCAGACAAATAGAGAAATTAAAACCTAACAAATCCCCAGGCCCTGATGAACTGTTTGCAAGAGTTTTAAAGGAATGTAAAGAGGAACTTAGCAAACCTTTGGCAAATCTTTTCAATATATCACTACAAACTGGCATAGTGCCAGACAAGTGGAAAAGGGCAAATGTAATACCTATTTACAAGGCAGGTGACAGGTCCTTAGCTTCGAACTATAGACCAATAAGCCTTACCTCCATAGTTGGTAAATTTATGGAATCAATAATTGCCGAGGCAATTCGTAGCCATCTTGAAAAGCATAAATTGATTAATGAATCTCAACACGGTTTTACAAAGGGCGTTCATGTCTTACGAATTTACTAACTTTTTTCACTAAGGTGTTTGAGGAAGTAGATCATGGTAATGAATATGATATTGTGTATATGGACTTCAGTAAGGCTTTCGATAAAGTTCCACATCAGAGGCTACTGAGGAAACTTAAGGCACACGGAATAGGAGGAGAAATTTTTCCTGGGTAGAGGCATGGTTGACTAATAGGCGGCAGAGAGTTTGCATAAATGGAGAGAAATCAGAATGGGGGCGTGTCTCAGCGGTGTTCCACAGGGGTCAGTTTTGGGCCCCTGTTGTTTACAATTTACATAAACGACATAGATGAGGGAATAAATAGTAGCATAAGTAAATTTGCTGATGACACCAAAATAGGCCGTCCAATTCATTCAAACGAGGACATTAGAGCACTCCAGGATGATTTGAATAGACTGATGCAGTGGTCGGAGAAGTGGCAGATGCAGTTTAATGTAAACAAATGCAAAGTTCTAAATGTTGGGCAGGACAATAACCATGCCACATATAAGCTGAATAATATAGATCTTATTACTTGTAATTGCGAGAAGGATTTAGGAGTTCTGGTTAGTAGTAATCTGAAGCCTAGACAACAGTGCATAAGTGTTCGCAATAAAGCTAACAGAATCCTTGGCTTCATATCAAGAAGTATAAATAACAGAAGTCCTCAGGTTGTTCTTCAACTCTATATATCTTTGGTTAGGCCTCATTTAGATTATGCTGCACAGTTCTGGTCACCGTATTACAGAATGGATATAAATGCACTGGAAAACGTACAGAGGAGGATGACAAAGTTGATCCCATGTATCAGAAATCTTCCCTATGAGGATAGACTGAGGGCCCTGAATCTGCACTCTCTAGAAAGGCGTAGAATTAGGGGGGATATGATTGAGGTGTACAAATGGAAAACAGGAATAAACAAAGGGGATGTAAATAGCGTGCTGAAAATATCCAACCAAGACAGGACTCGCAGCAATGGTTTCAAGTTGGAAAAGTTCAGATTCAGGAAGGATATAGGAAAGCACTGGTTTGGTAATAGAGTTGTGGATGAGTGGAACAAACTCCCGAGTACCGTCATAGATGCTAAGACGTTGTGTAGTTTTAAAAATAGGTTAGATAAATACATGAGTGGGTGTGGATGGGTGTGAGCTTGTACTAGGTCAGATGCAGTGCTCCTTCCTTAAGTGAATGTAACCTGACCTGTACTAATTCCTTAAGTGGAAGTGACCTGACCAGGTGGTCGGCTGGACAATTATACGAGTGGGTGCGGTTGGGTGTGAATTGGTCCTGACTAGGTTGTGCTACTAGGTCAGATGCAGTGCTCCTTCCTTAAGTGAATGTAACCTGACCTGGCTGGGTCGGGGCATTGGCTTAAGCCGTTGGAGATTTGGACCTGCCTCGCATGGGCCAGTAGGCCTGCTGCAGTGTTCCTTCTTTCTTATGTTCTTATGTTCTTAATAAAAAATCTACATGGATGAGTTGTTTTAGCTTACGGGTTTAGAACAAAGTATATTAAGATTTTGTTGGGATTTTTAACCCCGGAGGGTTAGCCACCCATGATAACCCGGGGGAGGGTTAGCAACCCATTATAACCCGGGGGAGGGTTAGCCACCCAGGATAACCCGGGGGAGGGTTAGCCACCCATGATAACCCGGGGGAGGGTTAGCCACCCATGATAACCCGGGGGAGGGTGAGCCACCCAGGATAACCCGGGGGAGGGTTAGCCACCCAGGATAACCCGGGGGAGGGTTAACCACAAAGGATAACCTGGGGGAGGGTTAGTCACCCAGGATAACCAGGGGGAGGGTTAGCCACAAAGGATAACCTGGGGGAGGGTTAGCCACCCAGGATAACCCAGGGGAGGGTTAGCCACAAAGGATAACCTGGTGGAGGGTTATCCACCCAGGATAACCCGGGGAAGGGTTAGCTACCCAAGATAACCTGGGGGAGGGTTAGACACTAATGATAACCCGGGGAGGGTTAGCCACCCATGATAACCCCGAGAGGGTTAGCCACCCAGGATAACCTGGGGGAGGGTTAGCCACCCATGATAACCCGGGGGAGGGTTAGCCACCCATTATAACCCGGGGAGGGTTAGCTACCGAAGATAACCTGGGGGAGGGTTAGCCACCCATGAAAACCCAAGGGGAGGGTTAGCCACCCAGGATAACCCGGGGAGGGTTAGCCACCCAGGATAACCCGGGGGAGGGTTAGCCACCCATTATAACCCGGGGGAGGGTTAGCCACCCAGGATAACCCGGGGGAGATTTAGCCACCCAGGATAACCCAGGGGAGGGTTAGCCACCCATGATAATCCGGGGGAGGGTTAGCCACCCATGATAACCTGGGGAGGGCTAGCCATCCATAACCCCAGGGGATTGTTAGCCACCCATGATAACCCGGGAAGGGTTAGCCACCCAGGATAACCCCGAGGGAGGGTTAGCCACCCATTATAACCCGGGGGAGGGTTAGCCACCCAGGATAACCTGGGGGAGGGTTAGCCACCCATTATAACCCGGGGGAGGGTTAGCCACCCAGGATAACCAGGGGGAGGGTTAGCCACCCATGACAACCCGGGGAGGGTTAGCCACCCATGATAACCCGGGGAGGGTTAGCCACCCAGGATAACCCCGAGGGAGGGTTAGCCACCCAGGATAACCCGGGGGAGGGTTAGCCACCCAGGATAACCCGGGGGAGGGTTAGCCACCCATGATAACCAGGGGAGGGTTAACCACCCATTATAACCTGGGGAGGGTTAGCCACCCATGATAACCCAGTGGAGGTTTAGCCACCCATGATAACCCAGTGGAGGTTTAGCCACCCAAGATATCCCCGGGGGGAGAGTTAGCCACCCATTATAACCCAGGGAAGGGTTAGCCATCCATGATAACCCAGTGGAGATTTAGCCACCCAGGATATCCCCGGGGGAGGGTTAGCCACCCATAATCCAGTGGAGGTTTAGCCACCCAGGATATCCCCGGGGGAGGGTTAGCCACCCATGATAACCCAAGAAAGTCAGTACGTCATCAAGGACTGTCTTACTTCCACTGTGGTCCTCTAATCATCCCCCCCCAGGATGCGACAGGTAAAATATTTAAAAATGTAAATGAAGTATATAAGTTCTAGTCAGAGATTCCTAGACCTCGCTGACATGAATAATATACTACTATATAAAAAGTCCCTTGTTATGCAGAGCATTTCTGGCAAATTAGGTCAATTTTGCCCTCAGGATGCGACCCACACCAGTTGACTAACACCCAGGTACCTATTTTACTGATAAGTGTAGAACTCTTGCCCTAAGAAATTGAAGTTTCCCTTCCTTTCCCTTCCTTGGATCAAACATGATTACATCCAATTACCAAAGTGCTAAATGATCTCTATATTTTTACTATTTTAGCTAAATATAATAATAATAAAAAAACAATGTCACAGAAGAGGTATGGTATTGTAACTGCTTCTCACACACTTGTTACTTAGCTGTTTCAGCTTTTAAAATTTAAATAAAAAGATATTACAAGGACCCCATTGGAAATGTCACTTTAACTTTCTTGGGTTATGGTCAGGTAAGATTTGTCAGGAAACAGGACAAGTGTTTCCTGATGCGAGTCTTGTTATATGATGACCCACAGCTGGAGCTTTTGGTCATCTGACCAAGGCCTGCCACTGGCTTATCGGTCCACCCCTTTAAAAATTATGGTCATAGATATAACCAGTTTTCTTGGGTTATCCTGGGTAATTTACACATACAGTCATACCTCGTGTTAGGATGCTGTCATCTTACGTTATTTTCGAGTAACAATATTTATAACGTAAAAAAAATGATTGCGAGTAACGATGTTTGCTTCGTGTAACGACATTCGTACCGGACATGTCCGCGTGGCGCCCAGCTGAGCGCGCACTCCAGGGAGCGTCAGTGTGCTATTGTTTACAAGCGAGAGCGACCACCCACCCACACCCACGCATTCATACTAGTATATTGTCAGTATTCCACTGTTTTTAGTGCTTGCAACTGCTAAATAAGCTACCATGGGTCCAAGGAAAGATCCTAGTGGTAAGCCTGTGGCAAAGAGGAACAGAAATACATGTTTTAAAGAATCGCCAGACACAGAGCTCCCTGGACAAATTTATTGTTAGAAAGAGGTCCAGTGACTCTCAAGCTGGTCCTAGTGGCATTAAAAGAAAAGGGAAGTAACCCCAGAAAAGAACTTGGTACCTGCAGTGTTAATGGAAGGGGATTCCCCTTCCAAACACTAGCATACTACTCCACCTTCTCCCCTCCTCCCATCCTCCACACATCAACAACTCTTCAATAAATGTAAGTGACATGTTATTGTACAATATTTACATGTGTATTTAGGTATTCTTCATTAAATTGTGTATTATTTAATGTCAAAAAGTTCTAAAAAATATTTTATTTAACTACTTTTGGAAGTCTTGGACGGATTAAATTTATTTCCATTATTTCTTATGGGGAAAATTGATTCGAGTAACGATTGTTTCGCCTTAAGATATGCCCTCTCTGACGGATTAATATCGTAAGTCGAGGTACCACTGTATGCTGCTATGTATGATCATTTATTTAAGTTCATTTGTATACCTGTACGTGAATAAACTAATTATGGTAACACTTCACCTCAAGGGAGGTTCCTTGATGCGTGAGGGACTCTTGATCCAAGGAATCGGAACTCCTTTAAAGTGAAGGCATTGTACTTCCCACCTCCAGAACAGGTGTCCCTGAATCCCTTCACAAAATATTACCCTGCCTTTTCATGATTACACTATCATTAATTAAGTGCAAAGTGGCGCTAAGGATAAAAAACGATGCAAAAGTAAAAAATACAATACTTCATTGCTAACCTTTAAATATTTTCATCCTTTGCTTATGGTGACTGAAGACTGAACATTAACGAAGAAGTAATGTCAATAAGTCAGTGTGTCTGAATTTGTTGGAGTTATCCTAGGTAATTTACACTATGCATGATAACTGTACTTATATGTGCCTGTACCTAAGTAAGCTTACTTACTAAATGAAGGTTGAAGAGGATAGTGGAGCTGGTTTGATCTTCTACCTGCCTTTCTATTTGGGCATTCCACATGCCATTCTATCTGGGCATTCCACATGCCTTTCTATCTGGGCGTTCCACATGCCTTTTTATCTGGGCGTTGCACATGCCATTCTATCTGGGCGCTCCACATGCCTTTCTATCTGGGCGTTCCACATGCCTTTCTATCTGGGCATTCCACATGCCATTCTATCTGGGCATTCCACATGCCTTTCTATCCGGGGGTTCCACATGTCTTTATCTGGGCGTTCTGAGGTTGACATAGCCAATCAAAGCCATAAATGCAATAGCTACCTCGCACACACAGACACAGACACACACGCACACATGCGCAACCTGGTCACCTCTGACCTTATGGTCTGGTCATTTACCTCTAAACTCACGCTAACCAGAAATTGTTAAATCAAGTTATTTAAAGGGAGAGGGGGTGGGGGACACCCTTTCTTTCTATTTTCTGATGCCCACCACACACACTTTATTTGTAATTCCTTTTATTAATTAAATTATTTTTTTTATTATTACATTTTGTTATAAAGGACGTCCCTCATTGGGGGGCCCCTCTTGCAGGGAGGCCCAGGGCATTTGCCCCCTTATAAATCCGGCCCTAAGTGCATGTGATCCAATGACAACCCACCCACCTACCATAACCACCACAATCCCACTGATTATTCATCTTCCCCTCAAGTACTTATCCTCCTGTAACCACATGTTGTGCAGGTACCTGGTGATGCTTGAGGCACTTAGCCAGTCAGTCAAGTCTCCACCTGTGTACCACACATGTAACTGAAAGTATCAATACACTCTTGCTATGTTGCCTGCTTATTTTTTTATTAAACTACCATACATTTCTGCTTCAGTGGGATATGGCCGATGCATTGAAAGAACATTTCTTTTATGTCCTCTTTATTATTTTCATGCTTGCTATCCTTTTTTTCCAACATTTGCTCATACCTCTCACCAACTATCTTTTAATTTAATTAATTCACTTTTCCTTTTACCTACTGACATAATTTGCCTTGTGCTCCTTCCTCTTGCTCTAATTACCACAAAATACTGATAATATATATCAGACTTCTGTACAAACATGTACTATACCTTTTATCTGCCAACACATACTGTACTTTAGCAGACTACCTCCGTTTTACACTTTATCATGCCTTGTATACATATTTAGCCTGTTACCACATGGTATTCAAAACTTTCTTAACACACCTTCTACAACAGTGCCTTTATCCATCCAAAAAACTGTAATGTCAAAAGAATTGGCTTGAAGGAAAGCAGTGTTAAACACTGCACCCATCTCTTCATGGTGTAATTATCCAGATTCACTTTTCTTTTCTTTTTTATCTTTTCTGAGTGTTACCTCATCTACTACATCTTCATTTCTGTTTTGTTTCTTCTTGCTGGTCATGGACATTGGCTAGTGGGGATTAGACTGAGGATACAAAACACACTGCTGTAGAAGATATTAGCAAGAAATACTTCCAAGTTTGCAAACTCAATGCATTTTTGCATACACTGTACCAGGCTGTGTTCATGTTGATAGAATTACCAACAATATGTTAAGTAAAAGGACACAAATGCAATTAATGCAACATTTTGTTGTGACCTTTTATGTACCAGGATGGACATTAATAACAAGAGAATGGTTGACTCAGATTTTACCTTTCATTTTGGTGTGCCAACATAATTCAACAAGTGCAAGAAAATACTGCAGTTTGTTTATAACATCATAAATGGTATGTAATTTTAATTTTTAGTTGTTTAGCATACTGTAACAAATACACAAATAATAATGAAGATTTAGCACACATTTTTCTTGTTATGAACTGCATGATACAAAATACAGTATATTATAAATTTACTTGAAAAATAAGCAATGATATTTCCCTTGCTCGATTATGGATTGTAGAAATGATGTGTTGTCAGACTTTAGGCCAAGCAAGGAGGACCTTTTCCAGGGGAACAGTCACCACACTTCCTTGCAACCTGAAACACAAGCTAACTGTATTAATACTGAAAATCACATACTGTACCACATACAGTGGACCCCCGAGTAACGAGCAAAATTCATTCCAGAAGCCTGCTCAAGTGCCATTACCAAACGAATTTACTCCCTTAAGAAATAATGTCAAGTACGTTAGTCCATTTCAGACCCCCAAAAATACACTTACAAAAGCACTTACAATATTATACTTACATAATTGTACGATTTCCGGGGTGCTCGTTACTCGGGGGTCCACTGTACATGAATAATTTTTCACATCAGTTAAGTATCTACTTTTAGCTTTAATTTATATAATTACTGTACTGTATATAACAAACAGCTATGCCATTTCAAATTGCTATACATATACAGTACAGTATAATTATAAATTATTTTGAAGCCAGCTTTTTTATATTATGGATTCATTTTTCATTTAATATATAGTATTATGTTTAAGTGTACAGTATATATGAAAGGAACTTTAAATGGGGATAATTTGGTTATGTCACCCTATCCCCAGATTGTCTTTTGCATCCTCCTGTTTCAACCATAATACTAAATGGAATGGCCTAGCTGTTCATTTCAACATGGCTGCATATGTTCAGTGTCATAACCCAGTATGACATCTGCTCACTCTCTCACCTGTTTGGTTCACTCAGTAGAATGACTGTCACAGTAGCACAGGAAATAGGAGCAGAAATATGACGATTCTTGTCAGTGATCTGCCGTGAAGACTTTTGATTTGTCAGGACTCTGGCTACAGCTACTCCTCCACCTGGTGCTAGCACCTTTACCTGCTGGCCAGGGGAGAGCTGATCACCACGGTATGGCAGGTATGGACGCCCACTGCTGGCAGCTGTGGAACAAAAATTATCTATAGCATTGTGAATCTTCAATGTCATTTGATAATCCCGATATATGAAACAAAAATTAGTAAAACCATTCTGAAATATGTATATATAACAAAGAATTACCGTACATCATAAGAAGTAAGCCAATACAGATACTATATTTAAAATTCATCAGTGGCCCTCCTTTACATAAGAAAAGTGAAATTTTTATTATGATATTTATGCCATTCACTTTTTCACACCTATAACTGTGCCAGTTCCGATAATGACTGGATAAAATGTTCATCAGTTATAATGAATAAATAGAAAAAACAATTAACTTCTCCAGAACTACTGAAAAGAAAGAGAGTACTTACTGTATTATGAGGTTTTAATAAATACAGTACTAGTGGGTATAAACACATTTCACAATGGCACTCCACACTGCAGTACAAACATGGTCAAGACAGATAAATCCTGCTGTCAAGTTTCAACACACAACTAACCTAAACTAGTAGAATCAGCTTCACTTCTCCAAGCACTGAATCCTCCCTGGTGTGAACGTGTTCTCCGCCTCTGCTGTTTGTGCCGTTTTCTCTGTGGCATATCCCTGTCTGTTGACAGGCTCATGGATTTTATTATGAGAGATAAATAACAATGCAATACCACTATTACACTTAATCACTACAAATTATGGTATATTATATTATGAAATGTACTCTAACAGTACAGTAAATCAATCATAAGCTCAGAACTACAATGCATTCGGTATCCAAAGTTATCTAATTCCACTCTAACCCCGCCCGTGGTATGGTTTGTTTGCAATCATGTCATTACAATTTTGTGAGTCGAGTCTTAACCTTATTACAGTTAAATTTTAAAATTTTAATTTTAATTTTGGAAATTTGACATTCTGAAGATCTTGCATGTACAGTAATCCTTTTCTTCGTATTGCAACTTTATACTTGGAGGACAATTTAAGTCTTTAAAAGCTATTATTATTTATGATAGTACATGTATGTTTATTTTGCTTCCACATTTTTGCAAAAAAGATACACTCATCAGTTGTTCACCAGCCACTTGGCCATATCTATCTTTTGTATGTATAAACGTTCAGTACATACCATGAGCAGGAGGATAAATATGGTAAATGTTGGGGTCCAGGGGTGTAGTAGTGATATGCTCTGCTTCATCAATAAGGGAGTCTGTTGAGCCACCACTGTCACTATCCCAGTACAACCCCTTCCGCCTAGCACCACTGCCACTTTGCAAAAAAAAGGCAAAAATCTTATAATAATAATAATAATTATACAGTGGTACCTCGGGATAAGAACAGCTCAAAACTTGAACAATTATGTAAGTGTATTTATGTAAGTGCTTTTGTAAGTGTATTTTTGGGGGTCTGAAACGGATTAATCTAATTTACATTATTCCTTATGGGAACAAATTCGTTTGGTATCGGCACTCAAACAGCCTTCTGGAATGAAGTAAGTTCGTATCCCGAGGTACTACTGTATCTTTATTTCTACAAGTATACATGTACAAGGTATACAGGCCTAGCTGACATCAATGACATACTACTATATAGAAAGCCACTTGTTATGCAGAGCATTTTGGGCAAATTAGGTCAGTTTTGTCCCAGGATGCGACCTACACGAGTTGATTAACACCCAGGTACCCATTTCATACTGATGAGTGAACATGGACAGCAGGTGTCTTATGGAAACACGTCCTAATGTTATCCAGCTGTATCGGATTCGAACTCTGGACCTCAGTGTGTGAGCTGAGTGCGCTAGCGATATAGCCATGGGACACCGTGCATTAAGAAAAAATACAAATACCATATGTATTAAAAGGGTTTGGAGATCAGGGCTGTCAGTATGAATAAATGGGAGAGATCAGGACTGTCAGCAAGTATAAATTGGAGAGATCAAGACTGTCAGTAAGTATGAGAGAGTAGGATTCTCACTATGTATCAAGCTAATGTGTATCAGTTGCTGCGTGATCTAAAAAATGTATACCTGTACCCCATAAGCTTAGCCCCTCCATGTCAATGCACTCAAAAGCATTTGAAATATCTTTGATGCAGTTAAATATTGGGATTTGAATTTAAATCCAATCTGCAGAGGTATTCACAAGTTATTGTATGAAAACTAATACAGTAATCTAATATCTTTAATAAAAGTGGCAAATTGACACCTAAAAAGCCCATAGAGGATAGTATATATGTAAAAGGGAGAGATTAGAACTGTTCGCATGTGTGAATTTACTTAAATTTCATGACAAAAAAAATAAATACAGTACAAGTGCTGAAGGTGAATTTATAAACATGTGGAAAAAAGAGAGGAAATAAATTAAATTGCAATAATTAAAGATAACCAAGAAAGACTTAAAAATACAGTATAAGCTGAAATAAAAAAAAATTCTAGAAATGTTAAGGAATCCCTATGGGACTAAGATACACTTGTGATAATATTGAAGCATTTTTTTTGTCCACAAACAGTACAATGACCTACTGAGTCATGTAAATGATATGTAACAAGAAAGGAACTGCATGATGATTCACCTGCCAACCATCACATCAAAGGCAGAGTGGGCATGTGAGGGCCCAGGGTTGGTTTCAGAGAAACGTGGGGTGTGAGTAAGACCAGGGTGGTTGATGGTTGGATATTGCAGGTCTGGAAGGCTGGAGACACTGCGGATGCTTGATCCACCACCTGCTAATACCCGACCCCCCCCAAAAAAAAAAAATTAGGTTAATGTACGATTTTAAGTGCACAATGCCATATGACCACTCATGTACATGGGATACTAATAGACAATGATACTACAGTAAATTAATGTCTTAATAATACTATACTAATCAAGTGAAGTGGTAAACTCGAAAGGGTCATACAGCACTACCATAGATGTCAGATAAACTGATAAAAAAAATTCTTAATGTAAAATTATCCCTTTTCCTAACAGTTTTATTATTTAACAACCTTCCATTATTTTATTATATTATTATTTTTGTTGGTATTATTATTCTCTTGGGGAATGCTAATTTTGTAGGGGTCATACAGTGCATGGGAAATGGAATAAAATTGAGTCTGGCCCAATAAACAGAACAGATTCAATTCCTTGGATCAAGAACACCTCACCAGCATCATGGCGCCTCTCCTGAAGGGTTCAAGATTTTTGTACATGATTTACATCATTCCCCATCATAATTCAAGTCTAACCAACTTTGTTATATCCATTAATATTATTATTACCATTAATATATAAACTAATTGTTAAATTCTTAAATGTTTAAATTTCAGTACCTCAATTTTGTAAACCTAGTTAATCACTACAATTACCTAACCTTACTATCAGTATAATCATTGTGTCATTATTGAGTAAGACCTATCATAAGACTGCCTGAAAAGCCTAGGCATACCTAGGCATATTATTGGCCATCTTGTAATATCTACTTCATAAAATGTATACGTAATTATAAGTACACCCCACTTCGTATATTACTAGAAATAAAGAATTTGAATTTGAATTTGAATCTGAATCCATAATGAAGGATGAAGGTAATAATAATAATCTTTATTTTTACAAGTATACATACATGATACAACTTACACATACCTAGCTGACATCCATGACATATTATACAGAAAGCCCATTATGCAGAGCATTTCGGACACATTAAGTTTAATTTGGTCCCCAGGATTCGACCCCACACTAGTCGGCAAATATCAAGGTACCTAGCTCATCACACTTAAAAGTTAAGATAAGATTTCTTCGGATTTTTAACCCCGGAGGGTTAGCCACCCAGGATAACCCAAGAAAATCAGTGCGTCATCGAAGACTGTCTGTCTTATTTCCATTGGGGTCCTCAATCTTGTCCCCCAGGCTGCAACCCACACCAGTTGACTAACACCCAGGTACCTATTTGCTGCTAGGTGAACATGACAACAGGCGTAAGGAAACACGTCAAAATGTTTCCACCCGCCGGGAATCGAACCCGGGCCCTCCGTGTGTGAAGCGAGAGCTCTAGCCACCAGACCACCGAAGACCTTGGCCCTCGCTAACATTCCACACACTAAATGTGTGTGGAATGACGATGATAATGTGGAAAACACTAAATGTGTGTGGAATGACGATGATAATGTGGAAAACACTAAATGTGTGTGGGTCATTCAGCATTTCATGACATAAGTGAAAGCATAGCAAAAGATAAGTGAAGCATATACTATATACATGATGCAAAGAGCATTTACAGGACAAAGACAAACAGGAAAAAATGTAGTAATGTAATAATGAAGGTCACAGAAAGCATCCATGTTAAAGATGGCACATTCAGTAAGGAGGGCATAAACAAGAGGATGAAAATAGTGACTACTCTTAGATAAACAGGGTAATCTAGCATTGTGATTTAGATGGTTACAACAACCAGGCGAACACTGCACAAAGAGGGAGCTCATCCATGACATAACTAGGAGTGACTGCTGTGGACAGTTTCATTGTTAGAGAAATGACTTCCAAAGTGCCAACGATGTTGTGAAGCCCATGTGTTTCTTTTTAAATACCAATACAAATATGTATTTCTCTGTGTAAAGATTACAATGTGGGGTTTACATATAAGATATTGGTTACAATGTATGGTTTACGTATTATAAGATACAACTTACAGAGGGCCACTATCATGCCTAGCGCCCATTGGGTGTCATTATGCATTAATTATACTACCAGCACTCTCACGTATGTTGACTGACAATTAGTAATTTTAAAAAGGGACAACTGACTGTGGGAAATCCAAAGCTTCAAACCACCGAACATGTTGGGGGGTTTACAAATTCAATGCCAGAAATATTATATTCACGTGAAAGCGCCAAAACCTGAAGTGGGTGATACAGCACCTGAATGCCAGAAACAGAAGAATGAATAGACACACAATAATAAACATTTATTTGCGTCTACAAACGATATGATAAGAGCAAGCATCGAATGTGAAGCACAAAAGAGGAAGAATGAGCCTGGATAATGTTTAATGCAGTGAGAATAAAAACATTGACGGGGACACAGCACAATAGATGACAAATGCAAGTACAGATAACCAAAACAGACTTAAAAATACAATACAAGCTAAATTAAAAAAAAATCCAGAAATGCTAGGGAACCCATCTATGACTTAAGATACACTTGTGATAATATTGGCAGACTGACCAGTAGCATACCTCTCCCATACAGGGGATTTAAGAGCCATCAGTGTTCACAGCAAAAACATCAAAATATACAGTAATTGGAAATGGCAAATAAAGACAACTTAAGTTGAAGCAAAGAAATTAATCTCTGCTGGAGTATCAGAAGTGGTAATTCTGAAGTGGTAACTTGCTATTTCCGTGTCAGCAAAGTTAAGCACCTTCTTCCCCACACCGCTCATTGATGTCGGCAGGGTGAAGACAACCCTGTCAGCATAAATTTTTTTTCCCCCATCACACGGGCTTTAATTTTCTTGAAATCCACAAAGCAGTCGTCAGGTTAACTGTTGCAGCAGCTGCTCTAGGCAGCACTCTTGAGGTTATTACAGATAAACTGTCGGTATTCATATACCATTACGTATCATAACCTTGCCAGTGTGTTCTCCTTAGGTCCGTGGGATATTCACGATATTGGTGGAAAAAAAAGGAAGTAATGGACCCTGTCTTAAATATGTGACCCACAACAGATGACTGGGTGAATGGGCAGCACTCACAAGGATATTTAACCAACGTCTCCGCCCACCCCAGATTCGAACTAATGTCCTTCGGTTGTGGGCCAAAGTCGCTACCATTGAGCAAGGAGCCACCTAAAAGGGGATTAACAGGTAATTATGGAGAATAGAGAACAAGGCGATTATGGGAGTATCACGTAATTGAGCGATTAATAGCAAATTATAGACACCAATGATTATTGAGAATCAGACAGCTAGAGAATCAGAGGTTAACTATGGAGAGCAACGAGTACCTGAGTTATAACAGGTATTTCTGAAGAATGACAGACAATTATGAAGAATGGTTAATTATTAAGTTAAACAGATATGGAGAATCAATGTCAATTATGAAGAATCTGTGGGGATTAACAAGTAGTCATGAGGCCACAGGTAATTAAGGAGATCCAAGGAATGATGATGACAAATCACAAGAAAGCATGATACAGACCATGACACAGGCCAGTATGATACAAGTCACTATAGTATGTCCGCAGAGTACAAGTTAAAAAAAATGGCACAAGTACACATGGCACAGGTTAAAGATGGCTTAAGCAAGCACGACTTGGTTATGCATGACTTAAGTATGAGGAAAAGAATATTAATTATAACACGATTGGTCAGGATGTCATCTGGGGAAACGAAGCATGACAGTTCAGGATGTAATATGGGAAAGCAAAGTAATGACAGATCAAGAATGTAATATGGTGAAGCAAAGTAATGACAGGTCAGGATGTTAAATGGTGAAGCAAAGTAATGACAGATCAGGATGTAATAATAGAAAACGAAGTAATGACAGATCAGGATGCAATATGGTGAAGCAGAGTAATGACAGGTCAGGATGTTACCCGGAGAAGCTTAGCATGACAGGTCAGGATGTTGCCTTGGGAAGCAAAGCATGACAGGTCAGGATGTCAGATGCGGAAGGAAAATGACGGGTCAGGATGTCAGATGCGGAAGCAAAGCATGACGTCAGGATGTCAGATGCGGAAGCAAAGCATGACGGTCAGGATGTCAGATGCGGAAGCAAGCATGACAGGTCAGGATGTCAGATGCGGAAGAAAGCATGACGGGTCAGGATGTCAGATGCGGAAGCAAAGCATGACGGGTCAGGATGTCAGATGCGGAAGCAAAGCATGACGGTCAGGATGTCAGATGCGGAAGCAAAGCATGACGGGTCAGGATGTCAGATGCGGAAGCAAAGCATGACGGGTCAGGATGTCAGATGCGGAAGCAAAGCATGACGGGTCAGGATGTCAGATGCGGAAGCAAAGCATGACGGGTCAGGATGTCAGATGCGGAAGCAAAGCATGACGGGTCAGGATGTCAGATGCGGAAGCAAAGCATGACGGGTCAGGATGTCAGATGCGGAAGCAAAGCATGACGGGTCAGGATGTCAGATGCGGAAGCAAAGCATGACGGTCAGGATGTCAGATGCGGAAGCAAAGCATGACGGGTCAGGATGTCAGATGCGGAAGCAAAGCATGACGGGTCAGGATGTCAGATGCGGAAGCAAAGCATGACGGGTCAGGATGTCAGATGCGGAAGCAAAGCATGACGGGTCAGGATGTCAGATGCGGAAGCAAAGCATGACGGGTCAGGATGTCAGATGCGGAAGCAAAGCATGACGGGTCAGGATGTCAGATGCGGAAGCAAAGCATGACGGGTCAGGATGTCAGATGCGGAAGCAAAGCATGACGGGTCAGGATGTCACATGCGGAAGCAAAGCATGACGGGTCAGGATGTCAGATGCGGAAGCAAAGCATGACGGGTCAGGATGTCACATGCGGAAGCAAAGCATGACGGGTCAGGATGTCACATGCGGAAGCAAAGCATGACGGGTCAGGATGTTACCCGTGGAAGTATAGCATGACAAGTCAGGATGTTACCTGTGGAAGCAAAACAGTGACAGGCTATCACTTTTTTTTTGGGGGGGGGCAGGTGAGCATGTCACGGGTAAGCATGAAAAGTCAGCACAACATGAGTTAGCATGAAGAACACAGACACAAGCCAGAGGAGAATCACCTGACCTTTACACAAGATGTTCAATAACGCAGGTAGGGAGCGAATTCTTTCAGATCCCCCAGGTTACCACACACATTATTAGATTCGCATAAAAGACGCTAGACCCGTATGGGCCATTCAGCGCACAGAGAGGAAGAGTGAAGTGAACAAAGGACGCACCAGGAACCAAGATATATAAAGGTGAGAGAAGGGAGAAACGAACGTGTCCTCTAAGGGCGGCGACCTGAGGGTGACTAGTAACAAAGCGGTCTACTTTGTATTCTATTCTCATGATACAACCTCACGCATGATTATGAGAGAGAGTGAGTATATGGGAAAGGCAAATAACAGGAGACTACATCCCCTCAAGGGAGGGGCTCTTGATCTATGGAATTGGATCTGTGCTCCAGTTCCCTGAATTAAGACTGAATACCTTCCATCCAACTAAATATATTTTATATAAGTTTACAATATTTTAATAATAAACAAACACAATGAAATATATTTTTTTCGTTAGGTTCAAAATTATTTTTGCCTGGTCACAGACCGGGCCGCGGGGGCGTTGACCCCTGGAATTCACTCCAGGTAGACACAAATTTTCGCTTGCCGTATTCGGCAAGAAGAGCCTTGCTATTTAAGCCAAAATCGCAAGTCTTCTTATTCGGCATTTATATATATATATATATATATATATATATATATATATATATATATATATATATATATATATAATGGAACTGGCTCCATCTTCGTTGTTCTCTATACGTAACACTCATAAAGGAGTATAGTAAAAAATATTGCTGGGACCAGACTTTTAAACGAGCTAAGGTAAGATAACATCTTTTAGCCTTCAAAATAAACGCAAGAAATCATTATAGTCTGTAACTGATGTGTAGCTCAGTGGTGGAGCGTTCAGTTCAACCAAAATGACCAAGGTTCGTCTTGTCCTCTCTTAGAAAACAAAAAAGTCACAATATCGTGACTGGAACAATACACAAATAACCCCCACATAGGAGAGGGGATGCTTACCACGACGTTCCCGTCCTACTTGGATCATTTACAAAGTCACACTAACACAAAAGAGTGAGGGAGACAGTATATATAGGCGATGGGGACAGGGACGGGATCAAGAGAGGAAGAAAAAGTATTGGTGAGGCTAGTAGTGGTAGTAGTAGTGGTAGTAGAAAATAGGAAGAGTACTAAAGACACAGGTGCATTCATAATGATAAACACATGTACTTCCACACACGCACACACAAATTAAAACTTAAATATCCACGCTAACACACCCACACATATAAAAATTAAAATGACACATATAATGGCACTATTCAAGAAAAAATATTATTTCCTGGAACGAACTAAAAATATCAGCAAGACAAATGAGTGGAGCAACACTATCATTTGGCAGACACGAAGGACAATGAAGAATGAAAATTATCGTACCGTAACTGGTCCAATTTGCAAATAACCCACACATATATAGAGAGGAAACTACGACGTTTCAGCTCCTACTGAACTATGATTAAGTCACAGCTGATCTAGAAAAAAGCAGAGACGACCAGAAGATGGGTCGGGAAGAGGAAAGGGAAAGGAGGAGAAAGTAGCAGAGGTAAACTGTAAATGGAATATATACAAATAAAGTGCAAAAATGGTATTAGGACATTAAGCAGATGTTTCGCCCGCCAAGGGCTTTTTCAGTCAGAGAAATCATTTACCTTAATATTCGTTGGGAGAGAATCCTGACACGAGTCTTGATCTTTCCACGACCCGTTTATTAATACAAATATTTAAGTAAAACGACACAACAAACCCGGTGGGGAAACTTCAGTAACAAGACAAGTTGTTTGAGGTCTTTGACTTATACTTGTGAAGGGGGAGGTGGTGTCTGGATCAAGGAATTCTAGCTACCCACGAGTACGCTAAGAGAACACAGTAAGTGTCAGGGGCCCAAGATTGTTCAACTGCCTCCCAGCGTACATAAGGGGGATTGCCAATAGACCCCTGGCTGTCTTCAAGAAGGCCCTGGACAGACACCTAAAGTCAGTACCTGACCAGCCGGGCTGTGGTTCGTACGTCGGTTTACATGCGACCAGCAGTAACAGCCTGTTGACCAGGTTCTGATCCACCGCGAGGCCTGGTCACGGACCTGGCCGTGGGGGCGTTGACACCCGAAACCCCCTCCAGATATACCCATTCTCTAGGATCAAACGTGAATATCTTCCATTCCACAAGAGCTTCACGACCCCTACGGGTTTAGTGCTTCCCTATGGCAGTAATAAAAATAGGCCTACTGGCCCATACAAGAGAGATCCAGCTGTCTCCAGCACTGCCACTCATACATAGCACAAAATTCCACAAACTGTGGAATAAAGAGACATGCAAGAGATGCCTAGCCAATAATGGTCCTCTGTAAGTCACTTATTCTCTCTACGCTGGGATATCGTTATACACTAACAGCCCCCTTTAAGGCGGCCGAAATTGCAGACCTAGAGAATGTGCAGAAAGCCTTCACTATACGCATAAATTCAGTCAAGCACTTAAATTACTGAGAACATTTAAAATCCCTTGATTCGTACTCCTTATAATGTAGGAGAGAAAGATACATCATAATTTACACCTGGAAAAATCCCGAAAGAAATGGTCCCAAATCTGCACACAGAAATCACTCCCTACGAAAGCAAGAGTACGAAAGGAGGGGTACCATGAGTACACTAAAAGATAACACAGTAAGTGTAAGGGGGCTCAATACTTTTCAACAGCCTTCCTTCGAACAAGGGAAATTACCAAAAGACTCATGGGTGTCTTCAAGAGGGAACTTGAAAAGTTCAAGGTACTTCCGGATCAGCCGGGCTGTGGTTCGCACGTCTGATTGCAGTAACATCCTGAATGATCAGGCCTTGAGATACCAGGGTCCTGGTTTGGGACCGGGCCACGGGGGGCGTTGACTCCCTAAAACATCCTTCAGGAATGCAACACTCACGACATATATTGCACGTTTTTGCTATTGGGAACATTATCGATTAAATATAGAGAATAAACTACATTCTATTTTTCTGTTCTCTTTGTATTGGTAAGTCCCCAGCAGGCAAAACGTGTAATAAATGTTATACGTTTGAATGTCTTTATTCTTACATGTTCGACCCAGGAAAGAATTTCCAGATCACGAGAACATGTCAGTGTTCCGGTGAGGACAAAGAGGTGGAGGGTATGGCGTTTGGGAAGCCTTGCTTCACAGACGCCATACCTAAAACAAAGAGATGTAAGTGGTCTAAGAAAGAGGTACAAGGGGATCTATTAAAGAATGAGGTGTAAGTGGTCTAGAAAACAGACGTAAGTGGTCTAGGAAAAAAAGAAGTACAAAGAGATCCATTAAAGAAAGGTGTAATTGGTCTAGGAAACAAAAGGAGGCAAAGAGATCTGGGAAACAATGAGGTGCAGGTCTGGAAAATAACGAAGTTTTTTTTTTAGGTGGTTAAAGAAACAAAGAGGTGAAGAAGGTCCAGGAAACAAAGGGATGCAGGAGGAGGGTGGAGCTAGGTCTTGGGGAAGCTGCAAATCCCATTTTTTTTTCCAGCATTAACTATTGTGACTTCTGGTTAACTGCCCACACCATTATTTTATTGAATTTGGATTTGTTACCGGGAATACATAAACAGCCAGAGTATCCTAGGATCAGGGGGGATCAAATAGGCTCCTAAAACAGTATGATCTAAATTTGGATTTACTACCGGGAATAAATAAACAGCCTAGAGCATCCTAGGACCGGGCGGGATCAAATAGGCTCCTAAAGCAGTAGGATTTGTAAGGATTTAAATCCTGGAAACACATTAGGATTTCTTACAGTTGAATTTACAGGCTGTTATCCTTCCTATCTAAGATATACTACCCCAATATCCCCAAGGATGCCACCCACAATGGTCGGCTACCACCCAGGTACCTATTTACTGCTAGGTGGACAGGAGCAACAGGTGTAATTTAAACATGCTAGATGTCTGTACCCGCTCTAGGATCAAATCCGTGTCCATCGGGTGAGAACCCATGTTGCTACCACTGAGCTACGAGTCTACCGGAGTAGCTGGTGGACCTGGAATTTTAGGAAGCTAGTTAGACCTGAGAGTAAATAGACTAATAACAGGTGGCAGGTGGTGTATTGATCGTGGGAGGAGATGTTAGAGATATGAGTGTTGGGGAGTCTGACCCCACCATTCCCCTCCCCCCACTTCCTCTTGTGATACTATCAGTAAACACCACCTGTGTCAGGAGCATGGAATGGGGGAAGGTAGGGTAGGGGGGGGGGCACACTATCGTTGTTCGTATTCCCCGTACTCACGCATGTATACCTGGAGTATACCTGGAGAGAGTTCCAGGGGTCAACGCCCCTGCGGCCCGGTCTGTGACCAGGCCCACACCCACCTCGAAAATTGACGATACTTTTTCTTTGCGAGTTTGAAGAGGGCATGTCAGAAACACCGAGAACAACACATATAAGGCAACGAAGAGACGACAACGAGAAACAACACTCATTAATATAATTGCAATTTCGTTACATCGGTCCTGTCAAACTTGACCTCCCTACCTCGCTGGCTTGAGGTGGGACAGTGGTTTAGCGCTTATTTTGATTATAATAATAATAATTGAGGTGGGACAGGGAAACAACGATAAGTTTATACATATATGCCGCCATGGAAGCACACGTGTGCAACAGGGAAGGCTCAGACATGCACGCAAAACATACATACACTAATATAGACCAGGACACGACCGATAGACGCCAGGAGATGAGACTCGACCCCTGCAATCACAATTAGGTGGACATGCACATACGAAACACACACACTGACATGTTCTTTCAGCTCCTACACCAGTATTCAGTATTACAGTGATTGACATTTACCACAGATATTACTAAACCAACAATTAACTGCTCTCTCTCCACTCACGATCCAACTGACCACTACCATAATCCGTCACATCTATCGACCTTATTACACGCAAAGGCTTCCATTTGCTAATATTGGTGGGACAATTAGATTCATATATTATAAACGAGAAGCAGAGGGGTTGAGAGATGGGAGTAGGGCGGAACAAACACCGAGGCACGCACAATACGCTACTAAAACAGATGTCATTGAGGCCATTGTCAGGAGTATTGATTCAAGAGGTCTTCTACAGAAATCCCAACGAGGGATCATGCAAACGACACAGATCAAGACAAAGACAAAAATTAATATCCTTGCATAGGCTGGATCCTGGTGAAAGTCGTCATGCTCGGTGAATCATGCAATCGAATCGTAAGAGGAAGATCAACAACCTCATATAGAATATATTCAAGCATTAATCGGATTACGCTGTATAGTGGTTGTACCTGTTGCATCTGTTCCATTGGTACCTTGGTGTTAACCGACTATTGTAGGTGACATCCTGGGGAAGAGCACCTTAGGACCCCAATGGAAATAAGCTACACTGGCTTCTCGAGGCGTCTCGGGTTACTAACCCTCCGGGTTAAAAAATCCGAATACTCTTCTTCACCTCTCAGTATATACACCCCGTAATTCAGTTATGTTCCTCTGCGTGCACAGCTTAATGCACGGAACAGAAGGGAGGCAGGATAGCCTGTGATGAATAAATGATAAGAGCTGTGTCACCACCGTGGGAGCTATAAATTACTTGACAGTTAGATCACAACACTCATTTTCCCTCAGTTACAGCCCATGAATTTCAGCCCGGTTTAAGCATTACACTAGATTATCCGGCTGCTTTTGCATCCTCTATCTTTAAGTTCTCTATATTAATGAATCGATCAATTAAAGCCCAGGGATGGATCCAGGAATTGTTGAGAGAGAAGCCTGTACTGGAAATAAATACCTGGAGTCTACCTGGAGAGAATTCCAGGGGTCAACGCCCCCGCGGCCCGGTCCGTGACCAGGCCTCCTGTTGGACCAGAGCCTGATCAACCAGGCTGTTACTGCTGGCCGCACGCAGTCCAACGTACGAACCACAGCCCGGCTGGTCAGGTACCGACTTTAGGTGCCTGTCCAGTGCCTGCTTGAAGAATACCGACACAATGGAAAAATAAACACATAAGCAGTATAATTTTATCCTTTATTGACAACGTTTGTGACTCGATAAAGCCCAAAGCGTGGGCGAAACGTTGTCAATAAAGGATCACATTATACTGCTTATGTGTTTTTTCCCTTGCCTGTACTGGGGTAGGTCAGCCCGCCGGAGGAACGATTCTTTAAAAGTGAATTCATGAGTTTTAAAGGTCAAGAAATAATGCCTTTTTAATAGTAATGGTAACAATTTAATGACTAATTACTCAATGCCAATCAAAACGAGTGGCCCAGAGGGAATGTCCTGGCCCTTCTACCCCCTTTCCCTACATCCGCCTCTGTTCCAGCAACCTAGCAAGTTACTTCGTGGTAACTGGAGTGAACACGTAACATACAGGTATGGTGAACATCAAAGACCTGTTCCTGTATAAAGAAAATAAACTAACAAAATATATAACTGGAATGTTATCGTGTGATAAGAGCAGTCGTGTAAACGCGTACGATACTCTGTAGTACGGGAGTACGTTGGAAACTAAACGCCTGTTACTAGGATAAAATGAACAAGTATATAATCAGCGAGGCTATTCACTCATGGCAACAACGGCGAGTAAACATACAGCTTAATTCATTGGAAACCTGATGCTGGTGTGTAGGGCGGCCTACCTCCCTCCCCATCCCCCGGCCACAACTAGTCACAAGAACCTGTAATGCAATACTTGACGATATGAAGCCGAAATATTTCAAGACTTTCAGCTTTCATATTCCTGCGTGATGGAATATGACGGAGAAACAGCTACTTTTTGTTCCCACTGTGCAACTATTATTTAAAATAGGGCAGTATCACATTGCTGATATATACAATCTTGCTAACTTAAAAAAAAGCCTCATGATTTTTTAAGATAAAATCACGGACTACTTACCCCCGTGGTTGATGAAAGTGCTTGCGTGGTGTCTGCTGAGGTCACTGGCACTGCCGCCGTAGTTGACCCCACTTGACCTGTTGCCTAGCAGGTCACGCGAGGTCGTAGAAGATCGAGTGGCGAAGTAAGCCAGGGAAGAGGATGACTGCACAATGGAGGAGTTCATCACTGGATACTTGTACTGGATGGGTGTGCTGGACTGAGGAACAGGTGGGGGGGGAGGTTGCTGGTGGTTTGGCGAATGGTGGTAATGGTGGATGGGTGACTGATAGTGGTGATGCTTCATGGGGAGAGATTGGTGGTGGTGATGCGTGGGAGACTGGTGATGAAGCGCAGGAGACTGGTGATGGTGATGCACAGGAGGCTCGTGGTGGCGATGTACAGGAGACTGGAGGTGGAGGTGTTTAATGGGAGACTGGTGTTGGCTGTGGTGATGTTTCCCGACAGACTGATGGTGGTGTGATGGGTCTGATGCAGAAGATAAGTAAGCCAGCCGTGAAGCGTAGTGTGTTTGCTGTTGCAGTCCATTCTGTAGTTGCCTGAGATACACAGTGTTCTCGTGTCCCTGCACCAAGTTGTAAAGGTTCCTTTGTAGGGCGGAAAGGTCAGGCTTGCCAGGGGACACTAGTGGAGCATTGGAGCCCTTGGCAAGTCTCTGAGACCATGGACCACTCAGTCGGTCTGGTAGAGCCACGTAAGATTCTGTCTGTACACTGCGTAGGGGAGAGCGGCTGTACTTAGTTGCAGATGGCATAGTAATATCCTCACTCTTGTTGAATTTATGCATCCGTGTTGATGTCATTTTCGACGCCCTTCTGGTCTGCCTTGTTTGTGTGCCGGCGTCCTGAAGTCGCACAAACTGCAGATGCGACTCATGATTTTCCGCATCTCTCTCCTGTAGGTTGTGGCTACTGGTCTCTGCAGATGGGTCCTGCTTCCTAATGTTCCCACCTGTAGTAGCCTTGAAGTTCCTCTCTCTATCATAGTCTCTGTACTTTTTAGAAGGAAGACTGCCAGAAACATCTGGCTTGCCTACATTGCCGCTGCCTGTCAAAGTTCTGCCACCATTACAAGAAAAAGTTCTCTTTTGATCGACATCAAAACTTACGCCTTTTTCATCATGCACCAAAATACTGCTTCTATCACCATCTTTGAAAGTTCTGCCTCTGTCACCACTTTCATATGTTCTAACATTTAAAGTTCTACCTCTGTCATCACCTCTATAAGTTTTATCATATGACTTTCTATTTCTGTCACCTTCAATGTTTCTAATATCTATTTTTTTGCCTCTGTTATCATTATGAGTTGTACTTTCTAAAGTTCTGCCTTTGTCACCACTTTCATAACTTTCACTGTCATAAGCTCTGTCGTTACCTTCTTCGTAAGTTCTAGTGTCAAAAATTCTGCCATGATCATCATCATCGTCTAAAGTTCTGATTTTCTCATCCACTTCGTAAGTTATGCCTGTGCCACTGTTTTCTAAAGTTTTTCCTGGGACACTAACTGTACTACAGGTGGCTTCAGCATTTTCACTGCTATTTATTTCTCTGGGCTTCATTACACCTGAAATGGATTCACTTTCATTCAACTGTACTGTCGGTTCTTCCCTACTCTTTGGCACATCACCTCCCTCCCTGGATACTTTCTTGAACGTTTGTGCTTCACTGAATTCTTTGGCTTCTCTCACGGTGGCTTTCTGGCTGTCCTCCAGTGGTACCAGACTAAGAGAATCTGTAGGCACTTCTCCATCCAGTGAAGTAGTGGGTTGTGGCTCCGTTATCTCGTACAAGCCACTTTCTCTACCATCATCACTTTCTGATCTGCTACAAGCTTCCTTTTCTTCCACATCATAACGAACATGAGTTTTAGATACAACACCTTCCATTGAGTCTTCACTGTCAATGTTCCTGATATCTATTGGGAAGTGTTCATCCTCATGCTTCAAAGACTCGTACTGGAAGTTATCATCCTCCGCAATGTCAGGAGTTACGGGTGGGTCACTTGTCCCGCTGGCTGAAGTAACATTTTCTCCCAGATGCGATGTGCCGGGTCCTACTTCATTTTTATTTACTTCTTTCTCAGACATGGTTTGATGGTCTTCACCCTCTAAAGAGTCATCATGCCCTGGAGAGCTGTCCTGGGAAGTGCTAAGTCTTGCATCACGAAGCTCATCACTCAGTAGCGTATCAGATACTGGAGTTATATTCACTATTGGAAGCGCTGGCATTAACATTTTATTTTCAAAACTTGAAGGTACTGAGCACGACCTGGTAACAGCTGTTCCAGGTTTAGGCTCAGACTGTCTCCTTTCAGAGCTGCTGGGTGTTCTAAGGTTGAACTCAGAGTCATTCTCCATATCTGAAGAATGTGATCTGGATTGTGATGGCTCAAATGTAACTTCTGGGTGGCTGTCGTTGGACGTTAATGATACGAGCACGTCCTCCAGTGCTCTGGGAGACCCGACATCTTCCATACTGGAGCTGCGACTCTCAAAGGTGATAACACACCCGTAATGACCCGCAAAGTCAGAATCACTAACTTCACATGCCCCTTCTTCGTCTTCAAAATCAGAGTCTGATGGAGCTAATATTTCTTTCACCAAGCGTTCCTGTGCTAAGGTGTCAAACCGCAAGAGGTTCAGCTCAGTCTTAAAAGTTGCTCTTCTTGACGAAATGTTGGCAAGTAGATCCTCATATGAAGTGCTGGAAGCATTTGACCCATCGAAGCTCTTGGCTACTCTTTCCCTTCCTTGTCCCCAGGCTTCTTTTTCAGTTAAGTCCTCAATGTGAAGAGATCGATCTCGAGAACTATACAAAGCTTTCTTGCGTCTGGCACCTTCACCAGCGGCGTCTTCGGAGTCGGCTGAAGTTTCTCCTCCAGCTGCGTAAGGGCTGTTGTTGTTTGGAGTGTCTTTATTATCTGGAGAAGGAGGCTCACTGCCATCCTCGAAGCCAAGACATACGCCGCTGCTCGTCGAAGACAATCCCGCCAGGAACTTAGAACTAGCACGTGAGAGATCAACAGCCACTTGAAAAGCACGTGAAAGATTTGGCGATGAAATCGATGTTGCTCCTTGGTCTTTGAGGTTATCAAATGACGTGGATGATGCCCGGAGCTGACTGTGAGATCTGCCTCGAGTTAAACCTCTGGGATGGGCTCTGCTCCTGCCATCTCCCCTAGCTAAATTCTTTGGAATGTTTGAAGATGTCACCTCTTCAGTGTAAGTGAGTGAGGTAGAAGAAACCCATTTACGGCCGCCGAGGCCTCTAAATTGATGATAAGAGAGAGAATCCTTGTGAGTGGAGGTGGCAAGCCTCTCCAAATGATCCGAGCTGAGGTAACGCCGACGCAGCTCAGGCACGTCACTCCAGAAGGGAGACGTTTGATCTGACTGCAAGAACAGTTCCACGGCGAACTTATGTGGCACGATGTGGAATGGGTCCACCTTGTAGTCCCTCTCCCGGACCCGCAGGCTCCCGCTGATCGCGTCACGCACCTGAGAAACAAGATGAATTCACCAAGGCTTTATATATCTGTTAATGGTTCTGGGGATCATCTTCCCCACAGTCTGGTCTCAGACCAGGACCGGTAAGTTAGAAAGACAGCATTACAGGGTTAAGAACTATTAAGACACACAGGAAAGTAAAGATATGTGTATACTAAATGTTAGTAGAAGTCATCTTACGTATTCATGAGACATAAAATTCAGCAATCCTACCAGAGTGAAAAAAAAAAAAAACAGGTTTCCAATCCACACATTTGACAAATTAGCAGTACCTCCCTGGGCAGTTACCGTATTCCATTTTGCTGTTTGAGTGCAAAAAAATTATATCCAGCGGTGCCCAAGAGATAGAAAATTTTCTTCGTTGCGGTAGAAAACGGAATTGGATAAAGAAAAAGGGAGGTATAGAAAGTGCTACAACCACTGGAAATGAAAAATATAATAGATTAAACAATGATGATGGAATACTATGAGCTCATGTAGGTACTAATAGGTAATTCGCATCATGATCTGTTGCCATTTCGCAAATGAAACTCTTTAGATTTTTTAATAGAGTTCCATTGACAGGATATAAGCCACTGTCCTACTGCGGCTAAATTAAAATCCCAGCTCTATATGAGTGAGATGGGTTGGAGAGAGTGGGAATTGCACATGAGTAAATAAAATTATCAAAGCTTATTTCTTGGGTAGCATTTAAGATTGGGTTGAACAAATATTCTGTTCGTGGGATGGAATGTGAAGGACCTGCCTAGTATGGGCCAACAGGCCTGCTTCAGTGTTCCTCCTTTCTTATAAGAACATAAGAAAGGAGGAACACTGCAGCAGGCCTGTTGGCCCATACTAGGCAGGTCCTTCACATTCCATCCCACCAACAGAACACTTGTTCAACCCAACTTCAATGCTACCCAAGAAATAAGATTTGATAATTTTATTTACTCATGTGCAATTCCCACTCAATCAACCCTCTACTCATGAATTTATCCAACCTAAATTTAAAACTACCCAAGGTCCTAGCTTCAATAACCCTACTAGGCAGACTGTTCCACTCATCAACTACCCTATTTCCAAACCAATACTTTCCTATATCCTTTCTAAATCTAAACTTATCTAACTTGAATCCATTATTGCGGGTTCTCTCTTGGAGAGATACCCTCAAGACCTTATTTATATCCCCTTTGTTAATACCCATTTTCCACTTGTATACCTCGATCATGTCTCCCCTCATTCTACGTCTTACAAGTGAATGTAATTTAAGGGTCTTCAATCTTTCTTCGTAAGTAAGATTTCTAATGCTATGTATTAATTTAGTCATTCTACGCTGAATGTTTTCTAACAAATTTATGTCCATTCTGTAATATGGAGACCAGAACTGAGCTGCGTAATCTAGGTGAGGCCTTACTAATGATGTATAAAGCTGTAATATAACCTCTGGACTTCTGTTGCTAACACTTCTTGATATAAATCCCAGTAATCTATTTGCCTTATTACGTACGCTTAGGCATTGCTGTCTTGGTTTAAGGTTGCTGCTTACCATCACCCCCAAGTCCTTCATGCAATCTGTATGGCTAAGTTCTACGTTATTTAACTTATAAGTGCTTGGGTTATGGACACTCCCGAGCTTTAGAACTTTGCATTTATCTACATTGAACTGCATCTGCCATTTTCTGACCAGGAATTGAGTTTGTCTAAATCCTCCTGTAGTTCACTGACATCTACGTCTGAATCGATTATCCTACCTATCTTCGTGTCATCAGCGAATTTGCTCATATCACTAGAAATTCCCTCGTCAAGGTCATTTATATATATTATAAACAACAACGGGCCCAAAACCGATCCCTGTGGAACGCCACTTGTTACAGATCCCCACTCAGATTTAACCCCATTAATGCACACCCTCTGCTTCCTATTGGTGAGCCATGACTTGATCCATGAAAACACTTTTCCCCCAATGCCATGAGCAGCCACTTTCTTTAACAGTCTCTGATGTGGTACTCTATCAAAAGCCTTACTAAAATCCAAATAAACAATATCGAATTCTTTATCATGATCAACTGCCTCAAAAGCCTTACTGAAAAAGTTAATAAATTAGTTAGGCAGGAGCGGCCCTGGTGAATCCATGTTGAGTATCATTAATCAAATTATGCCTATCGAGATGGCTTCTTATGTTATCAGCTATAATCGACTCTAATAATTTGCCTACAATTGATGTTAGACTTATTGGGCGGTAATTTGATGGTAACGACTTGTCCCCTGCTTTAAAAATAGGAATTACATTAGCCATCTTCCACGTATCAGACACTACACCTGTTTGAAGAGATAGGTTAAAAATGTTAGTTAAGGGTTCACAGAGTTCAATTTTGCATTCCTTAAGAACCCTTGAAAAAAAGCTCATCAGGGCCTGGCGATTTATTTTGCTTCAAACGGTCTATCTGTTTGATAACTATTTAGCTAGTGACTGTGATACTACATAATTTATCTTCTTCAGGCCTACTAAAATACCTAATTCTTGGGATATTATTAGTGTCTTCCTGAGTGAAAACCGAGAGAAAATAATTATTAAAAATAGAGCACATTTCATTATCTTTGTCAGTAAGATACCCATAATTATTTTTAAGGGGACCTATCTTATCTCTAACTTTTGTTCTATACACCTGGAAAAAACTTTTGGGTTAGTTTTCGAATCCTAGCAACTTTAATTTCGTAGTCCGCTTAGCTTTTCTTATCCCCTTTTAACGTCCCTCTTAATGTCAATATACTGATTCATAAGATGACCCTCACCTCTTTTGATACGCCTATAAATTCCTTTCTTCTGCCCTAAAAGATATTTGAGCCTATTATTCATCCATTTTGGGTCATTTCTATTCGATCTAATTTCTTTATATGGGATAAATGTTCTTTGGGCAGCATGTATAGTGTTCAGAAAACTGTCATATTGATAGCTCTCTTCATTACCCCAGTCCACAGATGATAAGTGTTCTCTAAGTCCATTGTAATCTGCTAAGCGAAAATCTGGGACCGTTACTGAGTTATTACTACTATGAAACTTCCATTCAATGCCAAAGGTAATTTATTTGTGGTCGCTTGCGCCGAGTTCCTCTGTAATTTCTAAATTATTAACAAGGGTTTCCTTGTTTGCCAGAACTAAGTCAAGCAGATTATTTCCCTTGTAGGTTCTGTCACAAACTGCTTCAAAAAACAATCTTGAACTACTTCTAAGAAATCGTTAGATTCTAAATTCCCAGTCAAAAAATTCCAATCAATTTGACTAAAGTTGAAGTAACCCAGAATAACTACGTTATCGTGCATTGTGGCCTTAACAATTTCCTCCCATAGTAGTCTCCCTTGGTCCCTATCTAAGTTTGGGGACGGTATATCACACCTAAAATCAATTTTCATGCCCCTCTGAAAATTCTATCCAGACAGACTCTGTATGTGTTATTTCAGACTTTATTCCCTTTTATGCAACAGTTCAAGCGATCTCGGACATACAGTGCCACTCCACCCCCTTCCCGAAACTTCTGTCTACTTGGAACAATTTAAAACCCTGTATATGACATTCAGCAGGCATGTCCCTATTTTCGTATTGAACCACGTCTCAGTTATGGCAAATACATCAATGTTACCTGCACTTGCAACTAATCTCAAATCGTCCATCTTATTCCTAGCACTACGACTATTTGTATAATACACTTTTAAAGACCCTCCTTTCTCTTTACCCTTCCTGCTCCATTCTGTTTTCCACTATACATATTACTGTCCTTGTTATTGTTAAGAATTTTTATATCAAAGCCTAGATCTATATTTCGACATTCAGTATTTTCCATTTCTAAACCCATACCTCTAACTAATCTTAGTTTAAAGTCCTAACAACACCCTCAACTGAGCTAGCAAGAAAATCCACACCTGCCCTGGATAAGTGAACCCCATCCCTGGCATACATGTCATTTCGGCCATAGAAGTGATCCCAGTTGCAAATGAATGGTACTGCATTATCCTTACAGTGTTTGTCCAGCCAGCAATTGACACCAATTGCCCTGGACAGCCATTCATCTCCAACTCCTCTCCTTGGCAAAATACCACATATGACAGGGTTCCCACCCTTCTTCCTAATTATGTCTATTGCTGACCTATACCTGCTAGTCAGGTCCTCACTCCTACGTCTGCCAACATCGTTGCCTCCAGCACTGAGACAGATAATAGGATTGCTCCCATTACCTCTCATGATGTCGTCCAGACGGCTAACAATATCCTCCATCCCAGCCCCAGGAAAGCAAACCCTCTGTCTCCTACTTCTATCTTTCAAGCAGAAGGCCCTATCCATATACCTAATTTGACTATCCCCAACAAGAACAATGTTCTTACCTTCCTTGGTGTCGTTCGTGATGTTCCCTGTAGTCGACTCACATTCATCGGGTAACACGGAGAATCGGTTCGATGTTTCCACAACAGGCTTCTGGTTCTTCGTTAATTCTACCTCTCCACCCATCCTCTTGATCTTTAACTTTGTCCCATGCATTCCAGCCACTGCCCAGGTTCCTTTCTTGGCTTGAGGATTCTCAACAGGAGGATTACTACGAATCCTCTTGTTTTCCTCAGTCAGTCGCTGTATCTCAAGCTTAGCTACCCTCAGTTCTTCCTTCAGCTGCTGGTAGAGTAGCTCAAGAGAGGACATCTTGTTCAGATTCACAGAGAGCACACAAGACAAGTCTTCACTGAGTTAAGTCAGGTCCACCACTCAGTTAAGTCAGGTCCACCACTGAGTTAAGTCAGGTCCACCACTGATCTTATACTACCACACCCTGAGATGCCACCCACAACAGCTGACTAACTTCTGACCAGGTAAACAGGGGTAGCAAGTGTAAGGAGACTTGCCATCACGTCTCGTCTAGCTTGGTAAATGAATCCGGGTCCTTTCATTTGCGAATCAAGCAGTCTACCACTGATCAGCTCAGACTCTATTTAAAAAGCCTGTAACAGAGAGTGCAATGCTGGGAGTATAAAACTTGGAAATGATGTAAATAAAAAAACTCGAGGTACAAAGACAACAAACCTTGTCTTGGATGAGTATGAAGCCGGTGTGGAGGCCGCAAGGTATGGGTGTGGGTGAGGCTTCGTACCAGCCCAGCTGAGGCTGCCAAGTAAGACACACTCGCGTCCCTGTTACTGAAGTCAGCACTAGCCACACCTGCTGAGACCGACAACCCACTGTCCGACACCAGCGGAACCTGCGCACAAACTCTCACTTACAAATATATCACAAGTTCTTGAATAAAATATTTGATCTCCCAGGCGCTGTATGGCCTCTATTAATGTAAATCTTCCTTGTGAATAATAATAATTATACACTTATTCCTGAATAAAAAATATGCAAGCGTCCACCACAATTATAGTTATTATTAAATTCACGGGAAGAGCTAATCTCGTAAGTAATACAGCGCTTGTGGTATACTCAGGTATGGGACATAATGAGATTCGATCCGAGGGAGGGGAGGGGGTTAGATCTAATTCTTTGGAGCAAGAGCCCTACAGCACCTCCCTGAAGGGTTCATAGTGCTGTGAATCGTATACACAGTATAATTTACAGACTAAGAGTTGTTATCCCCTCAAGGGAGGTTCCTTGACGCTGGGGAGGGGCTCTTGATCTTGGGAATTGGATCTGTGATCCGGTTCCCTGAATTGAGCCTGAATACCTTCCATCCCCCACATGCGCTGTATAATCCTACGGGTTTAGCGCTACTCATAATTATAATAAAAGCTGTTATTATTACTACTACTACAATTAAAAGTAAGTGCTAAACCCACAAGGGTCATACAGCGTTGAAAGAGCTATTATCCTACCTGGGTTCATTTCAATCAAGCCCTATCTAAGGCACATTAACGCCCAGGTACCCACTTACTGCTGGGGATCGAGCCGTGGACCTTCGGTATGTGAGCTGAGGACGCTACCAACGTTGTCAATTATTGAACAAATTATTCAATAAGAATGACCGGTATCAATGTGATCACTAAATAACTTGTATTAATTATATTAAAAGATAGAGCTAAGCTCGTATGAGTCAGGGTTCAGTGGTCACTAGTCTTCCAGCTTGACAAACATAACCAATTAAATAATCGTACAAGCTTCCTAGTGCATATTAGACACATAGTGAGGGCAAGAGTAGAGCCAGACGTCTTCACAAAAAGTACACATTACCAAGACCGACGCAGAAATCCCATTTTCAGGATAGTGTTGATTACAGTCATGAGCCCAGAGGCGGACATCTTAATTTCGGATCTTGTCGTTTATGTATCTGTACCCAGTCAGCTATTCAGTCAGCATGTTAGTGTTGTTTATGTTCTTGAACACCAAGTCAGTTAGCCAGTCAGCATGTGGTTGTTTACGTTCCTGGTGGTTGTTTGCTTCTGATGGTGAAAATGACGTGCGGTACAGAGTATATATATAAAACATTAATGCAACGAAACTTGGTATATGCGCCCTCCCTCCCTTCCCGTCCGTCCTCTCCGAAGTGTCCCCTTTGAAAGTTAGTGTGATAGACTATGACAGTAAATGAATATCGACAGACTTTATATATGTAGAGACACAAGGCGCAGTTTTTGGGAAACTTTATTAAAGATATGTTACATCTGTACGTCAGGCTTTTTGAAGTCAATAGATATATACCCAGGCAACCACTTAAAGACAGTCTTTCGGAATACCCAACAATCTCCCGGGTATCTCAGTTGATTTGAAAAAGCCTCTTGTGCAGGTGAAAGGATGCATTTAAAAGTTTCCTAAAAACTGCACTTTGTATTTTTTTTACATACAACAATATAATACAAGAATAATGTGAACGTACTTAATCTCTGGCTGGAAGTTGCCTGCAGGTGTCATGGCGGCGGAGTGGCGTCACAAAACACCTCATACCGACCTGCAATGTTTACAGTGTTACAATACATTATGTTATAGGATAAGAGCTGTTATTTTACCTCAGCTAATTTCAAAGCCCAGTCCTAGCTGAGGTATGTTTTTACCATCGCTTTTTCTAGTAAGCCATCCACAAGTCGACAAACATCCAGGCTGATAAATGAGACAATTTTGTCTCGCTTATCAACTTGTCTGTTCTGTAAACTGTTTATTCACATTGTGTCAGCACAGCAACATCTTAGGATCTTAATGCAGGTATTTCCTCAAAACTTGTCTAACCTATAGACACAACCTACTTACACTAGTGGCTTTATTCACTGGTGACTCCGCCTACCACTGCTCCACCTCTTGTCATCAGTATATAAGCCTCGTCTCCTCGAATTTTCTGCATTGGACTGAAGAAGCCACTGTGGCGAAACGTTTTCAGAATAAAAATACCAAAATGTTGCACAAATGTCTCATTTATCAACTTGTTCGTTTTTGTAAACCATTTATGTATTCACAAACATCCAAGTACACCCATATTTACTCATCCCATCCTACTAAGCCAAACTAATATCCAGGTACCCATATTTATTCATCCCATCATCAGCCAAACTACGTCCAGGTACCCATACTTATCCCATCCTTATAAGGAAAAGTCGAATTCTTTTTTACTAGAACTGGAGAACATAACCAAAACGGCAGGATTTAAAATTGGAACATATGAAGAGTAATTCTGCTTTAAGTTAACATACTACAAAACCAAGGCTGGAGTAAGAGAGGTCACTTTATTGCTGACTCAACAGGGGCAGCAAATGTAATTGGACGTCCCTACGTCTTGCCCCACCTGGGAATCGAAACCGGGTCCTTTGTGTTGTGTGCCGACCACTGCCACTGAGCTACAGGTCATCTTAAGACATAGCATTTTGCAAACATTTAGAAAACGTTTTTAGAGTACAATTTTAAATATTTCCAATATACAAGCAGTGCATTTTGTTTGAGTTATACTAGCAAGTCACTCCCGTTAGTCACTTCCTCCCCTCTCTTCCCCTTCTCCCTCTAACCTCCTCCCTCATTCCACTTAACAGAAGGAATATAATTAACTTAAAATATAATTGCAACAATTCCCAACGCGCGTTTTTTTCACAGTACGTACGTGCCTCATTACCAAGCCGACGGTTGGGGTTACCACAGCAGTTAATGACTGCCCAGTGTACGTGGAGCCTCCCTGTGTCTATGTAGTCTTAAGGGGTATTATGCATTGGCGATGGGGAAAGGCTCTTGATCCAATGAATTGCAGCTACTCTACCTGGAATCAAGCTTGATTACCTCCCAATTCGCCAGGAATTCCATACCGCTTATGAATTTAGTGCTTCTCCAGGAATATTTTAATAATGTCTCTCTAACAATATATTCGTTCCAACGATATATGTGCACGGAAGGGTCTATATCTCAGTACATATACACTGAGAGTTTAAGCCCCATTTTAAGGGTTAAAGTATTCCTGACTTGTGGAGTACAGGTGACTTACAGCATTAAGGGGCACGTAACCTAGCTTTGCTAGGTTTTGGAGACTACTGCATGAGGGTCATTAATGGGGCACGTAAGTTCCCCTCGTCTTCTAATAACATGTTCATTTTTCCACTATAATCTACCTTGTCCATAATTACTATCGCATTTGCTTTATCCGTTTCGTAAGGTGAAGTCCAGGAGCTTTCCTTAATTCATGGTATAACTTAACAAATCTTTGAGGACAATTGTTGTTGTAGAGGTGTGAGCACAGCTCACAGGTAGGTAGTATGTTTAAAGCATTATATAAGGAAAAATATTTCCTCTTGTCTGCTAGGAAAATTTGTCGTTACAGAGTTCATGTTGTTTGGCACCCCCTGTTGCATTTACCCATGTTAATTAAAATTTTGTGCATGAGCCAGAGCTGGGTATACTATTTAGCTTATCGAAGGGGTCCGCGGCCCACAGATTGAGAACCAAATATCAAGATAATTTTCAACTTCATGATACGTCGGTAACATGATCATTTGAAGGATTTTATAAACTCTATATATAAAATGATTCTCCAGGTAGAATGGATAGCTCGGCATTATTCCAAATGTTCATTTGATGCTAGTTTAGTGTGGAAACAATGTTATTTTGGGAGAAACTGAATTCACATCACAGACACAGACAAAAAAAAAAAATGTCCTTGAGGAGCCAGCAGTGTGAATGTGAATGAGGTGGTAGACAGCGCCCAGGATAAACACGTACCAGCGATGGTTTTCTAAATAGAGTAAAAATCATAGTATCCACTACAAGTACTAGCACCAGGACCAGTCACCAGTATACCTCACAACCAGTCACCAGTACCCGCACCAGTATAATTCTCAACCAGTCATCAGTACAAGTCACTACCAGTATACTCATATGCTCCCGCTAATAATGCAGGATCCCAAAGAAAATAAGTCACATTAGCTTTACTGGATTATCGTAGGTTCATGTCTACATGAACAATAACAACAAATTACTAGCATTATGTCCAACGTGTCATGTATGTCTGGGTAGTCCTATATATTCCTATAATATGTTACAAAACACTGAAACAATATCGTAAAATACATCGGTACACGCAATTTAGTTTTGATAAGGCAGGAGTTGTTATATTTTTATGCTGTGCAGTCTATATTCGTTGCATTAGTACTGTACTTTTGGTAAATTGTAATGTCTAAAAAAATTATACCAAGAGTATTGTATTTAGTGTAAATAAAATGTTTGAAGGGGCATGCAGTAGCACAATAATAAAACCCTACGAGTGGCAACACCGTCCCTGAGACGCTGGTGCCGCTGGAAGAAAATAATTAACTCTTTTAATTGCATTGATCCTCTTGTCTTGTTCCTCTCCTATGAGTATATTACAACACTTGCTGCTTTAAACTGGCAGGAAATAATATAAATATAAAAAACTGATTCAGAAATAAAGGAGACTGAGAGGGAAGTTACGAATAATTCTTATATCCGGACTGTTGAATTGCTTCTTCCAGTATTGAACTACAGTATCCGGAGGTGGACACGCCAAGCTCACTCACGTCTTGTCTTGGAGTTCATCACACCTTGCTGTCTCCCCACGTTTATCTTGCTTCTTCTCACACGCAGATGTTGAACGAGAAAGTTTCAAAACAGACGAGGAATTGCATTACAAATATAATTACAAAAGACGTGGAATGTCAAGTTGTGTCGTAGTACTCACCATGATGCTAGACGGATGGCCGAGCAAGAGACATGTCGGGATAGAGTAAGAGGAGGCAGAAGCAGCACAGAGGAGAGAACGGGAAGGATCACCTCCTCTTTCAAATGTTAAACTGAGGAGGCAGTCTCACGAAGAGGGGAATTTGTCACTGGTGCCAGTTAGCCCAAGATGCCACCTTAATTTCCATTAATTTCCATAAATATGCTATATTTTCTGAATATTATGAATCCCAGAAGAACAGTATAAGGTATATGTAGAAGGGTAGATAACAGTAGTGTGCAATGAGGAAGAGCTAGAGAAGGTTTGGTGGTTGTTAGGGTGGCACTCTCCTGGTACTTATGACGCAGGCGCACGTTCGAACTAGCCGCCCTTCATTGTTCATTCATATCCAAGTTATAGAAAAGTATCGTCTTACTTCTCCATAAGTCATGGAGATGTAAGAAGACACAATGTATATATAGTAATGAAACATTAAAACTACATGATCAGATTATTTCTAGACGGGGATTGTAGATCACACAGGACATCGGTACTATAAAAATATGTGATACATACAAAGTGAAATCTTATGTAAGACTTTAATTAATTTATAATTATTTTGACAAATTATCTCAGATAATCTGAAATTAAAATATTTAAGTCATACATGAACGTGGTGCAATATTTACAAAACAAGGATAGATGGTGGATTACAACAACTCTTAGGTCAAGAGAAATCCTGTTGTTGTTGACTTTAGTAGGGATGTACTTCTTTCCTATTCACCTGCTTGTGGTTGCAGGGGTCGAGTCTCAGCTCCTTTTCCGCTGGTCGCTACGGGGTTTCCTCTCTTAGCTGAGTGAGTCTTATCATTACCTATCCTTAAAACTATGTATAGTTCCTTCCTCTACCACTTCACTGTCTGGGTTGTTTCACATCCTGACCATTATAAGGTTAAAGATGAATTTGCTAACGTGTCTGTAATTCATCTGTGATTTTAACTTCCAGCTGTGCTCTCGTGTACCTGAGACTTGCCTCTCAAATAGTCCTCCATGTCAATACCTCAGTATTAAAAAAAAGACTCCTACTCAATAACCTGTGTCTAGATCTTAAGTAGTCTGTAAGCATTATAATTAGTCTGCCCGAAATGTACTGCATGTTAGTGGCTTTCTTTTGTGCTTAACACTATTTTATTAAATGTAAACTACATTTTGTATACTGCAGAACAGAAATAAAGTTGTATCGTATTGTATTTTGTATGTCGTAATCATATCGCCTCTGGTTCTTCTGTCTTCTAGTGTCATCAGGTTTAACTCCTTTGGTCTCTCGTCCTAGCTCATGTCCCTCATCTCTAGGACTGGTCTCGTTTCAAACATTTGCACTCTTTCCAGCTTCATGACATGCTTTATCAGATGTAGGTTCCATACTGGCACTGCGCACTCCAAGATGGACCTGATTTATGCCGTGTATAGGGTCGTAGGTCATGTAGTTGTTGCGGCCTTGAGCGAAATACTCAGAACTGTGTTCATCCCGAGATCTTTCTCTTTCAGGAAAATTCGTAGTCTTTGTCCTTTGAGCCTGTACATTGTTTCCAGAGTTCTTTGCCCTTCCCCAATTTTCATAACTTTGCATTTGTTGAGGTTAAATTCTAAAAGCCAATTTTGAGACCAATCCCGTAGCATGTCCAGATTCATTTTTAGTCAGTTCTGGTCTGCTTCAGTTTGTATACTCTTCATTAGGTTTAGATAATTTGCAAACAAGGACACTTTGACTCGATTTTTCCTGCCATATTGTGTCTATACCCAAGAAACAGTGCTGGTCTCAGTATAACACCCTAACGCAGATGCGCCTTTGAACTTAATGGCTGTAACATTTATGTAATATTTAATAGATACTAATATTGTTAAAAATCACCTATTAAGTCTCACGTAAATGTTATATCCATTAACCGTCTGTAAATTCTTATGCTTTGCTTCACCACTCCCTTTCAATAACTCCATAAAATTTATTTCTAGTGGAAAATTTGTCATTTGCAACCTTTATCGTTGTACTTGTGAAACGTTTCCGTTTCCAAAATGAAGATTCCTAAATGTTGACCCTTGTAGGTTTAGCGCTTCTTTTTTATTATAATCTCACCTGCCCAAGTGCCTCAATTATCAATTTGTTAATTTTCTAAACCATTTATGCAAATTATGATTGTAACCAAATATGAACATGTAAATACTTCATTACCACTGTAAGTTTGTAACTTTTTTAACTATCAGAACTTCGTGACCCTGTCCCGGGATCCATTACTCGAGTCTATAATCTTTGGACTACCGCCCACTGGCTGGGTATTGGGGTATTGGAATGGGGTATGGGAAGCAGGGCTCAATTAGACGTAAGCTTTGATGGCCCCTAACAACTCCCAAAACAACAACAAAGATGGTAGATGCTCATACATCTCTGCTCACGTGTTAGAGGTCGCTTGTTTTCCCTTTTTTTTATTATTGTTTTCGTCCATAGTTTTGCAGTATTGCTTCCCCGGACATCGGGAGACAGTGCTCAATATGGTTTAAGCTGCAATAACAATTTTCAATATTGGCATCAATGCCCACTATCCTTGAATCCTCGCCCAGCTTTGGAACCTCGTCTTCCAGAACCCTAAGAGGCAAGGTTTAATTCTTGTACTGTGGTGGCCCTAACAAGCTTAACAATTACAAGAGAGGAATATGGCAGATATTGTGAGTGAGGACACCCGCGGGAGAACTTACGCGGACATCCAGGGGCTTCAGCCTTGGGTGATAAAGCAGTTGAAACAGTTAAGTAAGTGTCTTTTGAAGCTGCCATCTTCAAGGAAGGTGCCATGCTATTGATAGAGTTTTGATGCAGGAAATTGGAGCTACCATCTCATTCCTTGGGTCAAGCCTGATTGCCTCTCATTCCCCAAGTAATGTATGATGCCTTTGGGTATAATGCTTCCCTATAATTATAATAATAATAGTATTGAAGATACCCTCATACATATTTGATGAAATACTCTTGTACCACTGCATTCAGCCTGCACTTGAGGGCAAAGATGTCATTGGAGCGGCAAAGACTGGTTCGGGGAAAACTCTCGCTTTTGTTATTCCCATACTGCAAAGGTTATCAATTGACCCTTACGGCATTTATGCGCTTGTTCTGACACCTACACGAGAACTTGCTTTCCAGGTATGTCCAAAGTGTAAAGAGTAGTCAATCCTTATGAATTGCTCTCTTTTTTTATTTTCCATTTACCATCATTTTTTCACTCGTCTGTCACATATTTATTAGATTGGTAATTCCTGAAATAAAAATATACAGGAATTTATTTGACAATACTGTAGTGCATTGTATTGTTATTATTATTATTAAAAATGATTATGTATTTTAGAACATAAGAACATAAGAAAGGAGGAACACTGCAGCAGGCCTGTTGGCCCATACTAGGCAGGTCCTTCACAATCCATCCCACTAACAGAATAATATTCAGTACATAGTGTGTGTGTGAGTGTGTGCTAGTGCGTGTGTGTGAGTGTGTGCTAGTGCGTGTGTGTGAGTGTGTGCTAGTGCGTGTGTGCAAGTGTGTGTGCATATGCGTGTGCACTCACATGTACATACACACATTTAAAATGATTATGCACATCAGTTATGTACTGTACCCTGTGGTAGTACATACAGTACCTTGTATAATTTCTTTGAAGTTGGTATTATAAACTCATTTTAATTGCATCTTTAAATAAAATTCATTTAACTTCTCAATGAATTAACAATTTTATCCTGAAGATAGCTGAGCAGTTCCGGGCTCTTGGAGCTCCGGTATCACTACGATTAAGTGTGGTTGTGGGAGGCCTGGATATTGTAGCACAGGGTGCAGAACTGAATCGGTCTCCACACGTAGTCGTATCCACACCTGGACGGCTGGCAGATATATTGGAAACATCTCCAGAATTTACACTCAAACGGTAAAACTTACACATATGTATTTTGTAATGAATGTCTACCTTAGAGCACAGGAGTGGGTGGGTGGGTAATAGCTGTTTTATAGTTGTAATTAGAGGGACCTTGAAAACATTGGCTTAGTATATAATAGTATGGCCATTTGTATTTTTCAAGTCTTAAAACGTCTCTAAAATGACAAGTTCATTCAGGCTGGGTCATAGACTAACTACATACAGTGGTACCTCGGTTTACGATGTTATCACCTTACGTTATTTTCGGTAACCGATATTTATAACGTAAGAAATTTGTTTGTGGTTTACTATGTTTCTTGGAAAGTTTCCGACATTCGTACTGGCCCCTTGTCAGGTTAGCGCCCAACTGACGCATCTCAGGCGCCCAGTGCTATGTTACAAGCTGTAATTTCAACCACTACACATCACGCATTCATACAGTATATTGTCATTATTCCACTGTTTTAGTGCTTGCAACTGCAAATTAGTACCATGGGTCCAAGGAAGATCCTAGTGCTAAGCCTTGGCAGAGGAACAGAAATTATGCGATAGAAGGGTGAAGAAGTGATGAATAAAAATATGAAAAGTGGAGTGCGTATCAGTGAGCTGGCCAGGCTGTAGGTAAACCTATTCTACCATTTTTACATTGTTTGTCCAAGTTTGATATTTTAATGTAAAATCAAAGGAAGCTGTTGTTGCAAAGTGGCATCTGCCACTATCAGAACCTCGCAGTGGTGGAAAAGGGAAGGTTGTTTTTTGGGTGTGGACCCAACAGAAACAATTAGAAAGAGAGATATGGGAGATAATTGTGAAAACGCGGCAGTTGCAATAGGAGTCTCACCTTAGGGAAAAGCTTGAAACAGTTAAGTAAGTGTTTATGCAAGGGGCGGGCCATCTTCAAGAAGGTGCCATGGCTATTGATAGAGTTTGTGAGGAATTGGTACCATCTCATTCTGACAAGCCTGATTGCTCTGAATTCCAGGAGTATAGATCCCTGAAATTCTCCCATAAGTTTTAATTGTGATGAAACAGCCTCTACTTTTGATGAAAATACTCTAGATAATTTTAGCATTTAAATGCACAGCATGAAAATTTTTCATATTGAAGGATTTGCTAATTTATTCTTGGTTCAATAAATGATAGAAATGAAGCTTTGTAATATTGAAATCTTTTTAATAATCCATGAAATGTGCAGATGGGCTCATGAGTTCAACCGTCTACTTGCTGGATTGAAGCTCTATCCAGGTGCAGTAGGACATTTTAGTTGTCCCATGAATGTAATCTTATCCCCTTCATAGAAATATCTATTGGCTCATCATTTGCCATGATTCTAATAATGACATGCTCCTTAGTATATCCTCAGTTGTTTAAAAAATTGTGCGTCACTTTAACATTCATCAAATTGAACAAATCTGCTCTAATTTAACACTTCTCTTCTCCCCCCAGGACCAAATCCATTTACAATTTTAAAAAACTTTCCCCCAAAAATTTTCCAAAAAGTAGTTTTTGTGTGAAATACTATTAAGATAATAGGAAAATAAAAACAATCTTTTTTATGTATTATAAATATAACACCTTTATTGCACTTAGGCCTTAGAGGAGTACTAAACCAACTTAGAACTCTTGCCTGCGGGGAAAGATGTGGGCGCAGACTGGTCTAGGGAGGGATTTTGCAAGGTTTCTGAGCCTCACGGCTCTAGCCCTGACCCTGACCTGAGCTGTTTTGGAGAAAGTGAATGTAGTCAAGCCTTAGAATTGCGTCGAGTTTATGTGGACCATCATTTGTGATGCTGCACAATTTATAGAGGTAACCCTGAAATGCAAAGTAACAGCAATTGACAATAGTAGTGCAGATGTTATATAATATTACAGAGGATAGGGGTATTTGAACAAAAAATAGGAAGGAAAGGACCTTCAGTAGGACATTTGTGGACCATGTGGGGCAGGTACAAGCATCCATAAGATAATTTTAAACATAACATGTGTGTGGAGTGTGGCATCTGTACAATGAGCTAGTGGTGTGTCATTTCAGTGGATGTGTAAGGAATCCCAGGGCCCCAGTACATACACAATTTTTTAAAAGATTAGTGACCTCATATGTAGTACCTGTGGTGTACATCAAAGTAAATAGAATTTGGTATTAAAAACTCACTTAATTGCAGTGTTAATAAATTCTTTCTTCCAAAACACCTAAGATACTAGCTTCCGCCTTGCCTCCGGTCCCCCACATAACGACTTTCAATAAAGGGTGTGGGACATGGTATTGTACAATATGGTGCAGTATAATTTACATCGTATTCTTTAATTAAAATTGGATATTTAAATGTCCAAAAGTTTTTAAAATATTTTTATTTAACTACTTTAGGAAGTCGTGGGTGGATTAAATTTTTTTTTAGTTGTCTTAGGGGAAAAAAATTGGCTTAGTTTAATAGTAGCATTGATTTCAAGTCTTAAAACGTCTCTCTGACGAGTTATTCAGTGGATCAAGATAACTACATATGTACATATGTATGTACGTACATACAAATTACATACATACATACAAATTACATACATACATACAAATTACATACATACATGCATTCTTTAACCCTTAAACGGTCCAAACGTATATACGTATACGTTAGTACCGCTACTGCCCCAAACGTATATTTACGTTATATTTTTCCTGCCTCCAAATTTGGCATGATTGGCCTGAGATGCCTAGTCAGCATATAATGGGTCTTAGCCCTTGGTGTGCACTGTATTAAAAAATCTGGGACCACTTAGTACCTTGTGGGAGGACCAGTTCTATTGAGCACCAGCTAGAGCAAACAGCGCGACAAACACACGGATTCACTGATGTCATGTAGTATTAACTCTCCCATTTTAAGTGGAAAGTGATGTTGACCCCGAGTTTAGTGGCTCTGAGGTGGATATATCCATAAGTGGTCGCGGAAATATCAAAAACCTTGATAATAACCCATGTGCAACATTTGTGCAACATCCTTTCAGAATGTCTTATAACCTATGCCTGTCTGTCTGTCTCTGTCTATCTGTCTCTGTCTCTGTCTATCTGTCTCTGTCTATCTCTATCTGACTCTGTCTATCTCTGTCTCACAGGTACACAAATACAATTATACATAGTGTAAATTTCCTAGGATAACCCAAAAAATCCAGACAAAGTGCTTGTAGAGATAATGTGTAAACATGACTGGCAAATACGTATTTACACTTGCTCAGGAACCAGACGTGTTGGTTCAGGAATGGATCTCTCCAAGACGGGAGAGCTAGATGCTAGACGGACAGACAGATAGACAGAGAGCTTGACAGACAGGCAGATAAACAGAGAGCTTGACAGATAGAGAGCTTAACAGATAGACAGAGCTTGACAGACAGATAGACAGAGAGCTTGGCAGACAGACAGAGAGCTTGACAGACAGACAGAGAGCTTGACAGACAGACAGAGAGCTTGACAGATAGACAGAGAGCTTGACAGACACAGATAGACAGAGAGCTTGGCAGACATATAGGCAGAATTTGAAAGACAAATAGACAGACAGATATGTTTGTGTAACAGTGAAAACAGAGGGGGATGCTCATCAAATGTCACCCCTTATCTTATCACTGCACCCTTGCATACGCTCATCAAATGTCACCAATTATCTTATCTTATCACTGTCAGCAGTGGAATGACTTGTCTTACATCATGCATCAAGGGAACTTATTATTCTTATTCTTCTTATTATTATTTTTATTATTCTTATTATTATTCATATTATTATTATTATTATCATTATTATTATTTTTATCATTATATACTCCCACGTATTCAAAACATTGCTGGGACCTATAAATACTTTGAATATATTCCTAGACAATAGTAAATGACCAAGGCAGGTGTAAATGTCCACCTGTCAGAGTGTTTGTGACAATTTGAGTACAATTTCAGTACCTAATATTAGTCTTAGAACAAAGAACTAGTACTATAAATTGTAATTATCAGAACATAAAAATTATATAAAATAATATAAAAATGAGAAAAAAGGTATATCGGCAAGTGGCAGGACTCGATGTTGCCGTCAGGTGAGCATTCATTTCCAACTTCTCAGCCTCATATATCGGTAAGTACTGACCCTAAATTTTTTTTATCATGTAACACTTAGCAAAATGTGCTCTTTATTTCTATAAAAAAACAATTTTTTTTCAAAATATTCGAGGCACTGGCGTAGTAGACATATATACACGTTTGGACCGTTTACGGGTTAAGAAAGACGTTAAATAACCAAAATGCAACCCAGCAATTTCAGTGGGAACATTTCTTTTTATAGTAGTATAGTGGTACAGTGGACCCCCGGAAATCGAACATTCTTCATTCCAGAATGCTGTTCAAGTGCTGTTACCAAACGAATTTATTCCCATAAGGAATGATGTAAATTAGATTAGTCCATTTCAGACCCCCAAAAATACACCTATAAAAGCACTTACAATAATAAACTTACATAAAAGGGCGAATTGGGAGTGTTCGATTTCCGAGGGTCCACTGTAATTACATTGTTGTATGGGTGTGAGGCATGGGTTTTGAATGGTGCAGGGAGGAGAAGTCTGGAGGCAGTGGAGATGCCTTGTTTGAGGGCAATGTGTGGTGTGGCTATCATGAAGAGTATTGGAGTTTGGAGATTAGCAGGTGTTAACAAAAGTATTATTCAGAGAGCTGAGGAGGGGTTGTTGATGTGGTTTGGACATTTAGAGAGGGTGAAAAAAAAAATGGGATGACTAGGACATATAAATCTGGGGTGGAGGGAAGGACGGGGTAGAAGTCTTCCTCAGAAAGGTTGGAAGGAGAGGGTAAAGGAGGGTTTGAGTGTTAGGGGCTTGAACATCCAACAGGCTTGTGTGAGTGTGTTAGACAGGAGTGAGTGGAGGCAAGTGGTTTTTATGAATGGACATGCTGTTGGAGTGTGAGCAGGGTAACATTTATGGAAGAATTAAGGGAAACTGGTTAACCATACTTGACACCTGCAGGTGGGAAGCACAGTGCATGTATGTTATGGTTTGGAGGGTCATCTGAACTGTAATATCAGTATGCTTCTGGTAAGACAGTGATTGAATGTGAGTTGGTGAAAGTATTTTCTTCTTTGTCAGGTCACCCTACCTTGGTGGGACACGGCTGGAGTGTTAAAAAAATTCATATAGAAAATTGCTTATAAATTGGTACAATACCAAGTTGTATTACACAAATGTAGTGATTACTTTCTATTTACCCATGGAATAACTATCTATCTGGAGAAATATTTAAGATTTAAATGGCATGTTTATATAAGACATATGACTTTTTTTTCAGGATAAAATTCTTAGTCTTAGATGAAGCTGACCGCTTAATGGATGGCAGGTTCGACTCTCAGCTACGCACTATCTGGTCGTCACTGCCAGAAAAGAGACAAACACTTCTGTTCTCTGCAACCGTCACGGACAGGCTAGAGAGAATGAAAGAACTTGCATCATCTGAGGTAACCTTTGTTTATGTAATTTTCCTTTATCATTCAGAAACACTTACTGTATTGTATAATAAAAAATATGGTAAAAGAAAATGAAAGCTGTATATAGAGATAAATTTACTGGAAATTTATTAAAAAAAGAATGAAATTGATATTGATATGGTAGTCCTAGGAAAGGATGGTGGGAGGGGGTAAAAGAGGGTTTGTGTGCAAGGGGCTTGGACATACAGCAGGCATGTGTGAGCATGTTAGATAGGAGTGAGTGGAGATGAATGGTTTTTGGAACTTGACAAGCTGTTGGAGTGTGAGCAGGGTAATATTTTGTGAAGGCATTCAGGGAAACCGGTTAGCCGGACTTGAGTCCTGGAGGTGGGAAATACATTGCCTGCACTTTAAAGAGGGATTTGGGATATTTGCTGTTTGGAGTGACATCCAAACTGTCATATCTGGGGCCTCTGAAAAGATAGTGATTATGTATGAGTGATGGTGAAAGTGTTGAATGATGATGAAAGTTTTTTCTTTCTTTTTGTTTTTACTTTCTTTTTGGGGCACCCTGCCTCGGTGGGAAGCGGCCGATGTGTTGAAAAAAAATATATACTATGTATTAATGTACAGTAGGGCCCCAACTTAAGAATGAGGTGCATTCCTGGAAATTATTCATTACTTAAGTTTTTGGAACTCCAAACCTGTTATTGCATAGACACCCCTATTATAATTCAAGATGCATTCCTAAGCTAGGATATTTTGTGCTTAATTTCATTTATTTAAAAATTAAAAAAAAAAAAAATGCAATATACAGTGGACCCTCGGTTAACGAATACCCCGGAAATCGTGCAATTATGTAAGTATAATTTTGTAAGTTCTTGTGGAAGTGTATTTTTGGGGGTCTGAAATAGACTAACCTACGTGAAATTTTTCCTTAAGGGAGTAATTGTCGTAATGGCACTTGAGCAGACTTCAGGAGTGAAGTTTTTACGAAACTCGGGGGTCCACTGTACAGTGGACCCCCGAGTTACGAGCATAATTCATTCCAGAAGGCTGCTCAAGTGCCATTACCGAACAAATTTTCTCCCTTAAGGAATAGTGTCAAGTAGGTTAGTCCATTTCAGACCCCCAAAAATACACTTAACAAAAGCACTTACAATATTACACTTACATAATTGTACGATTTCCGAGGTGCTCGTAACTCGGGGGTCCACTGTATAGTACTCACGCACATCTTCCGTAGCCCAGTGGTTAGAGAGGCCTCTCTTATTACGGGTCCTGGGATGGGGGGAGGGAGGGTTTGGGGAAAATGGGGTTATAACAGTGTAAATTATAGTACTCATGTCAGTTCCTCTTTCTTCCATTTCCTTTCATTCCTTCTGACTCCCATTTCCTAATCTCCCTCTCACTTTCCTTCTCTCTTACACTCCTATTCACACCCACCCTCTCTCACACTGTATATGACACAACACTCTGCATATGTTCACCACCCCCTTACTGTTGTGGATGAGTGAGTGGGACTGGAGATACATGTTAAGAGAAGGCAGCAGCAGGACTGCATTTATTGTTTTCCATATTGTATTGTGTAAACATCTTTTAAAGGATTTGTATATTTCTAGGTATTTCTTTGGCAGTCATCAGGAAATAAACAGGCAACGGTGCAACAGCTGGACGAGCGCTATGCTTTAGTCAATCCCATTGTGAAAGATGCCACCATGATTGCTATGGTTCTTCAACAAATTGAACAGAAACCAAAGGGTTTAATAATGATTTTTACTGATACATGCAAGCATACACAGGTACAGTATAGCAAAATTGAACATGAGAAAATTACTTCATAAATTCTAAGGAACCATAGTGCAGTGGTACCTTGACTTACGAATGCCCAACTTATGAGTTTTCTGAATAACGAGCTGTCGCTCGGTCGATTTTTTGCTTTGAGTTGCGAGCGAGCTTCAGATACGCCGCCACTAGTTGGCAACATATCTGAAGTCAAATCCAACTCTGTACCCAGAAGAATGTCAGGTGGGTGGAGTAGTGATAGTGGTGGGTGGAGTAGATATGGTGGTGGGTGGAGTAGTGAGGGTGGTGGGTGTAGTAGAGATGGTGGTTGGTGGAGTAGTGAAGGTGGTGGGTGGACTAAAGATGGTGGTGGGTGGAGTAGCGATAGTGGTGGGTGAAGTAGTGAGGGTGGTGGGTGGAGAAGTGATGGTGGTGGGTGAAGTAGTGAAGGTGGTGGGTGGAGTAGTGATGGTAGTGGATGGAGTAGTGATAATGGTGGTTGGAGTAGATATGGTGGTGGGTGGAGTAGTGAAGAGTGTAGCAAGTAAGTTAAGCAATTAAGCAATAGAGTTTATGACGAAAAAAATTGGGGTGGCTTTTTGGGGGCTGGAACGGATTAATGGCATTTCAGTTAATTTCAATGAGGAAAATTGATTTGATATACGAGCAAATTGAGTTTCGAGCTCGGTCACAGAATGAATTAAACTCGTAAGTCAAGGTACCACTGTACAACAAAATTACAAAAAATTTTTTTGCAATAAACTTTATATTTATCCAGTAATAAAAGGCCATCCTTTTACCAGTGTTAGAGCTTTGAAGATATATTTAGTTCCACAGTGTCAAACAGAAGGATGCAAGAATATGAAATAAATACTGCGGATGAAATAAATATGTACAAATTTTATAATTCCTTTGTAATAAATCAATGTTATCTCTAATGTTTGGCACAGTTTTGTGTAGTGAGAGCACAGTAATAAATTATATATTAACCCTTTAACTGTCCAAACGTAGATATATGTTTGTACGCGTACTGCTCCGAACGTAGATCTATGTTTTATTTTTCATTCCTTCAGATTTAGTGCGAGAGGCCTGAATCGCCTAGACATGAGAGAATGGGTCTGCGCCCTCAGTGTGCGCAGTATTAAAAAAAACCTGGACCACTTAGTACCTTGTGGGAGCACCAGTTCAATTTAGCTCCAGCTAGAGCAAATAGTGTGGCAAACACTAGGGATTCACTGATGTCATGTCGCATTTACACTCCCCTTATAAGAGGAAAGTAAAAATAGGTTAGATAAATACATGAGTGGCTGTGGGTGGGTGTGAGTTGGACCTGACTAGCTTGTGCTACTAGGTCTGATGCCATGCTCCTTCCTTCACAGGATGTGACCTGACTAGGTGGGTCATTGGTCTAAGCCAGGGGGTGACATGGACTTGCCTTGCATGGGCCAGTAGGCCTGCTGCAGTGTTCCTTCTTTTTTATGTTATGTATTCGGCAGGCTGGCTGGCTTTGGCTGTCTCTGGCTGTCTATATCTGTCTATATCTCTGTCTATATATCTGTCTATCTGTCTATATCTATCTGTCCTATATCTCTGTCTATCTATATACAGTGGTACCTCGAGTTACGATATTTTTTCGTTCGAGAATGCTGTTCAAGTGCCATTACCAAACGAATTTATCCCCATAAGGAATAATGTAAAATAGACTAGTCCTTTTACACCCCCAAAAATATACTTACAAAAGCATTTAAAAAAATAAACTTACATAAAAGGGAGATTTTGGGGACCATCGTAACTCGAGGTACCACTGTATATCTGTAATATCTCTCTCTCTCTGTGTCTCTCTCACATGTACACATAAGTACAGTTATTATATATAGTGTAAATTACCTAGGATAACCCAAAAATTCCAGGCAGAGTGCTATACAATACTTGTAGATATAAAACATAATAAGCATGACTGGCAAGTAATACGCTTTGTCATGTCACTTCTGCATCGTGTATAATACCTGTTCGTTTACGAGTCGCACTCTGAGATTGAGACAAGCAGACGGAAAGACACACACACAGGCAGACAGAAAGACAGATAAGCAGAGCTAGACAGATAGACAGACAGACAGACAGATAGACAGACAGACAGACAGATAGATAGATAGATAGATAGACAGACAGACAGATACAGAGATAGATAGACAGATAGACAGACAGATAGATAGACAGATACAGACAGTGAAAACAAAGCGAGGGTTCCCTGCGTACATTCATTCATCAATGTCACTGCCTTATCAGTAGTTATCTGACAATTGTCATAACATCATTCTTCAAGGAGTTTCATATACAGTGGTACCTCGAGTTACGATGTTCCCCAAAATCGCCCTTTTATGTAAGTTTATTTTTTTAAATGCTTTTGTAAGTATATTTTTGGGGGTGTAAAAGGACTAGTCTATTTTACATTATTCCTTATTAGGATAAATTCGTTTGGTAATGGCACTTGAACAGCATTCTCGAACGAAAAAATATCGTAACTCGAGGTACCACTGTATACTCCAGGATGTCTAAAACATTGCTGGGACCTATAAATACTTCTTATATATTTATAGACAATAGTAAATGACCAAGGCAGGTGAATATGTTCACCTGTTGGTGTGATTGTGACTATTTGAGTACTATTTCAGTACCTAATATTAGTGTTAGAACAAAGATTGGCTATGAAATCATAAGAACTATTATAAATTGTAATTATCAGAACATAAAAATTATATAAATTAAAATAAAAACTAGAAAAAAAAGTATATCGGCAATACTTCTGCAAGCGGCAGGACTTGATGTTGCCGTCAGGTGAGCATCCAGCACCAACTTGGCGGGCTTATATCTCGGTAAGAACTGGCCCTAAAATTTTTTTTGCCTATCCTGTTTATAAAAAGGCGCTCTTCATTTTTAAAAAAAAAAAAAAAAAAATTTTAAATATTCGGAGCAGTATGCGAGTGAACGTAGATCTTCGTGTGGACAGTTAAAGGGTTAATGATGGTGATATTTTCATAGTAGTATATGATTATTATTATTATGTTCATTGTGGAAGTGCTAAACCCATAGGGGGTCATACAGCACCTTTAGGAAAAGGAGATAAATAGGTTTGACCTGAGGAAAGGGAAGGTAGCTCTAACCTCATAAATTCAGAGCCCTTCACTAGTATTAAGGCACCCCATGTCCCTCCCATAGTGTAGCTTTTAAGTTTTAAATTAAATGTATCATTACACAACCTCGCAGTCATCAGTCCCGCCGTCTCTGGAAAATAGAAGTTATCGTTTGATTCAACTGTAAAATGTCAACTATGCTCTGTAACTGGAACAAAAGTTTCTGTAATCAATAAAGAGTAGTTCTTCATCTAAAATTGGGAAGGGGGTGACTGGGATGCTATGTAAGCATTTATGTAGTTATGTATTACCTAAACAGAAAACTGAATGCAAATCTCTGGTAGTAAAATAAAATTTCAGCCAGAAGTCATATTTACCTTGTCATTGACACCTCATGGAGGTGCCCTGATGCTGGTTAGGGTTCTTGATCCAAGGAAATGGAATTATCCTGCCCTTGGATTGAGCCTGATTGCCTCCTATGCACTGTATGACCTCTTTGAGGTAATATAATAATAATAGCAATAATAATAATAATAATACAATAATAACCACCCTGCCTTGGTGGGAAACGGCCGATGTGTTAATAAAAAAAAAAAAAATACCTTGTCATTGAGGATTTTACTTTCCATGATCATTTCCAAGGAAGGTAGGGAAGGTGCTTTGATGCTACTGAAGGGCTCTTGATGCAATGATTTGGAGCTACTCTTCCCTTCCATCAAACCAGATTGCCTCCCACCCTTCCCATTCCTCAGGCTTTGTGCAACTCTTACAGGTTTAGTTCATCCTTGCTAAGGTACAGGGTAATAATCCTTTCAAGGGGATGCCTTGATGCTGACAAAGGGATCTTCATCCAAGGAAATTAAGCCATTCTCACTTTCCTTGGATGAAACTAGATTACCTCCCACTCTCCAGGTGCTGTATGACCCCTATGAGTTTAGTGCTTTCCAGTAATAATAATAATACTTGTCATGGTTTACATTGAAAGTTTGTTTCCCTAAACACTGAAAGTTTATGTTTCCCTAAACACTGAAAGTCTGTTTCCCTAAACACTGATGGCAAAAGAGATGACAAAAAATAAGTTCCATGACTAGCACTTGAATTGACTGTTTTGAGGTTATGCCATGTCTTGGTTTGTGTTTCTTGGCAGGTACTGAGCATGTTGCTGAACTCCTTAAGCATAGAGTGTGTGGCTCTTCACTCCATGCTCTCCCAAAAAGAGAGACTGTCTGCCTTAGCACGATTCAAGTCATCACAAGTGAAGGTTCTCATTGCAACTGATGTTGCAAGTAGAGGGCTGGACATTCCTCTGGTTTGTATTGAAAAGAGTTACTCAGAATAACGCATTATTTGTCATAATTTATTTTTGTACTTTTTAAAAAAAACATTCATCATCATTCATTCAATAGCTGCTGTATCACCCTAGTGGATTTAGCGCTAGATTTTGATTATAATAACATTCAATAGCTACCTTGCCAGAAGCACACGGACATTACAATTCAAATGACTCTCGGAATGGCAACATTATATACTAGAATTTGAATATAATAAGCTTGTGAACATTAGTGGTGCATCAAATATAAACATATATTAGAGAATCTCTGATTATCACCCATTGTATCATTCTGCATCAGAATGATACAATAACCATGTTATAGCATTGACCCTTTTCAAGAGAGGTGTCTTGATCAGTTATCCTTCACTTCTTGTCCTCCTCTTCCTTGGATTAAATCTGATTACTTCCCATTTCCCAGGTGCTGTATGACTCCTATGGGTTTAACACTTCTCCCTAAATATAATGATGATAATTAGTGGGAGATGGCTGGTGTTTAAAATACATATTACAGTGGACCCCCGAGTAACGAGCAAAATTCATTCCAGAAGCCTGCTCAAGTGCCATTACCGAACGAATTTACTCCCTTAAGAAATAATGTCAAGTAGATTAGTCCATTTCAGACCCCCAAAAATACACTTACAAAAGCACTTACAATATTATACATACATAATTGTACGATTTCCGGGGTGCTCGTTACTCGGGGGTCCACTGTACGTATATTCATGAAGAAGAGGTAAACCCTTTGGGGGTCATACAGCACCTGAGGTCAACTAGGTATGTGATTATCTTTTCAAGCCTCCTTTCTTAAAAAATCTGTGTTACTATAGTCTATTTTTGTATCTTTTCTAAGTAGTTTCAGAAAGTCTTTTTTTTTTTTTTTTTTTTTCATGGCCATCCTTAGTTAACCTGAGAATCTTCATTCTAACTCTTTTTTTTTTTTTTCTTATTTTCTTATTTTTCTTTCTTAGTGCTCTTGCTTATGTTGTTAATACTGCATAATTTTATTATTCAAGGTGGAGCTGGTAATCAATCATGCCATTCCTAACCTTCCCAAGAACTACATCCATCGAGTTGGTCGAACAGCTCGAGCAGGCAGGGCTGGTCAGGCTCTTTCCTTCATCACTCCACATGAGATCAAGATTTTGCTAGCTATTGAGGCAGAGACACGAAGGAAAATGACTGAGTTGAAAGTAAGTAGAATGGGCAATAGTAATGAAATTTGAAATGATTTTTGAGGCTGTATTTAAATTCTGAATAACTTACAGAACATTAGACACAGAAGAGTTAGGAGAGGAAAAATTGAGCATTTCTTTGTTGTTATTACTTTCAATAACTGATAAGATATGAAGAAATAGAATACCTCTTCTTACAGAATTATGTTGTGTTTGCACCTTTTAAAGGGGTTCCTTGTCGTAGTAAAGGGCTCTTGATATAAGGATTCAGAGAACATCTGCCTTTCTTCAGATCATCCCTAGACACCCCCACCCTTCCTTCTTTTTTTATAGGCTAAATAGCATGGCCATCCCAATTATCAAAGTTTGTTGCTGCTTTTAACTTGTGACTAACTTTGGATTGTGACAACCAGACTTCATGTGTTGCATCTGTGGATACTGCAAGTGCCACTGATACTGGCATTGCTGCTGATGTGACTCACTGATGCTGCCACTGTTGACTGCCACTACTGCAACATCATTTTTCACAGTCCCATTCTTAGTGCATATTTTCTGCCTCTACTTCACTACATCACCTGTGATTCCATTGTGTTCCTTTCTGTCACTTCCTTTCTGCCATCTCTCATCTCTGTTGTGGCACTTTATGACCCTTTTGGGTTTAATGCTTTCACATGAATATAATGTTAATAATCAGTTGTATTTACAGGTGGATGAAGCTATGGTACGCAAGATCATGAAGCAAGTTAATGTATCTCGACGGGAACAAGAAATCAGGCTTGAACAAACTGACTTTGATGAGCGTCGGAACATTAACAAGCGCAAACGGCTCATCTTAGAGGGCAGGTAAGGTTTTAACGATTGTTAGTTTGCCACAAGAAAAGTTTTGTATCAGATGGTGTTGTAAAAATTGAAGGGCATTTTTATCAGTGAGAAAATTTCTTTTTATTGTAAGATTATTATGAGAAATGTGATAAATGAATGTATGTACAGTGCTGTAGTATGCTGGCATAAGTGATGTATTTCAGAAGTAAATAAGTTCCTAACACTGATTATATATTAGTGTATTGCCAACCATACATGAAAGAACCCCTCGAAGGAGGTGCCCTAAGGTTGGTGAGGGGGCTCTTGATCCAAGGAATTGGACCTGTTCTTTCCTTGGAGTGAATCTGATTATCCCCATTCCATAGGTGCTGTATAACCCTTGTGGATTTAGTGCTTTCCCTTAATCATAATAGGAATGTACTAGGGTATAGTGGTACCAACACTGTCATATGGGTTTGAAGCATGGGTTTTAAACATTACAGCAAGGAGGCAGTGGAGATGTGTTTGAAGACAATGTGGTGTGACTTTTATACAGAGAATTCCGAGCTTGGAGATCAAATGTAGAATTACCAAAGGTATTATTTAGAGGGCTGAGGAGGGGTTGTTGAGGTGGTTTGGAGAAGATGGAGCAAAATAGGATGACTTGGAGGGTGTATAAATCTGAGAGTAAAGGAAAGGAGGGGTAGGGGTCATCCTAGGAAAGGTTGGAGGGAGTGGATAAAGGCTGTTTTTAATGCCAGGGGCATTAAAAACCTGACATGCCATTGGAGCATGAACAAGGTAACATTTATGAAGAGGTTTTGGGAAACCGGTTACCTAGACATGAGTCTTAGAGGTGGGAAGTACAGTTCCTGCACTCCATAGGAGTGGTGAGGATATTGCAGTTCGGAGAGCCATCTGGACTGTGATGTCACTGTACCTCTGGCAGAACAGTAATTGAATGAATGATGGTGAGTTTCCATTTTTTGGGTAACCCTGTCTCTGTGGGAGGCAACTGGTGTATGAAAAGATAAAAAAATGATAATATAAGAAATGCATAAGTTTTACTGCCATAAAGTAGTAGAAATTATGACAAGTGTGTAAGATTGTAAACATAGGATATATAATGAGCAGTGGTGGAGTTATCATAGGTGATGTAGTGAGGATATATGAAAGGATAGTGTGTGAAGCAGAATGTGTAGAACTTCTAATCATGTTATTTTACCGAGTTGTCTACACCCGAGGGAGGCTCGTTGATGCCAGTGAAGGGATCTTGATCCAAGGAATTGAACCTGTCCCTCTCTTTGATCAAGCCTATTTGCCTTCCATTCCCCAGGCACTATTTGATTCCTACATTATTATTATTATTATAATCAAAAGAAGTGCTAAACCACAGGGGTATACAGTTTGATCCCTACAGCATTTGTGCTTTTCCCTTAATATCAATATAGCCTCTCCTCAATTAACGATGGAGTTCCGTTCCTAGGACTACGTTGTTAAACGAATTCGTCTCTAAGTGAGGAGCATACTATAATGGTGGTGAGTTTGTGTCAACTATCTTTGATATTGTTTTAATGTCACCTTTGCACCATTTATAACATTTCTGGTATAGTATTTTAAATATTTATACAGTAGTGTACTGTATATTGAAATAAACAGAATAGGGGAAATCAGCTCTGATATACAGTGGACCCCCGCCTAACGAACAAAATTCATTCCAGAAGCCTGGTCAAGTGCCATTACCAAACGAATTTACTTCCTTAAGAAATAATGTCACGTAGGTTAGTCTATTTCAGACCCCCAAAAATACACTTCCACAAGCACTTACAATATTATACTTACATAATTGTACGATTTCCGGGGTGTTCGTTAGGCGGGGTCCATATTACATTATTTAGGTATGAATACTGGTTAGAGAGCCCGTCGTAAGTCTGAGGCATTGGTAAACGAGTAAGTCGCTAAGTGAGAAGAGGCTTTACTGAGTTGTCCTTATGTTTGTCTAATGAATTTAACGAGCTGAATTTCCTTAGACATCATTTTTCAAAATTTTATGATTACTTAAAATATCTTCAAAATATGATAAGTTGTATTGAGAGAGGTAAACCTCTGATATTTTAATTTTGTTACTTGAACTACAAATACTACAGATGTATTATTATGTACTAAAAGGATAGGTAAAGGAATGAAAGTGGGATGTGTTTAGATCTATGAAAACAAAATTGTTATTACAATCAAAACTAAGTACTAAACCCACAAGGGTCATAGAGCTGTGACAACAGAAAAAGTTTTGGTGTGTAAGTACTGATGAAACAATGATGAGTGAAATTGTAAGAGGAAATAACCCCTTCATTAACCTTACTTTTTATAACAGTGGTAAACATTATTATTATTTTTTAATTGTTTAGAGATCCTGATGAGGAAGAGAAGAAGAAACGAAAGCATTTGAAAAAACTCAGAAAAGCAGAGAGGCAAGAAAGGAACGAGTTGTTCAAACACTTGGAGAAGAAAACTGGGAGTGGGAAAAGCAAGACGATGGAGACTCATAAGTAACGAGGTTAAAAGACAGTGAAAGAATATAAGAAAAACAAAGGTAACAATAACACCAAGTTAACTAATACAGTACTTAACTTTTTTCAGTAAATTTAAAAAAAAAATTCTTTGCCGACATAATTTGTAGAAAACTATTGCAAATGTTATTTTTTCAAATAAATTTGAACAATGAGTATTACTAAATAATGTTCCTAATATTGGGGCTGAATGATATACAGGTAGGTCTTTTTTTTGTGACTATAATATTTTCCTAATATTAGCATTGAATGAGTGATGGTGGAAGCGTGTCTTTTTTTTTCAGGGTCATCCTACCCCAGTGGGAAATGGCTGTTGCATTAAGAAACAAATTAGTATTGTGTCATCATCACTGCTGCTAGCCATTCTATAGCAAAGTGTTGAACACTTTTTTTTGGTGAAATTCCTTTAATGCCAAATATAATAGTATAATATTACTCTCTTAGACACCAGGAAATGTCAGTACAGAGCTGTTTAGGTGAATTTCCATACTAAGTATAAGGCAGAAAGAAGTACTTAAGTAATATTCATTTATTTAAAATAACATCACAGCATACAAGATGGGGACAGCAGTAACACAGGACTCATGAGGAATGGGTGTGTGTGTGGTCTGGCAGGAGTGTTTTATCTTTGTATCACATTAACTTTCCCTATTTGTTCATTCCATTAATAAGTTATTTTAAGTAACATACAAGCCATAGTAACTCCTCCATAATACAGTACTACTTAAATTGATTAATTGCACTTGAGACATTCAGAAGCATTAGCATATTTAAAAATATTTTAAATTCCTAAAATCCTGATAACAGTATTCCTTAGCTACCATTCTCTCTCTTAAAACCTGTTCTATACTAAGTATTGTGTGGCTTTTCTGTGGGACTAAAAACATTTTTACTCTTTGTGGTTTTGAAAGTCATATACATTACTGGCTGTCTTGACAAACTCTGGTGTTAAACTTGAATGAGGCAGCTGATGAAGTTGCTCGAGCATACACTGACCTACCACCATGATCACTGCCTACATGGGATTTGCCATGTTCACATTGATACTTTTATCCACAAATTTTCACCATTGCATTTAAATATATCTCACAAAAGTATAAGAAAATAACTAAACAGTTAAATTTTCCTATCATGGTGTTTCAGAATACCATTATTTTATTTAAATAATTTCACAATATATCTGTAAATAATCCATACAGATTTGATATCGTGGCTCAAAACATTGCATTACAATATAACATGCAGTCCTGCCATCCTTAAATGTGAAGGCTGCAGTGATATCAATATAAATCACAAAAGGTCTACACACAGCATATTAATCCTGACTGTATTTAGCACTGAGTCAGTCAGTGTGCAAAAGGTGGCAGACTAAGCTTCAGGACTTCAGTTTAATAGTATTGCTATGGATGAAAATGTGTACAATAAAATATTCCATTGGGATATTAAAACAGCTGTATTTCAGTGACTTTAAATGCAAAATGGTGACATTAATCCTACCCAAACATTTCCTGTAAATTTTCATTGATCACTGAAATGACTTAATTTTAAAGAATATAATGAAGACAGGACTCTTTGCAGATCAAGCTTTTATATTAAGATCTTCATCAAGTTATACAGGATATATGGATGCTTGTATGTATGTGTGTGTATTTTATATTTTTTTTTAACACTGGCTGTCTCCAGCTAAGATAGTGACCCCCAAAAAAAGAAACACTTTCACCATCATTCATACTATCTCTGTTTTTGCAGAAGCATGTAGATACTACAGTTAAGATGTCCTTCAAACTGCAAATATCCCCACCCTTCCTTCAAAGTGCAAGGCTGAAGCTTGGCTAACCGATTTTCTTGAAAACCTTCACAAATGTTACCTTACTCACACTCCAACAACTCATCAAGTCCCAAAAAACACTTGCCTCCACTGCTATCTAATAAATATAAATAAATATATATACAGGGTAATATTTTGTGAAAAGATTCAGGAAAACTGGTTAGCTGGACTTGAGTCCTGGAGGTGGGAAGTACAATGCCTGCACTTTAAAGGAGGGGCTTCGGATATTGGATGTTTGGAGTGACATCTGAACTGTCATATCTGGGTGCCTCTGCAAAGACTGATTATGTGTGAATGATAGTGAAAGTGTTTCTTTCTTTTTTGGGTCACCCTGCCTCAGTGGGAAATGGCCAACTTGTTAAAAAAAAAAAAACATATTTTTACTTTTTTCAACATGCTGGCCATCTCCCACCGAGTGGAGGCAAATGGTTTTTGGGACTTAATGAGTTTTTGGAGTGTGAGTAAGGTAACATTTGTGAAGGCTTTCAGGGAAATTGGTTAGCCGGGCTTCAGTCCTGGAGGTGGGAAATACAGTACCTGCACTCTGGAGGAGGGGTGGGGATATTTGCAGTTTAAAGGGGCATCTTAACTGTAGTATGTATCTGCACGCCTCTGCAAAGACAGTGATAAGAGTGAATGATGGTGAAAGTTTTTTTTTTTTTTTTTTTTGTCACCCTGCCTTGGTGGGAGATGGACAGTTAAAAAAAAAAGCATACATACACATACATATACACATACATACACACATACATACATACATGCATACATATATACATTTTTTTTTTCAACTAATCGGCCGTCTCCCACCTAGGCATACACACACGGGTTTTCTGAGAGGTAAATAAGGATAGGCTTCAGCTTGAAATCTTCAGATGCATTGCCACCCAACAGTAGAAAAAGTCTTTCATAGGTTTATGTCTAGACAGAGTGGCAGGATAGGGCAGGCAGAGATTGGTAAAGAATTGTTGACTTAATATTTACATTTTTGTTGTCACAGTCTTCTAATGCCCTTGTTTGGTATGCATAATCTCCCACTACCCCTTTCCCTCCCACTCACCTCCAACACATCCTCCACCATCACTCCATTTTAGACAGGTAGGCAGGCAGACCACAGGAGACAGGGTAGGTAGAGCAAGGAAAAACAGGCAGGGAGGGCTGGGGAATGTAGAGTATTATTATTATTATTATTATTATTATTATTATTATTATTATAATCAAATAGAAGCGCTAAACCACAGGGGTTGATGTAGAGTATTGTGGAGCAGGCTGGGGCATATAGAGCAAGATAGAGCAGGATGGGGTATATAGAGCAAGGTAGAGCTGGAAGGTCAAGACAGTGCAGAACAGATTTGGGAAGGCAGGTAGGCAGGCAGATTGGTAAAGAATTGTAGACTTAAAACTTATACTCCTGTTATCATAGCCTCCCACTGCCCACATCTTGGTATACATACAGTCTCCATCACATGTCTGCCTGCCTTCCTCCCTACCATCTTTCCTTACTCCCACCCACTCATCTCCAACAAACCCTCTACCATCACTCCATTGAAGACCTTTTCTTCACCCTGTGTTGTCTCTGACCAGAGGCCCACCCATACATGTTGATATATGCATTTTGTATCTCAAATTTTTCATTGCAACTCAAAACTAAATTCCTTTATGAAGGTAAATCAAAACTCAAAATTATTGTAACTCAAAGGACAACTGTATATACACTCAGTAGCCACTTAATTAGGCACACCCTTTTTGTTGGTAGGCCATACCCTCACCCTATGCCCCACGAACAGCCTGAATACTTCTTGGCATGGATTCAACAAGGTGCTGGAAACATTCCTTAAGAGATTTTGGTCCATATTGACATGATAGCACCACGTTGTTGCTACAGATTTGTCGGCTACATATTCATGCTGCGAATCTCCCCTTCCACCACATCCCAAAGGTGCTCTAACCACCCTGTCTGGCACCAACAATCATTCCATGGTCAGAGTCATTTAGATCACATTTCTTTCCCATTCTGATGTTTGGCTTGAATAACAACCTCTTGATCATGTATGCATGCTTTTAGGCACTGAGATGCTGCCATGTGATTCATTGATTAGATATTTGCATTAACGAGCAAATGTACAGGTGTACCTAATAATTTTTTTTTTTATTAACACATCGGCCAATTCCCACCAAGGCAGGGTGGCCAAAAAAAGAAAAACCTTCATCATTCACTACATCACTGTCTTGCCAGAGGCATGCTTACACTACAGTTATAAAACTGCAACATTTAACATCCCTCCTTCAGAGTGCAGGCACTGTACTTCCCATCTCCAGGACTCAAGTCCGGCCTGCCGGTTTCCCTGAATCCCTTCATAAATGTTACTTTGCTCACACTCCAACAGCACGTCAAGTATTAAAACCAAGCCTAATAAAGTGGTCTCTTAATGTGTATAGTATAATGTATATTTATTTATTCCTGAAAGTAAAGGAAGAGGTAAGGCAAGTGATATCACTGGCGTGTGATGAATCTTGGGTCGGCGGAGCATTAAGACAGGTATAATGACCAATGTTGCTGAATTGTTATCTGGTTTCTAGCTAGCATGTCTGCTCCAACCCTATTGCCAAGAATGTTTCTATAGTATGATGTGAACAAGTGATCTACGCTAAATGCCCCTTGGTCCTGTTCAGTGGTGTTTTTCTATATAAATTAAAGAAGTTTCCATACATCATCTGGCCCTACATCTTATTAAACTAGACTAACAACTCAAATTTAAAATCTAAACCACAAGCCTATGAGCAAGAACAGACTAATGCACTTTTATCATGATAAGAAAACTGAACCTGGAGCTTTGAACAGGTTCATTCTGAGAGCTTGCAGAATCTGCTACCTCAAATGTGTCATCATTAGTAACATCTTCATTGTGCTACATTATCCTTCACACATCATTTCTGATTGCAGCCAAAAAAACCTTATGCCATGCAGTGCCTTATGGTATGGTAAGACACCAAAGAACAGAACAGAGCAAGATGTATGGATTTAACATTTAGCTTAGCTATACCATTGGCTCACATTACACTACTACTGTACTACTACTTGTTAGGGATTGTAAGGGCCTCTGAAAACTTTTCCCTCATTTCCTCAGGGAATGAGGGGGAAACTTATATTGCCACGGATGCAAGGCGAGAGTGAGACATCTGCACACCAAGGTTGGTACAGAAGTCCCACATAATACTACAGGTGCATCCTTGGCTGTGGAGTTGGGTCAAAGGTGCTCGCTAAAAACCAGATGACAGTTCAGCATCATTGTTCATTATACCTCTCTGTACTTTCTGACTCAAGATATGCCACACTCCAACAACTTCATTTGCTTCACCTCTTCCTTCTCTTCCACTAGTAAATGTGTGCATTTTGTATCTATATGATTGGATGTTACTGCTTGGCTGACTGCAAGAGTAATGCATCTATCACATGATTAATAGGTGGAGGATTGAGCCTCCGCCACTGCCATTCCTTGCGCTGAATGACCTATATGGGTTTAGCACTTCATATAAATATATAGTACAGCGCTTCACTTTACAGTGTTTCACTAATGCAGTGGTTTTCAATTATACCCATTCTTCATTTATTCAGACTTCCTACAAGCTAAGGATGAAAATATCTTAAGGAAAGTAATGTGTGTACTATATCTGTATTTTTTTATGCCTAGCTCTATTACCCACTTAATATATGATAGTGTAAACATGTTATCAGGTTTTTATATGAATTTTAAAGTGAAAAAAAAAAAAGGGTTGTGTTTCACTTTACAGCAATTTTCACTTTACAACAGTAGCCCAGAACCTAACCTACTGTATAAGCAAGGCCCTCCTGTATGTACTAATAATCCCATTCCCCAAATGCTGCATGACCCTGGAGGGTTTTCAGCACTTCCCCATGGATATACATTTGTATAAAATTAATTTGAGAATAAAAAATCTATGATTTGATAACAGATCAAAATGTTGTCCCATTAAAAACTTGTTCTGCATTATGTGTCATTTCTTCACATTTCAGTATGATATTATACAATTCTGCCATTTAAATGATAAGAGTGACTAGAAATCTGTAGCCAGTCAGTCATATTTTAAAATTGGTTAAAACTGAGTATAAGTACTATAACATGGTGTGCAAAACTCAAGACTCCCAATCTACTAATAAATAAATCTTAGCCTACAACCAGGCATAGCTGGAGAATTGTAACAGGAATGCTGGTCACTATCTCCATTAAAGGCTACAGATTAGGCTAAGCAAGCCATCCTAGTGCTAAAAGTTAATTATAAACCTGCTCTGAAACATATTGCATCAATAAACCTATGGTGTAATTATTTGATTTCCCTGTGCATTTTGTTCAATCTGTATCTTTAAAACTGTAATATGACAAACAGCTGACAAACATTCAAAACAATTCAGTAATTATGCATGTTTATTTGGTTGTCACAGAAATAATTTAGGCTTCTGCTTTATGAATTTGTAAAAGAATAAAAATTCATGCAAAAATAAAATTGAGGATGCCGTAGCAGGTAGGCCAGCAAGATGTTACGGGTACCTGTAGTGGAGGAAATCAAAACTTATTTTAATAGAAAATGTTTTCTCCAATCACTTTGACAGTTTACAGGGTAGTTACACACATTCCACAACACTGCTATTTAAACATGAAATATTATTGTGCTCACAAATGCTCATTCAGGTTTATAAACATGGACTCCTCAAGGAAGGCTCCTTTATGCCACTGAGGGGCTCTTGATAACAAGGAATTGACCCTGTTCTTCCCTTTGGATTGGACCAGTATGCCTCCCATATGTTCTGAAACATCAAGCAGTTATTTGCACTAAGGGATACAATAAGAAACTAATTTAATTTTACCAGATGAAACCTGTATCTTTTTTTAATACACCGGTTGTCTCCCACCAAGGTAGAGTGACCCGAAAAAGAGGAAACACACTCACCATCACTCACTCCATCAATGTCTTGCCAGAGGTGTACTGACACTACAGCTCAGATGCCCCTCCAAACTGCAATATCCCCACCCTTCCTTCAGAGTGCTTCCTGTAGCAATATGAACTATTAATGGTAGACTACTGAATGATAAGAATATGAACCAATATTGGAAGACTATAATAGTGTTACTAATTCATTCATTCAGAGATAATTTTCAAATATCTACAATGTAAATATTAGAGCCTACTTAACCCTTTCACTGTTGCTACCCCCAAAATTAAAAATCCTGTCAGTGTCAAAAAAAATTATCTTCTAAAATGGTAGAGAATCTTTTTCTAAACATAATGACAAAAAAAAAATTATGTAAAACTTACAGAATTACGCAGGTGCAAATTTTGAAGTCGGAAGCACTTTACTCACCTGTGATTTCACCCACTTTGAGGCTCATTTTAGGCAATTCTAGTACTCAAATCGACAATTTCGCTAGTATGCCTTCCTCACCATTGAGCCCAAGACTCACTCATTCCACTATAAGGTGCCAAAAATTTGATAATTTTGCTCAAAGTTCAACAAATTCCAATTAAAAAACGAGTCCAAAACAAACACTGTAAGCATCCTAGCTACTAAAGCAATCTTTCCTCTGTTATTTAATCATGTCCCCAGGTCTCTTCTATATAACAAATAACACTTGCCCTCCATTTTGACTACATCATTGCACAAAAAAAATCAGAAGTTTTCCTCATTTTTTGGCTAATAAAATATGACCAAGATTGCTTGGTAATGGTTTAAGCCATCCCAATAGTTAAAGCAGACCTGGTAAAACCCTATAAAACAGACTGGGGAAGGGGGTCCTTATCACCCAAAAATTGAATATTTCCACCATTATTTCAAGTACTTTTGGCCTGAAACTGACCAAAATCGCTTCCATTTCACTATATCTTCTGGTCTATCCATTGGCACCAAGAAACAGTTAATAAAACCATGAAACCCACCCTAGAAAATGCCTCAAAGTTGTTGTTTCAACCAAAACATAGTCAGAGGTTAACTGTTCCCATCACACACTGCATGGGGCAGGATTTTTTTATACTGTGCACACCCACCGTACAGACTCATTCTCTCATGTCTAGGCCAAAATTTTCAGCTCAGCATATTTGAGGGCACCGCGGTTAAGATGTAAATCTACGTCTGCAACATTGATCCCACTGACATAGATCTGTATGAACAATAGTGAAAGGGTTAAATAGAACTAAATTGATTATATTAAACATTTAAAAACTGTACACTTGCAGTGTTGCTGGCAACAGATACAGGCACCCTTTACCTTGAGAAATCACATTATACTGTATAATGTACTACATTATTATATTCATGGAGAGTGATGGTATAGGGATAGAGGTGGAAGTGTCAAGGAGAGGATAGTTAAAAAAAAAAAAAAAAAAAAAAAAGAGGGGAAAGTCACAAATGGTGTAGAAAATTGGTGCCAATTAAGAAAGCATGAAAAGAGTACATATTTTTTCCTGTGAACTCCCTTTTGGTACTTGAGTATTTTTGATATTCAATTGTCACAAGACTTGTTTAGTGTGGGATCTCAAGAAGTTCAAGGCACTAATATTGATATTCCAGCTGATAAAGGTCATCAAGAATATATTAATGGTTTAATTGTTTACTATTATACAATGTTTACCAAGTTTATTTTTCTTGAAACAATGAATGAAAGGCTTAGAAAACAGAAATTGCTAAAAATATTAAAAAAAAAAATTATATATATATATTTTTTGAGGTCTTCTTTTATCTAGGAACAAATACTGTAAACACAGAAAGATTAGACAATAGATAAACCATGGGTCATTGTAAGAAGAAACCCATGGGAAATCATTTACTAAAATTTAACAGTAACTAAGAAAGCATCATTTGAAAATAGGGCCTTGCATTCACTTTCCTCATGGAATTACTGTACTTCACGGGTAACCAGTCACACAAAAGGAATAGTTAATTATTCCACACCTAAATTTCTGTTAATAAGCCAACACCAATTTACAAAACCTCAAGTTTGACTTACTTTATGTAATAGGTGAGATTTAATCTTCTTAAGACTTGTCCCAGAAGCATCATCAACCAAAATATATCTCAAATGATGTACTGCACTGGCTACTGTGCATCTCAAAGTCAGAGAAAAGTGCTGGAGCAGTCGTAAATGTATATCAGGGATAATGGCATTCAGCTTTCAAAATAGCAGGCATTGTTTTATGTAGGATATTTTAAAGTATAAATAAAGTTTATTTTTATCAAACGACTAGCAGATCAAGACCTGTGAAAATTTCACAATCATTTAATTACACCTCGAAAGAAAATTACTTTCCTTCTGCATTATACCACACAAAGTCAGGTTACATCATGACCTCAAACTATTATAACTGCTGATTCAAGATAACTCGTAAGGAGTATGAGGCAAAAAAAAAAAAAAAATGGATGTTTATAGAGATCACAAAGGGACACATGATGCTGCTTCATCCTAATTGTTCTAGTCACATAACATACCAATAAAAAAATCACTGGATTTCCATATTTTGCCATTCTGGAAAGTTGACATTTTTATAGGTAATACAATAATAGTTACAATAATACTTACATTATGAGTGCCAAGGGCACAGGTAAGGCGATTTTTCATGGTGATACGACAATGGTACTACTTGGCCAGATTGCACATTTGTCTCGACAGTATGCTCATGAAATAAATACACCTTTGCAGAGATTTTGCATATTGCTAAATTTTTTAAATACTGTATAAGAATAATTTAAAATTGGGTTTAAATACGTACTTAAAAAAAAAAATTAGTGTTATATCACCCTGTTCTGGACAACATACAGATAACATATGCAACTGTGATTTATAGTACATATGTACTGTAGTAACCAAAACATAATGGTAATTCTTATTGGGAAATTTTGTGTGAAACAATCACTTGCCAAAAGTAACTTCTTAGAAAAGATTTAGCTTTTTTTACTAGCTACCATACAGCTAATATATTTCAAAGCTTTGTGAAACTGGTAAAGAAAAATTCCCTATAGGTAAAAACTTTTGGTATTAAAACTACATTCTAGAGCAGAATGCTCTATATTCATATTGAACAAGAAATTTTCAAACATGATTGAGGCACCAATGTAAACATCACATCATGATAGTTCAAAATCCAAGATAGTATCCACATTAGTCATTAATTACCATCTTGCCACTGCTACAATACTGTGCCACCAGCAGCAGACATTTTTCACTTACTATAAACATCATCATAGAACAATCGTTATCTAGTATATCCACGAGAAAGATTGAAATAAAATTCATGGCATATGGGTTTTTGGGCATAGTGGCAGGGTATAGCCAGCCCAACTCGTTTGTATAATTTAACTATTTATAATTTTTTTTTTATGCGAGACTATTTCAATGTTATATATTTGGCATGCATTTTTACTTTCACTGTACCTTTTCATAAATTCATTACAGTGGTCTTCTGATGCAACTATAAAACAAAAAATAGATAAGGATACTATAAAAAGTACTATTATTGCAAATTATGAAAAGGTGTCAACTAGGATTTCCAGAAAAATCAATACAACCCAGCTCAGAAATACTACCTTTAATATTACTATAATATTTACTTTATTTACAGAATATATATGTATTTGTATCACAAGTTAGCCACACAATTTATTAATCTCTGAGCTACCTGAGGTCCCACAGAATGCTGCAGGCACAAATGAGGGCACAATAGTCATGTGTATGCAGAGCTGGGAATCACAATGAAGTCTGCTGCCATTTTGATTGAGCTTTTGTTCCCTAACCTTGCCCTGCTCCACCCACATGCATCATGAGCCTCAGCTGGAGAGACTTTAAACGTTATGGAATTTTAATACTTAACTAAATATAACACTCAATTCAGCTGTCTAATAAAAGTAAGTACTAAAACTGACAGTAATAAAACTATCTCCAAAGGAGAATCTCTTTATCTTGAAACTATCTCAGTTACTTTTTTTTTATACCACAATACTGGATGCATCCAACATTTTCAAGACCCAGTTAACCTGACAGGATTATAAGTAACTCACCCTGATTAAAGAATCATTTGTAGCTCAATAGTAGAGAGCTAAGCTCACAACCAAAGGAACCTGGGTTTGATTCCCAAGTATGGTAAGAGGCATGGGTAAGTCTCTCTACACCTGCTACCCCTGTCTACCTAAAAGTAAATAGATACCTAGGTGTAAGGTAGGTGTTGTGGATTACATCCTGGGAGGAAAGATGGTAGTACACTTAAGACAGGGCTGGCCTTTGAAAAGAGCCGAGGTAAGACAACAGCTCTTAGCCCTTAAATTCAACTGCGTAAAAACTAGTGAATTAGTATTACTGCATCCAATTATTTATACATGTTTGTGAGACAGTACCTTGGAAATCCTATAATGTCCAGGTTTTCTTCATGGAAATTAGATTTTTTTTTTTAATTCTGTTCTTAAAATTTTTAATTAGCTTCACTTTTGAGGGCTGGAAAGTGATATTATTGGTGTCAATGAAATATTAAATAAAACTTTGGCATTCATTTATGACACTTGTATTAATTGCTGATCAACTGGTAGTAGAGCAAATGGCAGCACTCCTGATTTTGGCTCCTAGTATAGTACTATCTAGACTGTTGACCCGTGCCTGCACAAGCCCCACGACACCCACCACTGGCCGCTTGCTTGGTAGAAGAAACAAATATTTAACTATCTGGCCAATAGGAGTGATGAATCTTAATAAACTATTATTTATACAGTAACAGCCACCAGACAGTAAGCAGGCAGCAGTCATTGCAACAACCACTTGGCCACAAGAGACTCGGATATATGTACAGCTGCAAGATGTGCCAGGAGGTTGCACTCGTAGACGGTTTTCCTCTGATGTGGTTCATTATAATTCGGTTAGGCCATGTATATGAATATGTTGATGTTATCATCATCGCGTTTCATGTACTTGTGTTCTATGAGCCACTCGAGTTGCTCTTTAATTAGTTTCTTACTAGGCAGGAACATGTTTTTGAGCATCTCCACTAGTTCTGTCTGCAGCTGTGCATTAGAGATCTTCTTCCTCATCTTCAATATCTTCACTATTGCTTCCTGTGGATCAAAAGTACATTTGCTCTTAACAAATATTTAACATTTGTGTCATGCCTAAGTAAATTCACAACCTGGCTATTTTTATCTTATACTACACATTTCTTAAAACATAATATCAGTATTTACTCTCTTGATTTTATACTACAATTTGTATAAAACTACAGAAAATACTAATTAATAAGTCTTTATAAAGCTTACCTGTAAGTTGTAACAACTAAAAATCTTATTATGTAATAGCATACTTTCAATGGTCCTAACATTCCCTTACATCTAACCTCTTCCTTACAACTACATTGTGAGCATGATTCTATATGGAAATTTCTATTTATTAAATCATATATTGTTTCCAAGTAAATAAAGCAGGATAAAGTTGCAGAACTTCTACAATAAATTAAACTGCCCTCAATGAATACTGAAAGAATCAAAGTAAATTAAGCCTATATATTATTCAGTGCAAGGTGGTGAAGGCTCAATCTACTAAAGTAAACTAAAGTTTCCACAAAGAGTGAACACTTGATAACTATTAATTTCACTAAACAAGCTTGAGAGCTTTCCCCCCTCCTTGCAATGATTAACTCACACCAGTTAAGTGTTTTATGCATTACAATGAACTCATTCCATATTCTTAAAAATATTAATTCTCTTGGCACAGGAATTTATCACATATTTACTGTGTTGTTCTCTCATACTTTACAATGTCCTAAAAAGGCTTTGGGCCAATTTTTCTTTATGATATTTTCTACCTGCTCATGCAGTTTTAAGTACAGTGGACCCCCGAGTAATGAACACCCCGGAAATCGTACAATTATGTAAGTATAATATTGTAAGTGCTTGTGGAAGTGTATTTTTGGGGGTCTGAAATAGACTAACCTACGTGACATTATTTCTTAAGGGAGTAAATTCGTTCGGTAATGACACTTTAGCAGGCTTCTGGAATGAATGTAATAATATTGGTAGAATTACCGACAATATGTTAAGTAAAAGGACACAAATGCAACTAATGTGACATTTTATTGTGGCAACGTTTCGCTCTCCAGGAGCTTTTTCAAGCCGTTACAAGCGATACATGGACACAGATGGTATATATATACTCTCCAAGTGAGGTGTAATACTAGTGGTAGTAGCCATGCATCGCTTGTAACGGCTTGAAAAAGCTCCTGGAGAGCGAAACGTTGCCACAATAAAATGTCACATTAGTTGCATTTGTGTCCTTTTACTTAACATTCTGGAATGAAGTTTTTACATTACTCGGGGGTCCACTGTATATTCATCTTTATTCTATAAATTCTCTTTTAACACTAGCACTGCATACAAAAACATAAGTTTCCCTCAGGTACAGTTAGACAGCGAGTCTGTTTCACTCTTATTAGATAGATCGAGCCTCCACTACTCCTTGTGCAGAATGACCAACGTAAGTTATAAGCTTCTTATAAATATAATGGTAGTATATACTTTTTCCTACAAATCTCGTGTTTTCATTATCTGTACTGTATTTTGGAAGATTATAAATTTACACAAATACAAAAGAAGAATAGACTTAAAATTTTCAGGCATATTTCTTGCATTTTTTTTTTTTAAATAATAATAAGACTACAAGGCATCTTAACTTGTTCTTTGCACTACAGGTATTTGCTACTAACAATGAGGGTAAACAATGGTAAAAGTGTGGTAGATGTATTTGTTACTAAGGAATGAGGGTACACAATAGTGACTGGGTAGTGCAGGTACAGTGGTACCTCGAGTTACGATGGTCCCCAAAATTGCCCTTTTATGTAAGTTTATTTTTTTAAATGCTTTTGTAGGTATATTTTTGGGGGTGTAAAAGGACTAGTCTATTTTACATTATTCCTTATGGGGATAAATTCGTTTGGTAATGGCACTTGAACAGCATTCTCGAACGAAAAAATATCATAACTCGAGGTACCACTGTATTTGCTACTAAGCAATGAAGGTACACACACAAAAGCCTATCACAGATATTTCCTAAGCAATGAGGGTACACAACATCAAAAAGTGATGCGAAAATGCTGACCTGGGTGCGCAGTATTCTCAGCTGTACAATACCCTCATTGTCCTCCTCTTTGCTCTTCTCAGTGCTCAGCTGTAGTCGCCCAATAAGGTTTACTTTTCCCCTTTTCTGAGGCTTCCCATTTTTACTGTTGAAATAAGATTAGAATACACAGAATACAAAATGTTAATACATCAAATATAATGGCTACTTTTAAGAATTAATAAAGTTCATTATCATCAAAACACTAGCAGATCAATGATTTCTGAAAATAAATAAATCACTCACACCCTAACAAAAATTATGCTTCTGTTTAAAAGTTAGCCATATTCTAGGTAAATTGCAAACCCTGTTTATGAACCACCTTCCATAAAAGAATTCACATTTCTCTTATCAATTCAGCAAATTATTGCATTGTCTCAGTATGACTGGGACCAAAGATGAGTACAAGTAAATTATAAATGTAAAACCAAAATAATGAACTGTACTTGCTCAGCCATAGCCAAGCATGTTTGACTAAGGTAAAATACTGCCTATGGCCACTGAATTACCCTTATGAGTTTAGTGCTTAATTATAATAACTGCCTATGATTTTTTACTATAAATTTAATATTAAATTAAACTGGATTGTGTAGTTCAATAAATATGTGAAGAAAGGTTAAAAAATGGGAAGAGAAAAAGTGGATATATACAGTATAAAATCCTCTCTAACAGATATTTCCTGGCTCCAGATCAAAAAGATACACCTATGTTATTAATGCTTTTACTGTCTATCATATGACTATGTTTTTGCCACCAGGGTCCCTAACATATGAGAGAATGGGTGTGTGTGGTGAATGCACATACAACAGTCCCCCCGTATCAGCAGGGGATACATTCCAAGACCTGCCGTGGATACCTGAAACCGTGGATAGTAACGAACCCTATATATAAGTCGTTTTTCGTTTGCATATATGTATACCTATGATGAAGTTTAATTGATAAATTATACACAATAAGTGAAGAATTAGGACTTTTTCACTAATGGGAAGCACTTCACAGCTTCTCTTAGGCTTTGAAGAACTGTCACCATCACTACTTTTGTGCCTTGGTATCATTATTAAGCAAAATTAAGGGTTATTTTCAGGCCACAGTAAACTGTGGATAACTGAAACCATGGAAACTGAATCTGTGGATACAGGGATTCTACTGTAGTATGTATAAACAAATCCTGCTCCATGTGGAGCATGATGGGAAAAAGCATAACTCTGACCCTGTATTTGATTTAAAATGGTCTTTGAGGTATTTCCTAAGATGGTTTTATTGGCTGTTTTTTGGTATCATTTGATAAAATGGAAGAGAGGGCCAGAAGCAACTTTAAATTAGCAGAAATATTTGATTTTTGACAAATTTCCTGAGGACAGGTAAGGCCCCCCCAGTCTGTTGTATGGGTATTTACTAGACCTGATTCAATTATTGGGACACTGTAAACCATGACCAACCATTCTTGGTTATATTTTATTATCGAAGAAATAGAATAAATCTTTGATTTTTTTGTGATGATGAATTCGAAATGGAAGGCAATTGTAGCATAGGAGAGGACTGAAGATGTGAGTAATGAAAAGAGGACATGTTTTAGTGCCTGGAATGTCTACAGTGTTTATTTTGAACTGTTTTTAAATTGAAGTTTTTTAATTTTGTGTAAAATTGGCCAAATTACCAACTTTTGTGCACTTTAAACAGTAGCTCTGATAGTTGAATGGGTGATTTTTTGTGCTCAATTGATAGAACGGAAGGTATACTAGCAAAATAGCTAAGAATTTGTTCAAATCAAGCAATGGAATTGGCTTAAAATATGAATCAATGTGGGCAAAATCACCAATGCATAAACTGTGACCAGACCATTAATTTTGTGCCTGTGTAATTCTGTAAGCTTTCCATCAAATTTTGTACTTTTGGTGTCATTACCTACAGAAAAAGATTCTCTACACACACAACCCGCACATATAAAAAAAGAGGAGCTTACGACGACGTTTCGGTCCGACTTGGACCATTTACAAAGTCACACTTTGTAAATGGTCCAAGTCGACAAAAGTCGCGTAAGCTCCTCTTTTATATGTGCGGGTTGTGTGTGTATTGTTCCAGTCACGGTATTGTGCCTTTTTTGTTATTTAAGATTCTCTACCATTTCAGATTTTTTTTTTTTGTTAAATGTGGACACTTAGCACTTTTAACTTCACAGCTTAGGACAGTGAAAAAAAAAAAAGTCTAAACTTGTTGAAATTTTGCATGAATGGCCATAATGTTTAAGTTCCCTATACAGTGGTCCCTCGGTTTTCGCCGAAAATTCGTTCCAGAATGCTGCTCAAGTGCCATTACCGAACGAATTTACTTCCTTAAGAAATAATGTCACATAGGTTAGTCTATTTCAGACCCCCAAAAATACACTTGCAACAGCACTTACGAAAATACACTTACATAAACGTTCGAGTTTGGAGATGCACGAAAACCAAGGGACCACTGTACATGAGAACACCATCTTTGTCAGGGTTTGAGTAAAAAATCTTTAAATCAAAATTAGTTCTCTAATCACCAAGATATGAACCATCCATTTTCATTAGTTACTTTTTAATAATTATTAAGTTAAGAATTAAGGAAGCAGTGGATCACAAAACCTTAAGCTATACTCACATAGGAGCAAACTCCTGGTTAACCCAGAAGAGGGTGTTTTCTGTGAAATCCTTTGGAGACGTCACCTCCCCAGACATACTGAGAACTTGCCTTTTCATTTTGGGAAATGCTACCAAAGACTGAAAGAAAACACAAAAGAAAGAAATTTCAAATACAAACAGCATATACAAAATGAAAACCTGGATTTTGATGATCTGATATCAAATTGTCTCGGTCATCTAATATTTTCCATGTAAATGACTGCTATGAAGTTAGGGATGGGATGATACCAAATTTTTTACCGATAATGATGATCTTTCAACAAACCGAAGCAGGGTGCCCCCCCCACAAAAAAAAAAGTTTATCTTTTTAACATCAGTAATGTATACAGGAGAAGGGGTTACATGCCCCTTGCTCCTGGCATTTTAGTTGCCTCCTATGACACGCATTGGTTACGGAGAAGAATTCTGTTCCACTTCCCCATGGAGATAAGAGGAAATAAACAAGAACAAGAACTAGTAAGAAAATAGAAGAAAACCCAGAGGGGGTGTGTAGTATATATATGCTTGTACATGCATGTGTAGTGTAACCTAAGTCTAAGTAGAAGTAGCAAGACGTACCTGAAATCTTGCGTGTATATGAGACAGAAAAAGACACCAGCAATCCTACCATCGTGTAAAACAATTACAGGCTTTCGTTCTACACTCACTTAGCAGGACGGTAGTACCTCCCTGGGCGGTTTCTGTCTACCAACCTACTACCTAGTACCGATAATGATACTGATACTAAATTTTAGGCTGATACCAATAACATCAAAATTAGCCGATACTGATACAAATAAAATCAGCAGATACTCATACAGATACTCTGGCACATCATTAAGTTAAATGATTGTGAAATAAAGCATAGAATGCTCAAAAAAAAATAATGTTTTGTTTGCCTACTATAGATCCTAGCTTACTGCTGTTTGTCTTACTAATCAATCACTTTAGAACTTTTAGTACACTATTTTCTGTGTATTCAAAGATTGATTTTAATTCTTCTTTCTTTCAACAAATCGGCCGTATCCCACTGAGGCAGGGTGGCCCAAAAAGAAAAACAAAAGTTTCTCTTTTTAACTTTAGTAATGTATATAGGAGAAGGGGTTAATTAATGCAGTTAAATAAGTAAGTGTGAGTGTGTGTGAGTGTGTGAGAGTGAGAGAGAGAGAGAGAGAGAGAGTGTGTACACTCACCTAATTGTGGTTGCAGGGGTCGAGACTCAGCTCCTGGCCCCGCCTCTTCACTGATCGCTACTGGGTCCCTTCTCTCCCTGCTCCATGAGCTTTATCATACCTCGTCTTAAAGCTGGCTGTGTGTGTGTGTGTACTCACCTAGTTGTACTCACTTAGTTGTGATTGCAGGGGTCGATTCATAGCTCCTGGTCCCGCCTCTTCACTGACCGCTACTGGGTCTCTCTCCCTTCGCCATGAGCTTTATCATACCTCTTCTTAAAGCTATGAATAGGATCCTGCCTCCACTAACATCGCTTCCCAATCTATTCCACTTCCTGACCACTCTGTGACTGAAGAAATATTTCCTAACATCCCTGTGATTCATCTGAGTCTTCAACTTCCAGCTGTGCCCCCTTGTTGCTGTGTCCCATCTCTGGTACATTTGTCTCTGTCCACCTTGTCAATTCCTCTCAGTATTTTATATGTCGTTATCATGTTCCCCCTTACTCTCCTGTCCTCCAATGTTGTCAGGTCGATTTCCCTTAACCTCTCCTCGTAGGACATACCCCTTAGCTCCGGGACTAGTCGTGTTGCAAACCTTTGCACTTTCTCTAGTTTCTTTATGTGCTTGGCTAGATGTGGGTTCCAAACTGGTGCTGCGTACTCCAGTATGAGCCTAACGTACACAGTGTACAGGGTTCTGAACGATTCCTTATTAAGATGTCAAAATGCTGTTCTTAGGTTTGCTAGGTGCCCGTATGCTGCAGCAGTTACTAGGTAAAGCTTCTTGTAATTGAAACATCAAAATAATGAAAGATCTCCTTTTGCTATACATGTCTCTTCTAACCATATGAAATACTCATAGGCATAAAACACAGTAGGCAAGGATAGGCTCTTTACTTCCCCCCAAATGAAAGAAAAAAAGGCCCGAGTGAAAGCTACACACCCAACTGAACCCCAGGGATATCCAAAAACTTTTCAACATAAGGGTGGTAAAAAATAGTGGAATGACCCTATTAATGAAACAGTGAAAACTGACTCCATACTGAGGTTCAAACATAACTACAGTATGATGAAACCATTTCACATTAAGCAATAGAAAGTTAGTCTGGGCCAAGAATTATTATTATTATTTGAATCACTAAACCTGTGCAAATCATCTAGCACAAGACTGGTGAAGGCTTGATTCACTCTCTGCTAACAGAAACTGGTCTCTGACCAGTCATGCTGTGCACTTCCTACAAACAAAAATGTGCAACATAAAGAATGTAAATTGTAATAAAATATTTATTAATGACAGAGAGGAAGATCTATGAACAATTAGACAAAAAATTACCATCAGATCACAAAATGGCTTAAGAAAAAAGCTCATATGCTACATTGACACAATTCAAAATAGCCTTCATATATGGTTGTCTCACTTTACGCAGTTCTGCTTTATAAGGCGACCTTATTCCTACCAATACTATATTTTGCTAATCTCTTTAAATCTTCTTCTTTCTTTCAACACGTCGGCCGTTTCCCACCGAAGCGAGGTGGCCCAAAATGAAAAACGAAAGTTTTCCCTTTTACATTTAGTAATATATACAGAAGAAGGGGTTACTAGCCCCTTGCTCCCAGCATTTTAGTCGCCTCTTACGACACGCATGGCTTACGGAGGAAGAATTCTGTTCCACTTCCCCATGGAGATAAGAGGAAATAAGAACAAGAACTAGTAAGAAAATAGAAGAAAACCCAAAGGGGTGTGTATATATATGCTTGTACATGAATGTGTAGTGTGACCTAAGTGTAAGTAGAAGTGGCAAGATGTACCTGAAATCTTGCATGTTTATGAGACAGAAAAAAGACACCAGCAATCCTACCATCATGTAAAACAATTACAGGCTTTCGTTTTACACTCACTTGGCAGGACGGTAGTACCTCCCTGGGTGGTTGCTGTCTACCAACCTACTACCTATCTCTTTAAATATTACATTAAATTCTTTTTTACACTGACATTTATAAAACAGGAAAAACAACAATTAGATTTGGGCATGGAAAATCTAATGTGTATATTCTGAAACAAAATCTTACAGCTGGTTTTCAATTTAATTTATTCTATTGCACTAAGAAGAAAATGGGCACCCAGCCAGACGAAGTTGGGCTGACCTGATGCAAAGTTGGAACTAGGGATTATCACTGTCTTCTTGGTTGTTTTTGGACCAAATTCATTTCTCTTTTACATTTTTTTTTTCAACAAGTCAGCCGTCTCCCACTGAGGCAGGGTGACCCAAAAAGAAAGAAAATCCCCAAAAAGAAAATACTTTCATCATCATTCAACACTTTCTCCTCACTCATACATAATCACTGTCTTTGCAGAGGCGCTCAGATACGACAGCTGAGAATAAGTCCCTCCCAGCTGTCACTATCCCAGACCCCTCCTTTACTTTTATATACGTATGACAATTTGGTGCATGTGTAGTAAGCTCATATATTTTGGCAGGCATTAATAAAGAAATGTGGAATTTGCAAAGCCCAATAAGCATTCCAATGTTTTACATATCATAATGTATTAGGTTTGATTTATGCAACATGGACCAGAAGTGCATCTACCACATGGAGACATCCCTACATGGATAGTGAAATTCTATAAAAAAAAAATTTGTTGACAAAAACACACGATGAAAAACTGGTATATGCAAATGTAGTGTGGTGTCCACACCTGAAAAAAAATGTATAGGTAAAGAATAAACACTCTAAAGACATGCTATAGATTAACTTAGTCAAAAATTATAAGTTATGATGACTAAAAGCACAGAACATCATCTTGTTGACTGATAGGAGAAAAGATAAAACAATTTTATAATAAACTAAGTACTAAACACAGAACACCTTGAGTATAGCTCTGCTTTTTTCACTCCAACTATGTATAAAAAACAGACATAATACACATAGCATATCTTCTTCGATACACCAAATGAAAAATCTAAAACAGATATCACTTAAAATATTCCTCTTATAAGATTTAATGAACATAATGAAGTTGATCCTATTTCAGCAAACACTACCATCACTATACATTGATTTTTAATGCAATCATGATATTTTACCATGTTTACTCGTGTAAAAATCAGATTCATTAAATCATCAATATTCAAATAATAAATTTTATGCTCTATCATCTACACATTAATTTAATTTGGCTAATTGTCAATCAACACTCGTTAAAATTTCTTACACATATTTGAAAATTATATGCTGTTGTTGCTTTTTTTTTCCTTCCCTTCTGTACTATCTTGCTTTCTTCAACACAACACTTTTTTTATTTTTCTTATTACTTTGAAGACTTCTGTAGCTAAGGCATTCATCATACACATTTAGTGGTTCATCTTACTCTTATTTTCTCGTTTCACATACTAGCATTACCATTTTCCATGTTTTTATACCATGCTTAAGAATCAACGTGAATTAAATTTGGTAACGAGAAGGAAATGAGAGAATTATATCAAGCTAGTATCAAAAGAGGCAATATACCCATAGTGTCCGTCGCAATTCAGGATCTGGCAGCTCAGTGGCAAGTCGAAGGTTGTCAAAAGATATCTTGTCGTGTGTCCGCTGATTCCACGCAAACATGACAGCCATTTGGAAGGTGGTGACATCCAAGTCAAATCTTCCCATGTTATTGGAAAAGGTTATCTGTGATGACAAAATAAGAAAGAAGAGAGCATCAGAAGTGGATGTGAAAAAATTATTCACATTCACCTTCACCAGTCATGTTGGTGCCAATATTTTATCATACTCAAGTGGAGGTGCTAAACCACTTAGGGCACACAGCACTTGTACCACAGCATTATTCTGTTAATCAACGTCTATGGTTAGTCATTACTGACATAATTTGCAGTGATTAATTTTAAAAGTTACAGTTGTAAAGTTATCTTCTATATAAGAACTTGAATCTCGTGTGTAAAAAACTACTTCATAAAGCAGGCAGGCAGACAAATATTTATGTATAGACAATATAAAAGAAAGACATGGAAACCAGACTTATGTTTAGGTTTTTACTTATTCATGTCTGATAAACTAATTTTAACATTCACACAATGACCCTTATAAAAGTTAGCAAACATTGCCAGTAATAGCTGATACTGTACTTATGTTTTACATGCCATGTGACAAAGGTTTAATAACAGCAAAACCTTGGGAACACTGCAAGAAATTTATTAATATTTTTTATATCACATTCGCAGTTTCCCCATTATGGCAGGGAGACTAAAATAAAATTTCTCATCACACTTTTCCAGAAGAGCATGGACATTACACTTCTAATGATCATTTAATTTAAATATATATGAAATACTAAGCTGAATACAGATGAGTAGATAGTTCAAAACCAATAAGTAAACATATGAGAACTGGGCACCTACTGTGCCATTGGACATATGATGATGCCACTGAAGCTTGCGTCCAGAGTGCTTCTTACGGTAAAAGTCTTCAACCTCTGGGATGAAGTCCTCCAGCTCCATTGGTAAACTGACAGCCACCCGATCACTTCCTCTAGCCCAGGCTCCAGCATTTAATATTTTTATATTAAGATTATCTGTAAAAAAAATCTAGTAAAACAATATACTGTACTGTACTGTACATTTTGTGATATAAAATTCCCTAAACATCTAAGATCTAAACATAATAACATTAAAATATCTTAGTAGTAAAGATATATTTATAAACTACTCTCAGCATCACCTATAGATAGTCTATTGGGAATTCCGGCAGCAAAAGATTTTAATTGCGTCCATTATTTGGTTTTACAATTAGGATCAAGAAAATTTGTTAAAATTCTTCTTTCTGAGATATGACAAAAAATTTAAACTGAAAAAATTAACAACAATAGGCATTTTTCCTATTCACTGTAACAGGTTGTTGAATTTGACCACAACTGTAAATAACATTTAAAGGGTGAATGATAAAGTTAATATATAATGACATAATGCATTAGTTTCTCATACAGAGATTTTTAAATGAATAAAGATACTTCATGTAAAATTATTAATTCAACAAAATGGGCAAAAATTAAATTTCCAAATAACCAAGACCCAAAGCAGAAAAAATAAAGAAAAAAGGGCCCTACAAAGATGTGTCACATATATACAGCACACAAGTATGTGCTATGGTAAATAGCTCCATTACAAAATTTAATAATAAATAAATAATTTGCAAAATACGTACAGATATGAGGCAAATAAATCATCATACATGCAAAGCCCTTACCTGCTACACTAGACTTGGTAGTCGTTCTGATTGTCTCCTTGAACTGTTGATTGAGATCTTCTGATACTTTAATATCTTGGAACATTCTTGCTAGCTTGTTCACATAGTCCGCAGGCATGCCAACCTCTCGTAACCTATATTGTGTGCGGAAAATTATTTTTACAATCTTAGAAACTGATCTCAGCTCCATGTTAATATTTTCAATTTATCTAACATCAAAAATAAATATTTGCTCCTCATATTGCCAAATCCATACCTACAGGCCATTATACTACCGTATTACAGTAGATGTTACTATAGCAATGGCAGCATGTACAGTACTGTAATATATTTCTTTACCCTATACCTACCTACATTTCCCCATGAGTTAACATTCTAATATAAGCTTCCTCATTACTCAAGACACTGTTTATCTGTCTTTTTTATAATGCCTTATTTACTAATGAAGGCATCACTCTTTTTAAAGTATTTGCCCTAACTAGAATGTTGAAACAAAAATCTTACTTAAAAAAAATAAGATTAGGGAGAAAAAACAGACAATTCATCTCTTAGAAACATCAGATTTGACCCTAAAGGTTCCACCAGGCAATGGTCATCCAGGCCACACAGGCAGACCAACTTTCAGCTCAAAGCTACACTAGGAATGCCACTTGCAAATGAAAAAATATTGAAAAGTAGGGAAAAAGGCAGATAAAGGCAGGCATGCACAAGAAAAGGAAAAAAAAAACAGATTGGAAAAATAATGTGGAAATAAGGAAAACATAGAGCACCATCAAGATCAGAGGAAGAAGGTTTCCGTGACTTTCCCCACTGCAGTGTTACCCTACCATGGCCTAGGCCAAGTGTCCTACTGCATACTGCCACGCAAAGCCAAATCACACCATTTTTTTCTACTTACCATTCTACCATATTTTCTTCTTTCTCAGAGTCTGCAGAAGTGTCAAGGATGAGGCGGCGGGTGAGATGCGCTTTGTGGTACCGCATAAAGACATCCTTGTTGCTCACGTACTTTAGCACCAGCAACTGCATAATAATGTCTAAATTATTAATTGCCAACAAAGACATCTGTAGCATCTAGAGGTTAACCATGACTCCACTCTTATACTACAGTGGTACCTTGACTTACGAGTGCCCCAACTTACGAGCCAGCCGTCGTTCGGTTGATTTTTTGCTTTGAGTTGTGAGCTAAATCCGAGTTACGAGCAAGCTTCAGATACAACGCCACTAGTTGGCGGCATATCTGAAGTCAAATCCAACTCTGTACCCAGAGGAATGTCAGGTACTTCATCCCATCCCACATGCTCTTCCAAGACATAACTGGAAGGATAATACTCCCACTCTAATCCCAGATTGTAGTGAGGCACCTCGTCCCTTGTTTGGTTCTCGTATAAATTCTGGGAAGAGGTAACCTCCATTTCAACACTCAGTTTTTCCAGAAACATTAAGGTGGGTGAAGTACTGATAGTGGTGGGTGGAGTAGAGATGGTGGTGGGTGGAGTAGAGATGGTGGTGGGTGGAGTAGAGATGGTGGTGGTTGGAGTAGAGATGGTGGTGGTTGGAGTAAAGATGGTGGTGGGTGGAGTAGTGAAGGTGGTGGTTGGAGTAAAGATGGTGGTGGGTGAAGTAGTGAAGGTGGTGGGTGGAGTATATACAATATTTCTTATTTATAAATACATTTTTGTTTTTTAAAAATCCATAACAAAAAAATTTGGGTGGTTTTTGGATTAATGGCATTTCAATTAATTTCAATGAGGAAAATTTATTTGATATACAAGCAAATTGAGTTACGAGCTTGGTCACAGAACGAATTAAACTCTAAAGTCAAGGTACCACTGTACTACATTTAGAAAAAGAAATTTAAAGCTATTTTATACAATACTAAATATTTTTTTAACACACTGTCTGTCTCCCACCAAGGCAGAGTGACCTGAAAAAGAAGAAATAAAAGTTTTTCTTCTTTTTACCTTTGGTAATTTATACAGAAAAAGGGGTTACTAGCCCCTTGCTCCCGGCATTTTAGTCACCTCTTACAACACACATGGCTTATGGAGGAATGATTCCTTTCCATTTTCCCATGGAGAACACTGAATATTACAATTCATTAATCAGATTAAAGAAAACACACACACAGGCCAACATAAAAAGACATCTTTATTTACCTAAAGCATTACAAAATACAGTACTTACCACATCTTTTAATTTGCTCTCAATCTCATCTGCAGTGAGCTTTTTGCTAAGTGGTGTCTTTCTAAGCAACATATCACAGTAGTTTGCAAGTAATTCTGGACATTTGGATTCAGGCTGTGTCTTAATGCCAATGCCTTTCTGTAAGTGAATATACAGCTTTTAAAGGTATTACCACTGTCATAAAATTGATCATGATTACAGAGAATATACCATGTTACAAAATTAACTTTAATTCCTATTACTACCTGGCATGAAAATAAGCACTCCAATACACACACAACCTGTACATAGAAGAGAGGAGCTTACGACAACGTTTCGGTCCGACTTGGACCATTTACAAAGTCACACTAACACAAAGAACAGGTAGAAGGGGTATTTATAGGCCAGCAGACAGGGAAGGGCACAAGAAAGTGGTGGAGGAGTAATAGTGGAAGTAGTAGTGGTAGTGGAAGTAGTAGTAGTGGAGTCAGTCCACTACTGGCTTATAAATACCCCTTCTACCTGTTCTTTGTGTTAGTGTGACTTTGTAAATGGTCCAAGTCGGACCGAAACGTCGTCGTAAGCTCCTCTCTTCTATGTGCGGGTTGTGCGTGCATTGTTCCAGTCATGGTATTGTGCCTTTTTTGTTATTTAAGCACTCCAATTATTAAACAATTATATAACCGTCTTCAGTACCCCAACCCATAATTTCAAAGGGTAAGGAGGCAAATAGAGAGAGAGAGAGAGAGAGAAAAAAAAAAAGAGAGTTACAGATATTACATATATTCAAACTGACACATACTACAGGACATAAACAAGGTAAACAAGGATAAGCTCTTTACAAGGAATGCAACAACAATGCAGCATGACTGGGAATTATACACCCAAATGAGCCACAGGGACATCAGAAGATATTTCAACATAAGAATGGTAAAGAAGTGGAATGAGCCGAGTAATGACACAGTGAAAGCAAACTCCACACACTCATTTAAAAATCTATGTGACAAAAGACTGATTCAGTTGAACAAAAGTTTAGAAATGAAACCAAGAACTGGAGCTCACCCCCAAACTCAAATTGGTAATTACTCTGCAACTTTGCAGGTTTAATGAAAGGATTAAGGAGTGAAGCTATCATATTTTCTGACATATAAGTATGCTTCTCCCCCTCTCCTCAAAAAAAAGAAAGAGAGAAAAGTCTCAGAAAATCACCTTGCATCTTATATGCTCAAGGTCAGAAACAAGGGTAGGCCTTGGGTGACTGGCAAATGGCTGGCATCTGTGGTCACAGCAGGGCCCCATGCTAACTTCCGTATGATGTATAAAAATACTCCTAGCTGGATGAATTTTATTAGAGCCAACTGGCTGAGTGGTTAATGCACTGGCCTGTGAATTTTAGGACTCACTTGCCATTGGCTCAAACCCCACTCGTTCCCTGATTTGTTTGCAATCGTGTTATTATTATTTCATGAGTAAGGAGGTGCCTCAGCAAAGAAATATGAAGATAAATTTCAAGATCACATTGTGTAGTTACAGTATTACTAAATTCATGAGGAAGTGATATATCTGTAAAGTTTATATTACACATTGGGAATGGTAGGTAATCAGGTTTGATCCAAAGGAAGAGTAGCTTCAATTCCTTGGATCAAGGTATCAAGGCACTTTCCTAGATGGTACACTGAATACAGAAAGTTTTCCATAACACAACCTGATCTATAGTTAGATGTCTGCAGAATACAGACCAACAATAATAATTTCAACACAAATATGAAAGATTAATGTAAAGATGATTAAATTGAATAAATATAATTCACTATCACTGGGATTCATTTCTGAAACATGATATAGCAATAGACAAGATTGTATATTGGCAGTTAGTATACCAACATTATTTACAAGACAGTAAAAAATAAATGAAAATTGTAATGCTGTGTTTAAAGTGTGTGTTGTAGTGTTTTCTGAAGCATAATCTTTGAACAAATTTGCAATGATACGATTTTAGGCAAATATACATTATCATCACCAGAAGGTACAAATGAATTATTATACATGTTAGGGAAACACTAAACCAATGAGGATTATGCAGCACTTAAGGTACAGTTAAAATTATGTATAGTACATAAAGTATACTGTGTAACACCTTAAGTTTGTAAAATGTATTGCCATGAATAGTTGCTAGCAATTCACAGTTCATATTCTTTTCTCATTCAAAGGATAACACTTTAACATTAAAATACAACACAAACATGTTTATTACTCAGCATTTAAACACCACTAAAAATCAAGAACATACCGTTTTACTTGGTAATTCTAATTTGAAGACTTGTGTATCATTGACAACCTGTTTATAGGCCTTGTCTCTCGCTGTGAGGAACCGTGGATCTTCATTAAATGCTTCAGTCACCAACTTACTAAATCGTTGAAATAGATCTAGAAGCTTTTCTACATACTGCTCCGAGTCCTGAAAATATGAAATAATGAATATTCTTCCATCTAGGTATCAATCATGTCTTCTTATATGCACAGACATTTCTATTCAGTCTTCTAACTGCTCTTTATGACCATAGCTGCTTTTAATCCCAATCTTTTAGATATTACACCTAACTCTAACCATTGTTAGTTCTTTCTTAAATATTCAACACTAATACTGTAGCTGTAGTTTTTTCCATGATTCATCAAATGTTAACTAGCATAGTTGTTTTTAAGAACTTTTCTTTGTGTAAACTTAAGGTGCTCATACAGCAGTTAATAATACAGCATATTAATGTGTGTGCATCTTTAACAACTTCACAGCTCTGAGGTCACTGGCTGTGCCATAGTACTATGCCATGAGCTCAGCTCACTCAGATAAGCTGTGAGTGGTAAATTGGGGCCTACATATGAGAAAATGGGTCTATGCAGTAAGCGTGCACCATATAAAAAAAAATCCTGCAGCACACAGTGCATAATGAGAAGAAAAATTGCAACTGTTTTTGGTTTAAAACAGCGATTTGTGGTGTATTTTTGTATGATTTTTATGGTTGTATTCTCGTTTTCTTGGTCTCAATTGATAGAATGGAAGATATATCACAGAAATAAAGATAATTTTGATTGATTTCACGATGACAAGTACATTGAAACTGAGCGCAAAGTAGCGAAAATGTTCGATTTTTGCCGATATTCAAGAGTAAACAAATCACGCCACGCGTCCAATACACATCAACTGGCGAGTCTAATATTCTTGCACAAGTGCGCTGATATTATTTATACCATTTTTACAATGATGCAGTAGTATACATAACTGAAAATCTTTTTTTTGTGAGAATATAAATTCAAAATGGTGGTGCCCTCCCTAACCCACCTAGAACTGGTGTGGTGCCCTCCCTAACCCACCTAGAGCTGGTGTAGTGCCCTCCCTAACCCACCTAGAACTGGTGTGGTGCCCTCCCTAACCCACCTAGAGCTGGTGTAGTGCCCTCCCTAACCCACCTAGAGCTGGTGTAGTGCCCTCCCTAACCCACCAAGAGCTGGTGTACATAACAGTATATGAATATTTTTAACCAGGGATAACATAAGTCAAACAACATGACTTATTTCCAATGTCTACAGGTATCACACCCTGAATCAATTGTAATATCACATGATTTTCTTGTACATAGTTAGAAGACAAAAGGAATCAAAAGTAAGGAAAAATAAATCTCTGCACCAATATATTATTATTTTTATTAACACATCGGCCGATTCCCACCAAGGCAGGGTGGCCCGAAAAAGAAAAACTTTCATCATCATTCACTCCATCACTGTCTTGCCAGAGGGGTGCCGGCACTGTACTTCCCATCTCCAGAACTCAAGTCCGGCCTGCCGGTTTCCCTGAATCCCTTCATAAATGTTACTTTGCTCACACTCCAACAGCACGTCAAGTATTAAAAACCATATGCCTCCATTCACTCCTATCAAATACGCTCACACATGCTTGCTGGAAGTCCAAGCCCCTCGCACACAAAACTTCCTTTACCCCCTCCCTCCAACCTTTCCTAGGCCGACCCCTACCCCGCCTTCCCTCCACTACAGATTTATACACTCTCGAAGTCACTCTGTCTCGTTCCATTCTCTCTACATGTCCAAACCACCTCAACAACCCCTCCTCAGCTCTCTGGACAATCGTTTTGGTAATCCCGCACCTCCTCCTAATTTCCAAACTCCGAATTCTCTGCATTATATTCACACCACACATTGACCTCAGACATGACATTTCCACTGCCTCCAGCCTTCTCCTCGTTGCAACATTCATCACCCATGCTTCACACCCATATAAGAGCGTTGGTATAACTATACTGTCATACATTCCCCTCTTTACTTCCATGGACAAGGTTCTTTGTCTCCACAGACTCCGAAGTGCTCCACTCACCCTTTTCCCCTCATCAATTCTATGATTCACCTCATCCTTCATAGACCCATCCACGACATGTCCACTCCCAAATATCTGAATACATTCACCTCCTCCATACTCTCTCCTCCAATCTGATATCCAATCTTTCGTCACCTATTCTTTTTGTTATCCTCATCACCTTACTCTTTCCTATATTCACTTTCAATTTTCTTCTTTTACACACCCTACCAAATTCATCCACCAACCTCTGCAACTTCTCTTCAGAATCTCCCAAAAGCAGTGTCATCAGCAAAAAGCAACTGTGACAACTCCCACTTTGTATTTGCTTCTTTATCTTTTAGCCCAACACCTCTTGCCAAGACCCTCGCATTCACTTCTCTTACAACCCCATCTATAAATATATTGAACAACCACGGTGACATCACACATCCTTGTCAAAGGCCCACTTTTACTGGGAAATAGTCCCTTCCCTCCTACACACTCTAACCTGAGCCTCACTATCCTCATAAAAACTCTTTACTGCTTTCAGTAACCTTCCTCCTATTCCATACACCTGCAACATCTGCCACATTGCCCCCCTATCTACCCTATCATACGCCTTTTCCAAATCCATAAATGCCACAAAAACATCTTTACCCTTATCCAAATACTGTTCACCTATATGTTTCACTGTAAACACTTGGTCTACACACCCCTACCTTTCCTAAAGCCCCCTTGTTCATCTGCTATCCTACTTTCTGTCTTACTCTTAATTCTTTCAATAATAACTCTACCATACACTTTACCAGGTACACTCAACAGACTTATTCCCCTATAATTTTTGCACTCTCTTTTGTCCCCTTTGCCTTTATACAAAGGAACAATACACGCTCTCTGCCAATCCCTAGGTACCTTACCCTCTTCCATACATTTATTAAATAATAGCACCAACCACTCCAAAACTATATCCCCACCTGCTTTTAACATTTCTATCTTTATCCCATCAATCCCAGCTGCCTTACCCCCTTTCATTCTACCCACTGCCTCACGAACTTCCCCTACACTCACAACTGGCTCTTCCACACTCCTACAAGATGTTATTCCTCCTTGCCCTACACACGAAATCACAGCTTCCCTGTCTTCATCAACATTTAACAACTCCTCAAAATATTCTCTCCATCTTCCCGATACCTCTAACTCTCCATTTAATAACTCTCCTCTCCTATTTTTAACTGTCAAATCCATTTGTTCTCTAGGCTTCCTCAACTTATTAATCTCATTCCAAAACTTTTTCTTATTTTCAACAAAATTTGCTGATAACATCTCACCCACTCTCTCATCTGCTCTCTTTTTACATTGCTTCACCACTCTTTTAACCTCTCTTTTTCTCTCCATATACTCTTCCCTCCTTGCATCACTTCTACTTTGTAAAAACCTCTCATATGCTAACTTTTTCTCCCTTACTACTCTCTTTACATCATCATTCCACCAATTGCTCCTCTTCCCTCCCGCACCCACTCGCCTGTAACCACAAACTTCTGCTGAACACTCTAACACTACATTTTTAAATCTACCCCATACATTTTCAACCTCATTGCCTACACTCTCACTAGCCCATCTATCCTCCAATAGTTGTTTATATCTTACCCTAACTGCCTCCTATTTTAGTTTACAAACCTTCACCTCTCTCTTACTTACTGATTCTATTTTCCTTGTATCCCATCTACCTTTTACTCCCACTGTAGCTATAACTAAAAAGTGATCTGATATATCTGTGGCCCCTCTATAAACATGTACATCCTGAAGTCTACTCAACAGTCTTTTATCTACCAATACATAGTCCAACAAACTACTATCATTACGCCCTACATCATATCTTGTATACTTATTTATCCTCTTTTTCTTAAAATATGTATTACCTATAACTAAACCCCTTTCTATGCAAAGTTCAATCAAAGGGCTCCCATTATCATTTACACCTGGCACCCCAAACTTACCTACTACACCCTCTCTGCATGTTTCTCCCACTTTAGCATTTAGGTCCCCTACCACAATTACTCTCTCATTTGGTTCAAAAGTTCCTATACATTCGCTTAACATCTCCCAAAATCTCTCTCTCTCCTCTACACTCCTCTCTTCTCCAGGTGCATACACGCTTATCTCACCAATTTATATTGTATGGAATGTTCAATGTGAGGCTATGTCAGGTTAAGCATTTTTCTATTTTGAGTACTAAAATGCCTTGAAATGCATCTAGTATCATAAGAAACAAGTGTACGTAGTGTTAGGTATTGAAAACACACACAAAAAAAACATGGTCTTTTGTCACAGAAACAAGAAAACACAAATACTTCTTGGGGGAATCTTGACAACATTGCCAACAGCCTGTCAATTTTTTGCCAACTTCAACAGTCCATAAAATGGAAAACTATTATCATATTTTATTTTTCTTTGCTTTATTCTGCTCAGAAATATTAGAAGCAAATGCAACCTGCCATCATTTTTCCCAGGCTGATATAGCTGTAAGCTGGTGACTGATGTAACCAACAGCAGCTGGCATTTCCTCTCTTGAATAAGTAAATGTCAGAGCACATACTTCTTCAAGGAGTACCTGAAGTTGGAGGCACTTGAAATGACAAGTGATGAGTTTAAACAAAGCTACCTTTTCAAGATTAAATATAGATACCTTTAAAAGGATAAATAAAGCAAACCTTTGAAGGATAAATAAGACTAAATTTTCAAGGATATATAAAGCTATCTTTTTGGGTCACCCTGCCTCGGTGGGAGACGGCCGACTTGTTGAAAAAAAAAAAAAAAAAAAAAAGCTATCCTTTTAGGGATAAATAAAGCTACCCCTTGAGGGATATATAAAGCTACCCCTTTAGGAATAAATAAAGCTACCCCTTTAGGAATAAATAAAGCTACCCCTTTAGGAATAAATAAAGCTACCCCTTTAGGAATAAATAAAGCTATTCTTTCAAGGATAAATCTACACTAACAAGGATAGATAAAGCCATCTTTTCAAAAAATAAATATTGTAAGCCACCTTATCAAAAAATATATACGCTACCTTTTGGGGATAAATGAAGCCACCCTGCCACCCTTTCAAGGGAGTAGAGTGGTGAGGGAAAACAAGACATCCATGATAGAAACAGACTAAGATAAAATAGTTAGTACAATGCTCACTTGTGTTATGGTATCTGCAGCAGCCACCATGTCCGCTAGACCAGCGGAGGCAATGTGTTCTTCTAGAGCATCCAACATGGGTTGAATTCCATCCGGCACACGATCCATCAATTTGAACATAAGTTGCAATTCTGCAAGGCAGTAAAGAAATTGGCAATTTTTTGTCAGCACACACTGAAAAAAGCTAGTTCGAACCCAAAATCTTTTTGCTTGCATCCTTCTTATAACCCTCAGGCATTACCATAAATTTTTTATACAAAACTGATTATTCTTTGCACTTTAAATTTATGTTAATATCCTTAAAACAAACCAAAAACTTTTTTTCTATATTCTTTTGCCGTATCAGTTGTTTCCTACCATTTTTATTTCTTTTCATAAAACACTTTCTTTCTTTCTTTCTTTCAACACGTCGGCCGTTTCCCACCGAAGCGGGGTGGCCCAAAAGGAAAAACGAAAGTTTCTCCTTTTACATTTAGTAATATATACAGGAGAAGGGTTACTAGCCAGTATACACAGTATACATAAATAAAAAAAATCACAATATATATACTCACCTACACAAGAAACATAATTTAATCAAAATGTATTGAGATACAATATGCCATAGCTAAAAAAAAAATTGCCACTAGAAAATTTCCTCGTTTCTTAGCATAGAAGTCTCTCTGGGCCAGGCTACTTAAGTTTGTGATTTATTTTTTATACAAAAACTAAACACTTCCAGCTTACATTTTATCAGATTCAATGGCAACTTGCATTCACAGATTATCAGAAAGTTGTCCTAATAACAAACAAATATAAAATATAACTATGTTATAATATGCAAATTAGATGTAAGGCCAATCTAGTCACAAACAATTCCTGCTTCCCTTTAAGAAAAAAAAAATCTTTAATTTGAGTTTAATCTAAGGCAATTTACAACTAACCCACAAAAAGAAAAATAGAAGTCACAACTTAAAATCCAACCTGGATCATTTAGTTGTAATTTGCAAAAGGTGCAGGATGGACTGAAACATCATCAAATTTCCATCTCCAACTAGTGGGTTAATTGTGAATTGTCCCAGCCAAGATACTGTGGATCTTATTCTACTACTTCAGTATAAATTAAGTGTGAACTAGCCACTTCATCCATCCAAGAACAGCCGACACTGACACACATAGATACTGACTATCTGTCTCGTTGTTTTTGATCATCTGCGAACACTCTGCCAAGATGGTATCACGGAAGGTTGTCACTAACACTTCAACACAACATTCATTTAACTGAAACATAAGAGAAATATGTAGGCAGTGGCATTTTGTCATCAGGAAAAATGAGTACATGATAACATGCTAGCCATATGCAAGGTTTAAAGAACTTTGGGTAACCAAGACAAACTCTGTACTCTGTTTCTAGTGACACATATGTTGATAGAGCTTGCATTTCTGTGTGATCTACTTACAACAAAAAGGAAAAATTAAGAAGATTTTATTGAAATTAAGAATTGATAAACTTACATTCTGTAATGATCCACTAAATGACTCTAAATATTTTTCTCCACGCTGCTCCTCTTCTCTCAATTTGAGTTCTGCATATTTCATGTAATTTTGTACACCATTGGCCTCTAGGTACTGAGGTGCTTTGACACGGTAAAATGCTTTAGTTGCTTCTATATATGCCTGTGGGAGAGAAAACAATTATTAACAAAAACACACATTTGATCATTGAAAAATGACTACTTTTGTAAGTCTAAGAGACCAGATAGTGGTGCATTTTCTATGAAATTGTTTATTTGCAACATTCATTTATCTAAAGCACATTCTTAAATTGGATATCACCAATAATTATGTACATGTATGTATTTTCTCACCTTGCTAAATTATATCTATAGTGGTACCTCAGGTTACAAGATTAACTCGTTTCAGAAGGCTGTTCGAGTGCCAATATCGAACGAATTTGTTCCCATAAGGAATAATGTAAATTAGATTAATCCATTTCAGACCCCCAAAAATACACTTACAAAAGCACTTACAGAAATACACTTACATAATTGTACGAGTTGGGAGCTGCTCGCATGTCGAGGTACCACTGTACTGTACATTTCTATCACTACTGTCTCCCAAGATCATTTTAGAATTACTAGTCTATATATGAATACTGTACAAGATAGCTGTTTTCTGTCAATAACTTCTCGTTAATTACCTGTGACTAGTGTTGAGAGTTTTACTCTCCAAGCCCAGCTTGAGGTACATACAATTACATAAACCAAAAAGTTTCTTTCACAATTTTATCATTGCAACATTTCTCTCGATATATCACACTAAAAAATGTAATACACTAACCCTTGTTTATACCGCCCTATATGCTAGCTACTGTAACCCAACTGTATAACTCAATAGCATGATGCCCTATTATATTCCAAGGGGCTTTTGGCATGTACACTTAACTATTATATTTCTTTGTACAACTATGTATCATGTCAAAATTTTTTTTTCAACAAGTCGGCCGTGTCCCACCGAGGCAGGGTGACCCAAAAAGAAAGAAAATCCCCAAAAAAGAAAATACTTCCATCAACATTTAACACTTTCACCTCACTCATACATAATCACTGTCTTTGCAGAGGCGCTCAGATATGATAGTTTAGAATAGTCCCTCCAAACTGTCAATATCCCAGACCCCTCCTTTAAAGTGCAGGCATTGTACTTCCCATTTCCAGGACTCAAGTCCGGCTAAATCTATAATAACCGGTTTCCCTGAATCCCTTCACTAAATATACCCTGCTCACACTCCAAGAGCTCATCAAGTCCCAAAAACCATTAGTCTCAATTCACTCCTATCTAACACGCTCACACACACTTGCTGGAAGTCCAAGCCCCTCGCCCACAAAACCTCCTTTACCCCCTCCCTCCAACCTTTTTGAGGACGACCCCTACCCCTCCTTCCTTCCCCTAAAATGCCAAGTTAAAAGTGAGTATGTACATGGTAATACGAAGCAAATAGCAAATGGAGAAAATCAACGATGTAAATAAGAAGGGGTTAAAAATGAATAGTTTACCTTTTCAAAATTTTCTCTATAAATTTGTAATTTATCACCAGAATTGGAACACAGATTAACATAGGATTCTCTGACACCAATGACTAACTGGGAGTCAAATGCCTCTCCATTTCTTTCAGCATGAACCAGTTTCATAGCTGAGTCTTGTAACCTCTGCTTTATGTTGCTGAAAATGCTTGCATTCCAGCTGTCCAACATTAACTGTAAAAAATGAAACAGAAACACATCAGTGTAAATTATTTACACTAAAAGAAGGTATACAGTGTATATTATAGAGACAGTTTAATACATGCATACATACCACAAAATAATGTCTCCCAACAAGGAAAGCTTAAACTTGAAAATTATTACAACTAAAAATATTAGATATGCCATTTTTAATCCAGACATACACAGAACCCTCGTCCAAAAAAAAAAACACTCACGTAACACCTTAAATGTGCAAGCAATAAATAACTAAAAAAATGGTTGCATTAATTGCAGAGGTGTGAACTGTACCAGCAAAACACTGGCCCAGAGAGGTGGATAAACAAAACAATGGTCCAGAGAAGCATATCAACAAAGCATTGATCCAGAGAAGTGTCCATGAAACATACTACTGAAGGACATACAAGTACAGGTATCAACATATAATAAAAGGGGGAGAGCTTTATTAAAACTCAGTGCACAGTGTATTTATTTCATTTCAGCAAATAATAAAGTCAATGTGGTATGAAGTGCTGTAAAAGGTAAACTGATGTAGAGGGAAAAGAAGAGAAAAGGTGAGGCAATGAGAGGTTAATGAAGCCAAGAGAGACCAACAGTGAATTATTATTATTATTATAATCAAATAGAAGCGCTAAACCAGACCAACAGTGAAAATACATTTTTCAGTAAGAAGCAAGGAAAATTAATGACAGTAGTATGTTCAATCCCACTATCATGAAGATAGTAACTAAGAAATAAGAGAGTAAAGATTAGACAAACACCACACTAAACTAAAAGTTGTGATTATTCAAGTTATGATGTGCCTGGGGCTATGTTAAGTAAAGTGGAACCTTGGTTTTCATGTGCCCCAGTTTTCATAGGATTCGATTTTCAACGACTTTTTTTTGTCAAAATTTTGTCCGAGCGGGACAAAATTTTTGTCCCGCTCAGTTTTTGTAGAGTTGAAAATGGTCCGTACCAAACGTGTCCGTGTGACTCAGCCACTCAAGTGCCCACACTAAGCATCCCATGCGTTCGTGACTCAGTCTGCCTTTGTTTCTCGTTGATTGAGCATCACCCTGCGCGTTCATCCAAAACATTTCGTAATAATCCATTGATTTTTGTGCTTGTTTATTGAGTGTGACTGCTAAATAAGCCACCATGGGGCCAAAGAAAGTTCTGAGTGCCTTTGGGGAAGTCCATGGGGTTGGATGTGAGTGGCCAGGATGTGGAAGAGTTTGTGGATGACCACAGGTAAGAGCTAACCACTGAAGAGCTGCAAGACCTTCAACTGGAACAGCAACAGACTGCAGCTGAGGAAATTGCTTCAGAGGAGGAGGAAGAGAGGGGAAGAAAGTGCCTTCTTCAGTGATTAAGGACATGTGTGCAAAGTGGAGTGAGCTGCAAAGTTTTGTGGAGAAATATCACCCTAACAAAGCTGTTGCAATCCATGTCTGCAACACGTTCAATGACAATGCCTTGTCCCATTTTAGGCAAATCTTAGAGACGCCAGAAACAGACCTTTCTGGACAGATTTTTTGTGCGACAGGGGTACAGTGACTCTCAAGCTGGTCATAGTGCCAGTAAAAGACAAAGAAGGGAAGTAACCCCAGATATGGCCTTGATACCTGAAGTCCTTATGGAAGGGGATTTCCCTTCCAAACAATAACCTCTCCTCCTCCCTCTCCCCTCCTCGCCGTCTTCCATACGCCAACAAGAGCCTTCAATAAAGGTAAAAGTGATGTTAAATGTTCATTTATCCATTTCATTAGTCATTTATATTTAGTTATTCTCTATAAAATGTATTTTTTGTTAATATTTTTGGGTGTCTGGAACGGATTAATTGGATTACATTATTTCTTATGGGAAATATTGTTTCAGTTTTCATACGATTCGGTTTTCGTCAGACTTTTTAGAATGGATTAAACACGAAAACCGAGGTTCCACTGTACTTAAATTGGTGAAAGCCATGGATACAGAATCAATTGGCAAAGAACTCTAAAAAAAATCAAACTGACAGAGCATTAGAGAGGCTGAAAGATAAATGGCCAAATAAATGCATCTCACCTTTCTAACTATTGAATCATCATTTTGGACTTTCTTGGAGACTGAGGTAGTAGTCTTGCCTGCCAAGGCAGACTCTAGCTGGTTGAAAGGCAGCGGAAGGTAATTGCATTGTTGGAAGAACTTCCGCCACTCACTGATATATGCCTTCAGGAGTGCCTGGTCTTCGTGCTGATCCAGAACACGCTATCCAACACCATAATAATATTAAATAGAAAATAATTTGGTTATATGCCCCACCTCTAGCACAACAATGAAATATAGTTCTGTATATTATTGCACTAGAGTGGAAAGTAGAGTGAAAGTAAATTTAATTAAACTCTGAATGAAGCATGCAAGAGAAGCACTAGGGTATTATCATTTAAATTATAACTTTCATTTCGACAATATTCGTCTGAACCATGTAAAACCAACTGACTACTATGCCTTCATTAGACAACTGAATAAGATACACAATAAATGAGATATGAATATGTCTGAGAAACATAGTTTGAAAGCTTTGATTCCAGCACTGCTTTCCTTACAGCCTGAGCATGTGTGATGAAGTCTAGTATATCATCTTGTAATGCCTTCTGAACCTTTGGTGGGCCCTTCTCATCCCAAAGGCAAACCTTGTGAACTGCCCAAAAGAGGTCTTGCCACTCTGCGCGGCTCACACATTCCTGCCTTAACAGCTTCAATACGGTCGGTCGCATCGCCGGCCATTTTTCCTCGAAGGTGACAGTTCCTTTATCCTGAATAAAATAAAAAATTCAGACTTTATAATTTCATTCACAATAGCATACCTAACATGAATGCTTAGTAGCTACTATGCCTGACATGAGGTGTTATATCTAAATCATCTGTACTGAAGACAAGCACCCATAGATAATTTAAATTATAGCCAGATACAATCTCAACCATAATCTGACAGGTCAATACCATACTAAGACCTGAGAACTTGGTGCTATCCATTCCATGGACTAACAATTCAATACAATTTCTATCATGGCCTGACAGCTCAATGTTAACCTGGTCATTGTCTTATAACTAAGAATTACTATGACATTCCTGTAATGCACTAAACTTGCTATGCACCATAAAAATAACAATCTTTTGGGAATTAAGGGAACTATGACCTCAAACAATAATTTAAAACTCAAGAATATGTGACCATGCAAAAATATTACCTGACCTGCCAGATGACATATAATAAAGATGAAACTTGATGCCATTTCTCCCATCTAAGTGTTTAAGGATTTCTTACACACAAAGCCAATCCTTAGTACACATAAATACCCCAGTGACAGATTAAACAACTGACAATTAACATAATTTTTGAGCCTGACAACTACTAACCTGCCACAGTGATCCCATGGCTTGAGGTACTGCTGCCAACACTACTTTTATCAATAAATTTACACAAACTCAAAAATACTGATGAAGTACTGTGGTGGTGGTGTCACAAAATTTTATTTAGTCACTCCAGAATTCCAATACTGTTTCCATATTGAGTGTCCCAACAATTCATTTTCATAATTTTTCATCTTTTGGTAATTCCACACATGAAGAACAACACTAAGCTTTAGCACTGAGTTTATTCACTTAAAAGATTTTTTTGTAATGCTGGAAAGTCTACTGACAATTATGAAACACACGATCCATGCATAAAACAAGCATATAGTACTCCAATAAATAAGTTTCAATCTTTCAGCAAACATTACTGGTCCCATGGCTCTGTTGATAGCACACTCAACTCACACTCTAAGTGTCACGGTTTTGATCCCTGGCACAGGTGGAAACGTTGGGCATGTTTCCTTACACCTGCTGTCCCAGTTCTCCTAGCAGTAAATAGGTACTTGGGTGTTAGTTGACTGTTGTGGGTCGGATCTTGGGGGACAAGATTAAAATACCCACCAGGTTAAAAATACAAACAAATCTTATCTTACTACAGAGGAATTTAACCATGAATGTTTCCTAAAAAAAAAAAAAAAGGCCCCAGAAGAGAGGTTAATGTATGGATATTCAAGAGAAAACATGAAACCTATCAAGGTTAAACAGTACCAAAATTCTGACAAATGAAATATCCTCATTACGTAAAAGAACATTGGTGGGTTCTTTGTCAATGAAACGTGCTTGAAAGAGTTTTTATCCAAACACAATCCATGGAATCTTCCCCACCATATAAGGTGACTCCACTAAAGCCAGAAGGTTCTCTAATAATGTTCTTGGGAAGGAATTAAGGCATGAAAGTTCTCCATAAATGTTCTATGAAAAAGTTATGGGAGATAATCAGGATTTATCAGTGTAAGGCTGCCATTATATTTCTTGCCTATGCACTAAAAACAGGTGCTCCCACCAAGAATAGTATTTAGGCAGCTGGGACATCTGACCCTGCATCGCTCTTATTCTTTGGATGCTGACACTATCTGTTCTGTTCTGTTACCTGTAGCTACGACTTATCACACTTTTGGCTCTGTGTCTCAGACACTGGCAACAGCTTTAGCTACCAATTAGTATACTGTACTTGGATTCATTTGTCAATAAAGTCCCAACATCGTGTAGCATATTAATTCATCCAATAACTTAAACATAAGGAAGTACACAAGGGGGAATTTCACCAATTCCTTGGATCAAGAGCCCTTCACCAGCATCGTGGCACTCCCTCTGAAAGGACCACAATGTATGATTAAGCTAAAGTGTACATAAATTTAATGCTGTACAGAAAATAATGCATTTATGATGTCGAATAACTCATTGGTATATTTCACCAAGTCTGTGAGCCTGCTACCTGAATAATTCTCTAACACTGGTGGGACATTCTGTGACTCAATGGATGCTATATTAGGCATAACTAATACTAATATTCCATAGGACTACTTGGTAGATAAATACTGTACCTATAATATATATACAGTGGATATAAGAATAAGGCAGTATAAATACTGTTAACTAAACAATGGGTTGCAAGGCTGGAGATTGAAAACTAATGTACAATACAATTATTATTATTATTATATTCAAAGAAGTGCCTAAACCATTAAACAATTTTACATTCTTAAAGCAAGCTGCTTCACACTTTTTGATATTTAATTGTGCACAGTAACTACCAGTAAACCCTACATATAAAGGACCTATATATAATGGACTTGGGATATATGGGACAAAATCTGTTGTCACTCAAATCGAAAATGGACAGATTCCACTAGTTATAGGATTGTTAGTTATTGTTACTACACAATGACAAAAGAACTCGTCTTCTGCATCCACCACAACTGCCATTATCAGCCACCCACTTCCCTTCTCTTATCAGCCACCCACTTCCCTTCTCTTATCAGCCACCCACTTCCCTTCTCTTATCAGCCACCCACTTCCCTTCTCTTATCAGCCACCCACTTCCCTTCTCTTATCAGCCACCCACTTCCCTTCTCTTATCAGCCACCCACTTCCCTTCTCTTATCAGCCACCCACTTCCCTTCTCTTATCAGCCACCCACTTCCCTTCTCTTATCAGCCACCCACTTCCCTTCTCTTATCAGCCACCCCCTTCCCTTCTCTTATCAGTCCATTATATCGAAGACTTAGTGACTTTCAGTGGTACACTTGGAATATCAAAGTGGTGTTTATTACTTGTATCGTGCTGATGTTGTTATAGGTTTGCAATCAGAGTTTTATGCCCAAGTTAATAATAGTATTAGGGTAAAGTATTTTTTTTTTTTTTGGGGGGAATGGGGGAATCTACAAATTATTTTGAAGAAATAAAAATTTGTACAAAGGTTCAGAAGACACAGATGTTGTAGGCAAATATAAGTATTAAACTGTATAGGCTTAGCCTAGGATAATGCATTATATCAGAATGAATTATTTACATTGCAGATAGTGTGCAAGTAGTATATGATTATTATTATTATAACCAGGGTAGCGCTAAACCCGTTAGAGATTATGCAGCTCATAAGAAATGGGAGGCAATTAGGTTTGATCCAAGGAATGGGTTACATCCAATTCCTTGAATTATGAGCCTCTCAAGGAACCACCCTAGAGGTTCTTTTTTTATGCCTATAAGCAGCGTTCTTGAGGAAAATCACAGTGAAGGAATTATTCTTGAACACCCGCAAGTACACAGCTCCTGTCCCCTATACCAGCCTAGGTCTCCCTCACTGCCTAGGTGCACAAGTGTGCAGGTCAATGCCTCCCGTCACCACCACACACCAACTACGCCACAAACACACTATCATGTACCACTCACAGTCACAAAGACAAATTCTTGGCCATCAGCCCAACTCACTGACAAAGTCCCACACAGATGTAAACAAACCCTCACACTCAATTATCACCCTTATTTCTCCTCACAAAACTTGTAAATTACTGTAACCTCGAATTATATTTAATATTTGACTATTCATATGTTTGGAAAAAAAATGTGACTTATCTTGGCTCATTAAATGGAGAGGAAATAGAGATAAATGAAGTAATTCTAGACTATAACAAACCTTTAACAACGCCGCCATGACATAGTATTAAAGTTCACGTTAATATTATTTATAAAATCTATAATGCCGCCATAAATCATATCTTTACAGCTTCAATACATATAGTATAATTTATATATAGAACATAATTATAGATAACTTCATTTTTGCACTTCAATATTATTGTTGTAAGGCAGAGAGTTATGTTTTTCATTTGACTTATTTTGACTCAGTTCTTCTCCGCGAATTTTGAAGCAAATTTTAATAACATTTGTATAATGTGAATTATTAAACTTAGGAAGAGGCGATGAAAAATAATCATGTCGGATGCAAGGAAGGGAAGGGAAGGGAAGGGAAGGGAAGGGAAGGGTAGGGTAGCTAAACTTCCTTGGATGAAGAGCTCTTAACCATCATCAAGGGACTAGGTAATGTGCACTATGTATGATAATTGTATACTTATGTGTACCTGTGCCTAAATAAACTTATTTTCTGAGAAGAGCACATTTGTATAAATAAATTTGCATATAACCTTTTCATTATTGCTTATAATCTTGCTTTTGTTTTGCCTTGGTGCTATAGTCACCACATAACATTCCCTTCTTTAATTTCATAATAAAGATATCAAACTAACTAATTTCCTTTTTTGATAGAGGATTATATTTTTTTTTATTTAGGAGTTATATATATATACATATATATATTATATCAATGCACCACGCAGAAACAAGCGGGTATATACAGAGAAAGGTCGCAGTCAGCAGGACTCGATACTGCTACTGGGGATGGTCAAGATTCCCAGGCAGCGCTCTTATCCAGCCTGGTTCAGAAGCCATGTTGACCGTCCCCAGTAGCAGTATCGAGTCCTGCTGACTGCGATCTTTCTCTGTATATATATATATATATATATATATATATATATATATATATATATATATATATATATATATATATATATATATATATATATATATATATATACAGGGTGGCAATTAAATAAAGGACTTCTACTAATGTATGTAGAAGGATCATAAAGGTCATGAGAGTGCATAAAATAACGGAGACAACGGATCGTGCAAAGATGGAACATTCGCCTGTGCATATAGGCTCTCAACCAGGAAGGAACGAAAAGTACGTAGATACAATCCTTGATGATGAATGTGATAAAGTTAAGAAAGGGTTGAGGGAGAGGCTGCAGAATATAGCTGGTCGCCATAATCCAGTTTCGATAAGATTAGGGCAGAATGGAGATGTAGGAGAGATCGTCTATCAGAGCCCTAAGAAAGACAGGCAAAAGTTTTAAGGAGGTTCAGCTGCCTCTGGCAAGTTGCTTTCAAGGAGGTTATGTAAGGTTCCCAGGACAGCCGTCGATCAAACAGTAGGTTTAAAAACTTGATCATATCTCGTTCAGGGATACGGGAACCATACAGGTATAAGGCGGCATAAAACACAACAGAGAGTCTAGTAAAAGTAATCTGGTGTGTTTTAATAACAGAAAATTTAAACCCCTAATAGGGGCCCAGTAGGAAACACGGTCGATAACATTGTGAAGAGGCTGCTACTAGGTGAGTCAACGCCTACTCAAGCTATAGTAACTACCAAATATTAGATGGGAGAACAGGAGCAGAAAGGGAGTGGTGCTGAGAACACTACCCTGAGAGACACCTTCAGCCTGGACATAGTCAGGAAAAAACATGTTAACCTGGACACAGAAATGTCTCTCAGACAAGATGTTATATTGTCAGGTAGTGTCATACGCTTTTTTTTTCCAAAATAAACAAAACTGCAATAACCGAGTGCTTACTAGCAAACGCATTACGAGCATAGGTATCTAAACAGAGTAAGTGGATCAGCCATTACGAAAGTCAAATTGACGAGTGAAAAGACAATTATGGTGTGGTATTTGGATTCCAAATATCACACCAAACTTCTATTTACCAGACGTTCCAGCAACTTGCAAACTTCACTAGTAAGATCAATGGGTCGATAATGGGTGGCATCATGGCCCAAAATACCTGGTTTATGAAAGGGCAGAACAACAGCAATTTTCCATGGACGAGGGAGAACTCCCTGCGACCAGACAAGATTAAAGGGCCGTCGGATGCAAATGTTGAAGTATACAAATATGAATGCCATCAGTATGACTTTGTAAATGGTCCAAGTCGGACCGAAACGTCGTCGTAAGCACCTCTCCTATGTGCGGGTTATTTGTGTATGAATGCCATCAAATCCAACTGCCGACGGTTTTCAAGTAGAAAGCGCTGACTCAAGTTCTTGAAGCATAAAAGGCACATTATAAGACTTCAGATGCTAGAAGTAAAATCTAAAGGTGTTAACTCTCTTGCAGATTTGGAGGAAAGAAACGAGGGGTACAGTTGGAGCCCCTGAGATACGGACAAGATGTTTTCCAATTGCTGTGGCAACTTCAGCAGGGTCTGCAATGCAGACACTGGTATCCTTAAGAACGGGTGCTGGGCCTGGAAAGTACTTGCCACTCAACTTTCATATTTTGTTTTCCAAACTGCAGTCATAGAGGAAGTGGAAGTGACGGTAGAAACAATCCCGCCAACAAGTGCCGTTTCCTTCATGGATCACACGCCGGGCAACTTCCCTCGCTCACTTAAAATAAAGGAGCCCCTATGTGGTTATATTGTAACGATAACAGCCCACGCAGCACGCTTCAGAAGCACTGTACCAGCACAAGCAGGAGGCCACCAAGGTACACATTTTTGAGAATGTCTGAGGTTTGGGGAACTGTATTTGAAGCTGCAGTTAAAACAAAGGTCATAAATATTTGTAACAGCTCATCCGGGAAGAACAACGGAGGCTCCTTCCTTACCAAGAAAGGTTTGACGAAGGTAAAGGATCCAATCCGCTCATTTGAACCGCTAACGTGGGCTACAATGAGATCAGGAACATGAAAGGGAAGTAAGAATAGGAAAATAATCGTTATAATGTAAATCCGGCAGGAGATGCATTATTATTATAATCAAAACGCGCTAAAGCAGGGGCGCCACGAGTAAGCTAAGCGACAACACAGTGTCATGGGCCCAAGACTGTTCAACTGCCTCCCAGCATGCATAAGGAGGATTACCAACAGACCCCTGGCTGTCTTCAAGAAGGCGCTGGACAGGCACCTAAAGTCAGTACCTGATCAGCCGGGCTGTGGCTCGCACGTACTGCGGCCAGCAGTAACAGCTTGGTTGATCAGGCCCTGATAGCCACCACGAGGCCTGATCACTGGCCGTGCCACTAGGGCGTTGACCTCCGAAATCCCCTCCAGGTACAGGCGAAGTAAAATCCAGTGCCGTTGAAGAGCAAATAGATCTATGCGATGGTCAAAATGAGTGGGAGTATCTGTCTTTAAGTTATTATTATTGTTATAATCATAACGAAGCGCTAAGCTCGTACCTGTCCTTAAAAATGGAGGGGAAGTGACAGGAGAAAAGTCTAACTGATCGCCGAATCAGCGAGACCCTTCCCAGAGGAAATCTTGAGGTATTAAAATCACCTAAGAGTGGATGTAGGGAAGAAACCAGAAATTCAACATCAGGAATAAATAATGGTCGAGGAGAAAGATACACAGAGCAGACTGTATACCACTTGTTTAGGTAGATATTGACCATAGTGTAACGCAGCGAAATATGAACAAAGATCTGAGAATGTGGAATATTGGCACGCACAAGAAGTGCATTTTCATTAGATGTCCCATCGGGAAAAGGATCTGGTGATCGCAGTAAGACAACCTAAAACAGGGAGGATAGCGGACCGCAATTTTGGTTCCTGTGATTAGATTTTTAACATTTTGCCACCGAAGTGGCTAGTTTATTGTGCACCCCATATCCATCCTGTGGACGGTAGAGCAAGAGCATATGGATACACAAAAGGCCTAGGAACTAGGCCCCAAAAGGGTTAACAATTGTACAGTTGGATTTATATCTACATTTCACTTATCTGTTACAAGCAAATTTAGGAAATTTGCTTAGTATAACTGGTATCTTATTTTCATGAATAAGATATCTTGACATGTCACATAGGTTATTATACTGTCTATCTCTATATTTCTCAATAAGTGGACAATTAAGCACATAGTGTTCAAGACAGTGACCATATGCCTGATCACATAATTTGCATTTAGTTTGATCATCATCTGTGTGTCTCCCAAACTGTCAGAAGTACTTGTAGCCAAGCCTAAGCCTGGCCACTACAACATCAGTCAGTACTTGTAGCCAAGCCTAAGCCTGGCCACTACAACATCAGTCAGTCTGTTCACATTGCAAGTTGCTCCACAAACATGCCCATCTATTCTTACGTTATCATGAGCACAGATAGGCACGTTCATGGAAATTAGATTTGGATTTATATCTACAGTTCACTTATCTGTTACAAGCAAATTTAAGGAAAAACTGGGAGAGCAACACCTCCAGCTCACCCCAATTATCCCAGTCCTCTTATATTCCACTAAGAAAGTCACGATCTGTGAATAGAAGTATAACAAGAACAATAAGCAGTTGTCTACAGACTTGGAAGGTTAGTAAAGTCAACGTGTGGAGGTGGTGAAAAATTATTAAGGGGCGAATTATGGAACGTTGAGAAGAAAGGCGGTGTTGGTTTTGTCTCAATACATGTGAAGATGGCTTCAAGTGCTTCACATTACAAGGAAACTGCAGGAAGCATGGTGTCAAGAGGGAGAAGTAGGTCGAGTTATGCAGCTATAGGTCGAGTAAAGGTTGGATAGACAACGGAAGTTACCATAGAAGGGGGAGATAACGAGAGCCTAGAGGTATCTTGGTGGTAAGAAACTACAGTGGGGACGGGAGAGGAATCATCTGGACGTGGGGAAGGAGGAACTTCCACAACAGTACCAGACTAGATTCAGAGACAGGAAAAGTAAAATGTTTGGGAATGATTTGTGATTTAGGGGCTAAAAGCAATTTGTACTTCGGTTATATTTAAAGACTTTGGTGAAGTGGGAATAGGAGTTGACGATTTAGTTGGAGAGGTCGTGTAGACGTAGAAACATGCGAGTGAGAAGTAGGGATAGTAGACGATGAGGTAGGACCCTCAGAGTCTAGGACTGCAAAAGGGTTAGACAGAGAGGACTCAAAATAGGGACTACAGAGGTGATTGTGGAAGTAGATACTACCTAGGTATGAGGTCATCTAGCAGCCGTGGAGTATTCCTTGAAGGCGGAGATGGGAAACTGCCATGGCGTAAGAGAAACTTTTTTTTTTTTTTTTTTTTTTTTTTAAGACAGCGGATCTCCCTCTTCCTTAGATCGGGCAACGGCGAGAATAAGCAAGGTGCGCCTCTGCAGTGAAGGCAAGTGAGAGGTTGGCTGCAGGACGGATTGCTATAGTCAGCTGCAATAGTTTGCTGGGTGGCCAAAGCGCCGGCAATTTCTACGTTGTGGCGTAGGGATCAGTTCTTATACTTGTAAGCATTGTCCCGCTGCATAAACAGGTGAAAGTTCACGGTAGTCAAAAGTTAATTTTGCTACATTATTATTATAAAAAAGAAGCGCTAAACCCACTAGGGTCGTACAGCGTCTCTGCCCGTCAACAGGTAGTACACAAGTGTTGATTTTATAATCATGGGGAGCGCTAAACCCGTAGGGATTATACAGCGTCTGTGGGGAAAGGGAATGGAAGATACTCAAGCTTAATTCAGGGAACTGGAGCACAGATCCAACTCCCTAGATCAAGAGCCCCTCACCAGCGTCAAGGAACCTCCCTTGAGGGGGTGTGTTGACTATGTCATAATGTCTGCATCTCCAGTGTTTCGATGAACCACGGTGGAATAGTTCCACAGCAAGAATAGAGGGAAATTATGAAAGGTGACCGGATATTGTTGAAGGTGAGAAGAATGGAAAGACTGCGAGCTTGCTCAGCATTTTGCACCGTGACAATGCGTATACCACTTAAAGGAGTGCCTTGCTGATACTATGGTCTGAAGTCGGTTGGAGAGTAAAGAATTTATGACTCACGAAATCGTAATGACACGATTGCAAACAAACCATACCACGGGTGGGGTTTGAACCCGCGGTCAGTCTCAAAACTCCAGACCGCCGCGTAAGCCACTGGGCCAGCTAGCTTCAATAAGATTCATCCAACTAGGTATATTTCTACACCATAGGAAGGTTAGCATAGGCACCACTGTGTCCACAAATGCAAGTATTTACAGACGAATCTCCCGCTAGCATGGCCGTGACAAACTCTAGCTCAAGTCCCCCTCATGTTGACGGCTTTGAGGGTGACTTGAGCTAGAGTTCGTCACGGCCATGCTAGCGAGAGATTAGTCTGTAAAAACTTGCATTTGTGGACAGTGGTGCCTATGCTAACCTTCCTATGGTGTAGAAATATACCTAGTTGGATGAATCTTATTGAAGCTAGCTGGTCCAGTGGCTTACGCGACGGTCTGGAGTTTTGAGACTGACCGCGGGTTCAAACCCCACCCGTGGTATAGAATTTATTATAATCATGGGGAAGCGCTAAACCCGTAGGATTAGTAAAGAATTTAGCCTATGAGGTACCTTGAAACAGTAAAGACTATCTAGGAGGTAGTTTGAGAAGCACGAGAGGTAACCGGCTCAGTATCCTGTTACAGGTTGGGGTCGTTTGGACAGGGGACCAAAGATGTCCGGAGATGTGTGGACCAATTATTTTTAGAATCAATGGGGAGCGCTATACCCGTAGAATTATACAGCGCCTGTGGGTGATGTGGAAGGTATTCAGGCTTAATTCAGGGAAATGGAACAAATCCAATTCCCTAAATCAAGAGCCCCTCACCAGCGTCAAGGAACCTTCCTTGAGGGGATGTGGAGACTGAAAATTGAAGCACTGTAGGACTTGGGAGGCTGGAATTCCACGTATATGGATCTCAAAAAATTGAGGGATAGCTCACAGGAAAAATGAAAGTGATTGAATATGCCCATCCATGCCCAAGATGACCTTCTGCATGGCCGGTAGGGTAGTGCAGATACTGCATGAAACCCATGCCCTACTCCACCCTTCATCCCAGTAAACAGGCAATCCAGAATAGCAACCTCACATCCACTGATCCACCACAGCAGACAAAAGCCTACCTCCCTCCCAAAACCGCCCTTTGGAACTCTGGAGGGGATCTAAACACATCTCTATTATTATAATCAAAGGGAAAGCACTAAACCCATAGGATTATACAGCGCCTGTGGGGAAATGTGGAAGGCATTCAGGTTTAATTCAGGGAACTGGAGCACATATCAAATTCCCTAGATCAAGAGCCCCTCACCAGCATCAAGGAACCTTCCTTGAGGGCAAGCACATCTCTAGATGATCGATTCTACAGCAGCACCACCACCACCACCACTGAGGTCAATGGAATGGGACCTACAACGATTCTCCTTTCTTAATCCAGGAGCTATAATTTCTGAAGGGAGATCCCCAAAAGCCAAACACAGGAAAGGAAGGGGAAGGGATGAGAAAGATGGGGGGTGAAGGGGAAGGGTTTGGGAAAGAGGGGGGGGGGGCATTTAGGTTTGGTCTGAGGAAGACTAAGGTCAGATTCCTTATTATTATTATAATCAAAAGAAGAGATAAACCAGAAGGGTTATACAGCGTCAGATTCCTTAGATGAAGAGCAAGGAACCCCCGTTGAGGAGACAAGGGTCACAAAGCTGCAGGGAGGGATGCTAAACCCATCAGGGTCGTACAGCACTTGGGGTAAAGGAAAGCATTCAGACTACTGAAGGAGTTTGAGCACAGGTCCATTCCTCAGATTAGGAGCCCATCACCAGCATCACTGAACCTACCTTCCAGGGGTTTATAACAGAGGGACTGCCAAATGGCCACCCTGTTTCACATGGTGAGGAAGAAGTCACCAGACATGCCCTAAATAACACTTTCATTGGGCAGTGACACTATAATCACATTGCTACGAACAGAAGCTAAGTTAGCATAGACCTGATGGTGTCCCTTGTCCCTATCTTGGTGATTTTGCGAAGAAAAATTTCAGCACTGAGGCCAAATGGTAAAGGGAGGGTTGGGGGTATTCATATTTCATCCAAGGAAGGGAACAGGTCCAAGTCTTTGGATGGAGACAGAGACTGCTATATGGGACTATCCCTTTCAGGTAATATAGCTTGAACATTCTTCAATAATATACTCACCATACATATTCCTGGCACCTGACAGTACAATTGTAGATGGCTCAGTTTCCCATGGGTTTGTACGAAAACTGGCAGAGGGGCAAAGTGCAGCTACAATATAATTACAATCTCACTGCAGCAGCACTAAGTACATTTACTATGCATAAGAGAAAACAATTTTTTTTTTGCTTTCAAATTTATTAAAGCAACATGATTGATTCTTACAATGTCTGCAACAAGACCATAAAAAAAAAAGGTTACAATGAGATGGTGGAGGTGCCAATGACGATGATCAATACAAGATGAGTTAAAGACGTTAAAAGAATGTGGCGACAGTAACAAAATGCTATAATCAAAGTTCACCACACTATGGTAGATATGACGAGTAAGCAAGCGACAATGATGAGTGGTCAATATCCTACGAGTGGAGAATAACAAAATAAATAATGCGACCCGTAGCAGCGCTAATACAGTCGCGTGTCCGTGAGGGCTGCCACGCCCCGCCATGATGGCCAGTCGTCTCTCGGCAATCAGTACACGCACTGTTTTCCTACAATAGTAAATTAGCACCTAGAGTGCACCCCTTATTGCTGGGATCTTTCAACAAATGCTTTAAGTATGACACAATGCCAACATTCAAATTTTTAAAGGTTGGGTTAGTCCCCCCCCCCACAGTGGATCACATTGAAATGATAATTTCTAAGTACTTTTAACTTAAGAATGCCCATTTCTACTTACAATGACTGAAATAAGTTTCAACTAAGATAGTTCCCATATAAATAGTAAAAAACACTAATAAAAGTAGTAAATTAAAAGAAAAAATGTTTACACAAGATTCATAGACATACATACCTATTACAGTACATAATAATGCATGGTACCAATCTATGATGATGAAGACCTATGTATGTACACGATATACATGTCACAATATTAATGATCCACATAACTCTAATGTGCTGGAAGTACTGAGCGTCGGAGACCAACCAAACGAGGCAGGGACATCACTGACCCATAGCAATAGCTAATGGAGGTCAATGCGGCGACTAGCATCGCTAGTTGTCTCCGCAGGGGTGGCGTCTTGTATAAAAATATAAATCTCTTTCTACTTACAATAACCATTGTATTTACAAGGCCCATAGCTCAAGCTACTGCAGGCCAAGGCCACTGTGACACTTCCAAATGGGAATGTGCACTGTTCAGCATGACAATGCTACAACACCAACACACTGGGCAGTGTGACAAAACCACATGAGCAACATAACAGGACAGTATTTCAACACTATGAACAAAGCACATCTGATAGTGCAGTTATATAATACAATGAGCAAAACTTCGATCATATCTGTGGGTCCTGACAGACACCCTTAATGAGAATTGAACATAAATGCAGTGTAATTATTTCATTTCAAACACTTTTTTGGTCTAGCATTTCTATTATCAGCAACCTAAGAAAATATGACTAAAGAGTACTACACTTCATCTATGCTCATTTTCTTGAGTAATTAATGGTTACAATTATCTACATTTTGTAATGTGAAGAAGTGTCTACGTGTTCAAAATATAAATTTATTAATAACTAGTTGAATACAATCCAAGAAAGATTATCACAGATGGCCTTCAAAAATATCAATAGTTGGCACAGTCTGCACACGGCTAGACTGTACAATTTATGAGCTTCTATTAAGTTACAATTCCAGACACAAAGTTGTGCCAAGCTTCCCACAAAACACCCGTGCACCAACTTGAAAGGGAGGTTTCATAATTTTATTTTTTCGTAGATACTAATTTAATTCATCAGTATAACTCCCTTTCAAAATAATTCAAGATGATACAACACCCTTGGAATATACACACACAAAAAAAAAAAAAAAAAAAAAAAAAAAAAATAAAGCCATAATCGAGAAGCTCAACAAAAATGGTTTCAGAGTGAGTGGACTAGATAAGTCTGGAGGCAACATACATTGTGTGCACCTCCATAGTGAAACAGGGATGATCCTTACAACAAAACTAAGACCATGTAGCTGCTACACAAATTTCCTGAGCCACGTAATCACCAGGAGAGCATGTCAGTGGCAATTAAATTTTATATATGTATGTATATATGTATATACATATGCATATATATATACACATATATATACATACATACATATATACATATACAAAGCAGCTACCAACATTCAATATATTTGACGTAGTTTTCTCCTACCTGTGTTTAATGGTAAACCAATGCACATACAACTTTCCCACAAATATTGCAGAAACTAATGGCATAAGTTATGCCATTACGATCAACATCTAATACATAATACTTTACTCAATTTATAAGAAATATATTCCAATCACTGTTGCTCAAAAAACTATTTTGGTTCCAAAAGAATATCCTGTCACCACTTTAACAGCACTGATGCAAGTTTTAGTATTAACAAAATTAAGAGTTGCATCTAACAGTGCATTGTGATTTTATCAGCGAAACAAATAATGTATCTGTTCATTTACCTTTTCTATTCCTGTAATTATTACAAAGAAGTTATTAATAGTCAAAGAATGCCAATATCAGGAGGGGGTATTATTATTATATACAAATAAAAAACAAAGATTGTAACAGTTTTTGTCAACCAAGGTATATCTTTAAGCTTGGAAGGCAAATTTTGATTAGTTAAACAGGTAGAGGGTGAACTGGCAAGATCATATTGTGTAAACACAAGTGCACCACTACAAATGCCCAGACTGGCAAAAGAAAATCAAATTGGCCCAATTCACCCACCTAATAGCAGTATCACCATTAACAGTTTTAGTGCAGCAGTGCTTTATCAGCCCTCTAGCTTCAATTTATGAATTTATTTTTTCATTCATCATGCACAGTTCAATGAATCCATTCCATACCGTATTTATATGAACAATATATTATGATAAATGTAGAATGGCTCATGTGTGTCACAAAAATCACAGTAAAGATTAATGGTAAAAAGGTTAATACTTAAACCCAGACCTACCAAGGAGTATTTAAAAAAAAAAAAAAATGAACTCATTAAGTTAGATATATCCTGGATGGTACATAATAAAACTCAAATCATTGGAGAGGATCATTTAAATCCACTCCAGGGATTATTGTGGAGAGAGCAGCCCGTACCACCTCGTTCCACACCGACCTACAGAACAACCTGTATTTTTCCAGGTCTCCAATCTTCTACACTGAGCAACATCAGCCATACAGCAATAGCTTGGCGGTATTGGATGTTGTGGCTCAGCTGGCTGAACACCAACATTAGATGGTGGTCAGCTCCAGAGGCGGGGCTGCTCTTTTGTACATAGATCATTCCTGTGCTCCAGTTTGGGGACAGCAGATATGGACAACAAAGCCAAGGGGGCCAAAAATACCACAGAGGATGTTCTGGGCTGTTGCATAGAAAAAAGTAAAACTTGTTCTTCAAAGCAATGATACTCAAGATCTTGCATATAATTCAACATTTAAAGTAATCAAATACCTTCGACAAACAAGGCAGTGACCCAGGCAACATCCCTACAGGTGGTAATAGTAGTAGGGAAGAAACGGATAATACTACAGTAATTATGAAAATAGAAGCACACATTTAATTGGTTTATAGTATACCTCATTCAAGCTTTGATAGGGGAAGGGGCAGAGATTAATGGCAGGCTATTGTCAGTATTAAGGAAACGTGTGCACACTTAGACGAGTTTTATACAAGAATAACAAAATTTTATCCTATACTGCAATACCTGCTGAAAAAGTCTCTAGGTGAGACATGGAGCTACATCACTGAATAATGGGACATACCCTGATGCATTCCCAAATTTTTATTAGACTATGATCATGCCTATAACGTATGTTTAAGGCACTAAAAAAAATGTAGTTCTCGGATTAAGAGCCAAAAGATCCACCGAAGTTGAAACTTGAAGGAACTGCAGTTTGCTGAAAGTTGTAACCTGAAAAAGAGTTTTGTCTTAATCATATGAATATTACTACAGTAAACACTAATCACAATTGTAATAAGTGTGCAGGAGTTTACATCTAAGGGTTATTTGGGGTGGCTCGGTTGTTCGGCTGACAAGATCATGAAGAGAATCTTTTGTATAACCATCAGATCAAAAGACTCCATTTGGGTACAGTAACATCAGTATCAGTGACAAAGTTGTAAAGATGACCGAGAAAAAAAAAAAGAATATGAAAGTAGTAATGAAAATACATACGTACATTACATGATAATGACTTCAGCAGTGAAGATAGGTGAAGATGAGAGCCAACTGCAGTGTCAGTGATGCAAGGTTCACATAAGAACCAAAATATGCATTATTCTTATTATCATGATTATTGTAGGAGAGGGGTGGGAGAATTTCAGTGGAGAGGTGTTAACAGAATTAGGTCATGTGAATCTAATAGAATCAGAGTGAAGGAAGGAGCAGCAGTAATAGTAAAGGATTTTGACTTCTGCCATGGGTACAAACACCACCAGCTCTGTGATTTGATTAGTAAATGATCAATTATGGAAAGTGTGTAAATTCAAGAATTATGTGGATTAAAATAAGGGTGGGATGTGAAGGGGGTAATAGTAAGTGTTTACACACCTGGGGAATAGAGGAACGTAGAGAAGATACATTTTGGAAGTTGTGATGGAAGTGCCAAAATCAATGAGAAAATAATTTTTCAAGGGGACTTAAATGCTAGTGGGAGAAACTGTTCTAGAGGGTGTAGTAGGAAAGTTTGGAGTGTCAAGGGTAAGTAATAATGGGGGAAGGGAGGGCCTCTAGTTTAACAACGTATAGAAATAAATTTGGTAATAGGCAATATGTATATTAAGAAAAAGGGGTTAAATAAGTATACGAGACAATATAGGGCATGATAGCAGTTTGTCATACATACTATGTATTAGATGAAATGTTGCTGTGTAGACTTGTAAATGTGCATATTTTTAGAGGGGCAAAAGATATATTAAATAATTAGTGTTACATTTAGCAAGAGTAAGAGGTAGATGGGTATAAAGAAAAAGTCATAGGTGGGTAAGTAAGTGAAAGTTTGTAAATTAGAGGAGGGGATAGTTAAGGTAAGACATGAGGTGATGAGCAGAAAAAATATGTTCATTAACCCTTTGACTGTTTCGGACGTATATTTACGTCTTACGAGCCAATGTTTCTTACGTATTTATACGCCTAAATTCTAGCGGCTTCAAATGAAGCGGGAGAAAGCTGATAGGCCTACATGTGAGAGAATGGGTCTGCGTGGTGGGTGTGCGCAGTATGAAAAAAATCGGGGACCCAGTGGTGCATTGTGGGAGCGCCATGTTTGTAGTCCTTGTTCACCATGCCTGGCGGTAAGAAGTACCTCACTCCCGGCGATGGAGGCCTTCTCTTCCCAAGTGATAGTTCTAACAGCGATGGAAGTGCCAGTGAAAGTGAATTCCATGGTTTTCAAGAGGGTGTGACCGAAAGCAGTGCCCAGGATAACATAATTAGTGATGAAAACCCAGATGACCCACAGCCTTCCACCTCTGGTGCTGGGCCGTCTCATTCACGTTCACCTGTACGAGAACGAAAGAGGAAACTATTTCCCCGTGTAGAAGACTCTGATGTGAGCAGTGTAAGTGATGATGACAGTGATTTCAAAGTTATTGAAAGCAGTTCTAGTGGCGACAGTGAGGGAGATTATTCTCCAGTGAAGCGGCAGTATGTACGACGCAACATGCGTTCTGGTAGTGTGCCATATGCTATTCCAAGGAAAAGGAGTAAATCTCGGAGTACATCTCTTGGCCCTACACCAATAATTGATAATGAAGATGACGATATTGTTACAATGGGGATGCGTAATATGCGTGGGGCAGGTGGTGGTGTTGGCGGTGGCATGAGTCATGTGCCACCACGAGCGGGCCACGCTGCTACCCACGCTGCTAACTCAGCACAACCACCATCAACCACCCCCACACTTCCACAACCTGCACAACCACAACCTGCACAGCCACAACCTGCACAACCACAACCACCTGTCAATATCCAGTACGCACCAGCAGACCGCATCTGGGATTGGCAGCAAGGTGACAATTTTGTTCCCAATCCCCATGACTTTGATGAAGCACAAAGTGGAATACGGCCATCGTGTACACTTGGGAACAATGCTACTGAACTGGAATGCTTTCAGTTATTCTTCGATGAACCCCTGATGGACATTATTGTCAGGGAAAGCAACACATACTATGAGTACACCATGGCAAACACATTTCTTTCACCAAATTCACGGCTACACCAGTGGAAGGACACAACTGTGGCAGAGATGTACTTGTTCTTTGCCACAATAATGCTTATGCCACATGTTTATAAGCACACTGTCACCACATACTGGTCGACAGAACGCCTGATTTCAACCCCAGGTTTTAGTGATATTATACCAGTGAATCGTTTTTTGATACTGTTGCGTATGCTTCACTTTTCTGATAAAACCAGGCCTGACAGAAACGACAGGTTATATAAGATCAGGAATGTGTTCATGTACCTGAAACAAAAGTGTTGTATGTATTTTTATCCCTTCAGGAAGCTTGTTATTGATGAGTCTTTGATTTTGTTCAAAGGCAGACTATCATTCAAGCAGTATATACCAAGCAAGAGGAAACGCTTTGGTATAAAGTTATTTGTACTGTGTGATTGCAAAAGTGGTCTGGTTCTGGATCTAATTGTGTACACTGGCAGTAATACATTGAGAGATACCATGAAGTTATTGGGTATCTCTGGTGATGTGGTTAGAACAATGATGGAACCATATCTTGGTAAGGGGCATATATTATATACTGATAACTGGTACACGAGCCCTTTACTCAGTGATTTCTTGCGAGTGAACATGACAGACTTGTGTGGCACAGTGCGTGCAAATCGTAAACATATGCCTAGGTTTGACGCTGGCACTCGTAGAGTGAAGTGCAGGTGTTTGCTGCCAATGATATCATGGCATTTCGGTGGCAAGACAAACGTGATGTCACATTGTTGACATCAGTTCACAGACATGAAATGGTAGACAGTGGAAGACAGAATAGAGAGACCAATGAACCCATTCTAAAACCTGCAGCTGTGATGGACTACAACCTCAATATGCGCTTAGTGGACAAATGTGACATGCAGATTGGGTTTGTTGATTGTGTACGCAAAAGTTATAAGTGGTACATAAAACTCTATTTCCATCTTCTTGACATTTCCATGCTGAATGCTTATAACATGTACAAGTTGAAGACCAACAACAAACCCAAATATGGTGAATTTTGTTTGTCAGTCATCAGACAAATAATATTCAAGTACCAAGGAGCAACACCTGCAATAGACCAGCGCCCACGAAATTATCAACACATGCCCTCTCGTATGAGGCCTGGTGATCACTACCCCATACAAGTGCCTGCTACTACTCTCAAGAAAAATGCTCAGAAGAGGTGTTTTGTCTGTAAACATTCCACAAAACGCCCACAAACACGCAGAGACACTCGTTTTATGTGTGAGGAGTGTAAAGTACCACTGTGCTTATACCCATGTTTCAAAGAGTTCCACAAGCTGCAGGAGTTCTAGGAAAGTGTTCAGTGAGTGTACATATGTATATATATTATAGAACAATAGTAATGAACATTTTTTGTCGTTTGTTTGTGTAAACAAGTTTTGTAAACAATATAAACATACCATTGTTTGTGAAGTTATTGTGGTGCAAACAACGAGTGTATATATATACATTGCACCTTACTGTGGTCTCACAGGCCACATAAGTTACATAAAAAAAGAAAATAGTGAAAAAAACAAGAAATCTACGAATGGAAGTAAACAGAAGTTTACCGAGTCAGCGGAATTCGCCGATGTTGCCATACGCAGCTCAAATTGTGCCAACTTTACGCCTCCATATCTCGGTAAGTACTGATGGCAAAAAAATGTTTTTAGGCTTAAAACAATCAGCAAAATAATCCTAAGATATTGGTAAGAAAAAATAATTTTTTTTTTTTTCGAATATTTCCCGACATAGAATGACAGTTTCAGAAAGGGGTCTCCGACAGTCAAAGGGTTAAAGACTAAAGACAGACCAGTTTGATCAAATTTGTATGGTTCGTTACTAAATTTTTTTGCAAACGGCTAAAGGCATCAACTCAAAAGTTACATTTCGCGAGTTAATTGGTTTTCTTCAACACCTTATGAGCAAGTATTGGAAAAAATTAGGCTAAGGAGAGTACAGCTAATGAGGAGGTAGAGGTATGGAGTAGATTTAAGAATGCAGTGTTAGTGTGTACAGCAGAAGTTTGTGGGTAAGGAGGGAGGGTGCAGGAGGGAAGAGGGGTGACTAAAAAGGATGGTTAGGGAGAAAAAGTTGGCATGTGAAATGTTTCTCCAAAGTGATACAGAAGGAAGAATATTTGGAGAGCATCACTGTGGTTGCAGGGGTCATGACTAAGTTCCTGGTCTACACCTCAATTTGCCTTTTGAAAGATTCACTCACCGCTAGCCTCATGGGCCCTAATGTACCAGCTCACCACTTATTCAAGATAATTCCACTTCCCAACCACTCAGACTAAAGGAAATACTTCCTGACATCCTTGTAGCTATCTTTGTCTAACTTCCAGCTATCCCTGCCTCCAAGTACCATTTCTCACCTCAAACAAAGTCCCTGTCAATTCCTCTTGAGACTTTTGCATGCTGTTATCTCTCGTGGTTCTTTTATCTTCCAATATTAGTCTGTTAGCCTCTCCTAGTAGCTCATACCCCTTACCTCTGGAACAACCCTAGTTGCATATTTCTGCACTTCTACCATTTCAAGTGTGGGTTCCTTAATGATGATGCATACTCCAAGATCAGCCTGGAATTATTCTTGCACTGGCACTGGTTTGCCAACAGTTGTGAATAATCAGGAATAGTTGCCTGAGAATAAGACCTCCCTGGCATAGGTCAATAGGCCTACTGCAGTGACTTTTTATTTAGGAAAGCAATAGTTATGCAACGGTAGGACTTACCTAGCACTGGCCAGTAGGCCCAATGTAAATATAAACCAGTTTAGAATGACTTAAGTAAAAATACAAGTGAGGTCGGGGATGAATTACTGAAAGTGTTTATTTTATAGTGGATTATCAGGGTCACCGCATACAAGAGAATTTGCACAAAGCAAAATTACAGTGAGGGTAAACTTGTACTTACAGAAATTTTATACTTACATAGTGAAAAAAAAGTATTAGAAATCTATATATATAAAAAAAGCACTGTCAGAAATCCACGTAATATCCCAAATTTTAGTCGAATTATTCTTGTGTAGGTATGCTCATATATAAATAGTATTAATTTTATAATTTAGCACTAGTTATAATTATTTGAATTATAATTGTGTTTAGTTTTAAAAACTGTTCAATACAGTGGACCCTCGGTTAACGAAAAAACATCATCCCAGAAGCCTGGTCAAGTGCCATTACTGAACGAATTTACTTCCTTAAGAAATAATGTCACGTAGGTTAGTCTATTTCAGACCCCCAAAAATACACTTCCACATGAACTTACAATATTATACTTACATAATTGTATGATTTCCGGGGTATTCGTTAACCGAGGGTCCACTGTACAATGAAGTCACTATACAGTACTGCAATATCTTAGCTTAATACCTGCTTAACCCCTTAACTGTCCAAACGTAGATCTACATTCTTACCGCTAGCGCTCCAAACGTAGATCTACATTCTTACCGCTAGCGCTCCAAACGTAAATCTACATTTTATTTTTTCCTGCCTCCAAATTTGGGACGACTGGCCCGAGATGCCTGGTCATTATAGAATGGGTCTTAACAAACTGTGTGTGTAGTATTAAAAAATTTGTTACCACTTAGTACCTTGTGGGAGCACCAGTCCAATTGAGTGAAAGCAAACAAAGCCAAGGCAGTGCACTATCATCAAGTGTCACTCAACTGCTGCACTGTCAGCAATTGAGTGACATTAGTCGTACATAGTGCTTCAAGGAGTTTCATATATACTCCAGCATGTCTAAAACATTGCTGGGACCTATAAATACAATGTATATATTTCTAAACAATAGTAGGTGACCAAGGCAGGTGAAAATGTTCACCTGTCAGTGTGTTTGTGACTATTTGAGTACCTAATATTAGTGTCAGAACAAAACATTGGCAATGAAATCACAAGAGCTACTACAAATTGGAATTATCAGAACATAAAAATTATATAAATTAAAAAAAAAAAAAAAAGGATAAAAAAGATACGTATATATATCGGCAACACTTCTGCAAGCGGCAGGACTCCATGTTGCCGTGAGGTGAGCATCCAGTGCAAACTTCAGTCTTTTATCTTGGTAAGTACTGACCCTAATTTTTCTTTTTTAGCCTTATTACACACAGAAAATTGCCCTCTAATTAAAAAAAAAAAAAAAATTCAAAATATTCAGAGGGCTGGGTGAGAGAACATAGATTTACGTTTGGACAGTTAACGGGTTAAAATGCAGTGCATAAAGATTCGCAAGAATATGCAAAAAATATTTTATCTACATATTAAATATATACTGCACTTACCTATGAATGATAACTAATTTGAATTAATTATTATTATAACTTGCCTCCACTCTGTTGAATCTTCTTACTCTGAGCTGCAGCATGCCTCTGGTCAGCCAGTGTGGCCACTTCCTGCATAGTTTTCAGCTGCTCTGCACTCAGACTGCCTGTCAGTGCTTGATACCATGCTGGAGCATTGCTCTCCAAACCTGACAAAAATGATTCAATCATTTCTTTCATGAAAGCATGCAACAAGTTGAAAACCCTACCCACCTATTTTACTTTAACTTTGCTACTTTTTTTTTTTTTTTTTAAACCTCACCTATTTTTCTTCCAGCTAAGGTGACCAAAAATAGTAACTGTATTCATCACTCATTTGTGTCTTGCTACACTATTTTGCATCTCCAAACTCAACTTTGGCTAACTGGTTACCCCCAAATCCTTTAAATAAAATACAAAATTGCTAACACTCCAGCTGTATGTCAAATCCACACCACCACTGGTTTCCACTTATGTCTAGTGGATGTCCAAAATCCTACTAAAAACTAACTTCAAAGTCCTCTTTTCAAACACTCTTCATGCACTAAAAGGAATTGCTACTGCATTGTCTAATTTATTCATTCCTTATTCTAAGCATAATATTTAAACTACATATTGATCTTAAACATCTCCATTGCCTCCAACCTCCTAGCAGCAACATTCAAGGACCATTGTGTTGGTCTTACTGTAATTTGATACATCTGATATTTTTGCCTTCATTAATGAAATTCTTTCATAGAAACTTGGACACCACCATAAAAAAAAAAAAGGTCCTCACCAAGGAAGCATTCTGGGCCCTTTTTTCTTGACATATATACCTAACATTGCCCATCACCTGAAACCTGTACTTAGATGACAACCTTTTTAATATCAGGTTCAGGTCCCTTGAAAATAAACACCATAGCAAATAATGAACTTAAAGGTTCAAACAGATGATTACCAACAAAACCACCCTCAATATTGAAAAAAAAAAAAAAAAATTCAGAAAAAAAGAGAGAAAGAGAAAGAAAAAAAGAAAAAAGAGAAAGAAAAAGAGAAAGAAAGAGAAAGAAAAAGAAAGAAAAAGAAAGAAAAAGAGAAAGAAAAAGAGAGAAAGAAAAGAGAGAAAGAAAAAGAGAGAAAGAAAGAGAAAGAAAAGAGAAAGAAAAAGAGAAAGAAAAAGAGAAAGAAAAAGAGAAAGAAAAAGAGAAAGAAAAAGAGAAAGAAAGAGAAAAAAAAAGAAAAAGAGAGAAAGAAAGAAGAAAGAAAAAGAAAGAAAGAAGAAAGAGAGAAAGAAAGAAAGAGAAAGAAAAAGAGAAAGAAAAGAGAGAAAGAAAAAGAGAGAAGAGAAAGAGAAAGAAAAGAAAGAAAAAAAAAAAAAAGAAAAGAGAAAGAAAAAAAGAAAAAGAGAAAGAGAAAGAAAAAGAGAAAGAAAAAGAGAAAGAAAAAGAGAGAAAGAGAAAGAAAAAGAGAAAGAAAAAGAGAGAAAGAAAAAGAAAGAAAAGAAGAAAGAAAGAGAAAGAAAAGAAGAAAGAAAAGAGAGAAAGAAAAAGAGAGAAAGAAAAAGAAAGAAAAAAGAGAAAGAAAAAGAGAAAAGAAAAAAGAAAGAAAAAGAGAGAAAGAAAAAGAGAAAGAAAAAGAGATAAAGAAAAAGAGAGAAAGAAAAAGAGATAAAGAAAAAGAGAAAGAAAAAGAAAGAAAAAGAGAAAGAAAAAGAGAGAAAGAAAAAGAGAAAGAAAAAGAGAGAAAGAAAAGAAGAAAGAAAAGAGAAAGAAAAAGAAAGAAAAGAGAGAAAGAAAAAGAGAGAAAGAAAAAGAGAAAGAAAAAGAGAGAAAGAAAAAGAGAGAAAGAAAAAGAAAGAAAAAGAAAGAAAAAGAAAGAAAAAGAGAAAGAAAAAAAGAAAAAGAGAAAGAAAGAAAAAAAGAAAAAAGAAAGAAAAAGAGAAAGAAAGAGAGAAAGAAAAAGAGAAAGAAAGAGAGAAAGAAAAAGAGAAAGAAAAAAGAAAGAAAAAGAGAAAGAAAAAGAAAGAAAAAGAAAGAAAAAGAGATAAAGAGAGAGAAAAAGAAAAAAAGAAAAAGAGAGAAAGAAAAAAAGAAAAAGAGAAAGAAAAAGAGAGAAAGAAAAAGAAGAAAGAAAAAGAAAAAAGAGAAAGAAAAAGAGAAAGAAAAGAAAAAAGAAAGAAAAAGAGAAAGAAAAAGAAAGAAAAAGAAAGAAAAAGAAAGAAAAAGAAAGAAAAAGAAAGAAAAAGAAAGAGAAAGAAAAGAGAGAAAGAAAAAGAGAGAAAGAAAAGAGAAAGAAAGAGAAAGAAAAAGAGAGAAAGAAAAAGAGAAAGAAAAAGAGAAAGAAAAGAGAGAAAAAAAGAGAAAGAAAAAGAGAGAAAGAAAAAGAGAGAAAGAAAAAGAGAAAGAAAAAGAGAAAGAAAAAGAGAGAAAGAAAAGAGAAAGAAAAAGAGAAAGAAAAAGAGAAAGAAAAAGAGAAAGAAAAAGAGAAAGAAAAAGAGAGAAAGAAAAAGAGAGAAAGAAAAAGAGAAAGAAAAAAGAAAGAAAAAGAGAAAGAAAAAGAAAGAAAGAAAAAGAGAAAGAAAAAGAAAGAAAAAGAGAAAGAGAAAGAAAAAGAAAGAAAAAGAAAGAAAAAGAGAAAGAAAAAGAAAGAAAAAGAAAGAAAAATAGAAAGAAAAAGAGAAAGAAAAAGAGAGAAAAAGAAAGAAAAAGAAAGAAAAAGAGAAATAAAAAGAGAGAAAGAAAAAGAAAGAAAAAAAGAAAAAAAGAAAAAGAGAAAGAAAAAGAGAAAGAAAAAGAGAAAAAAAGAGAGAAAGAAAGAAAGAGAAAAAAAGAGAAAGAGAGAGAAAGAGAAGAGAGAGAGAGAGAGAGAGAGAGAGAGAGAGGGGGTTCCACATTTAAATACATATTAGAATCAATGGTACTGAAATAGCACAAAAAGGAGAAAATTCCTAGGGTTTTTAGAAGTCAACAAACTGAAATGTAATATCTACATACAATAGACCATCTATTAAGACGCGATCTCCTAAGCAATTTTCACTTTACGATGGTTAAACAATTGTGGCAATTATTTGATCATGTGTGATTTTTATTTATGTGTGTAACTATGCAAAAAAAATAGCCAAAATCCCATAAAAGAAGGCCAGTACCTGTCAGGTGTTTTTTGGACCGTGAATGTACGGTTTCATTGTAAGAGTATTATTGTTTTGTATAGAACCTTAATGGTAGGACAAGGTGTAGGGTTTGTTGAAAATTTTGTTATATTGTATGCATTTTGCACTTTTTTATATATATATATATATATTGATAGTTATGTGTTTTTTATGTTCTGTTGTTTGTTTTGTTTTATGTGGCCTGTTTTGTTCATGGGCATATATAGTTTTGTGTTACTGTACATATATGTTTTAAATAAAATAATAAAAAAACCTTGAATCCACAGACTAGCTGTGTTATCCTTCAGTTGAATTCAAGGTATAATCATACCTGTTTACTGCTTGGTGAAGAGGGGCAATAAGTACAAGGGAACGTAACTCACTAGCGTTTTGACGGCAGTAGCGAAGATATTCTGACAGCAGTAACGAAGTCAAGATATTTTTCAGAATAATCTTTTATTTTGGTACATTTTTCGTTGTCTAGAGCTTCACCAATTCATGACTCAGAGCTCTACACATAGGAAAACGTTGTCTCAATAAAAGCTTGTTCTGCAACATGTCTTTTCTTAAGATGGAAGGAAGCTACCCATTTGCCCCAGTTAATTGATCACTAGTGAGACTAATGATTGACTTGACTTGGAATTTCACTCAATTACACATTGATGTGCCATTAACAGTCATTCACTTACCCTACCTGAAGTATACCTGGAGAGGGTTTTGGGGGTCAACGCACCCACGGCTCGGTCTGAGACTAGGTCTCGTGGTGGATCAGGGTCTGATCAACCAGATTTACTGCTGGCCACATGCAAACTGACGTACTGAGGTACTGACTTCAGGTGCCTGTTCAGTGCCTTCTGAAGACAGCCAGGGTCTATTGGTAATCCCCCTATGTATGCTGGGAGGCAGTTGAACATTCTTGGGCCCCGGAAACTTATTGTGTTTTGTCTCAGTGTACTCGGTGCCCGTTTTTCATTGGGGGGATGTTGCATCTCCTGCCGAGTCTTTTGCTTTCATAGGAGCGATTCTCGTGAGCAAGTTTGGTACTAATCTCTAGGATTTTCCAAGTGTATATTATCATGTATCTCTCTCGCCTGCATTCCAGGAAATACAAATCAAGGGACTTCAACCGTTCCCAGTAATTTAGGTGCCTTATTGTACTTATGTGCCGTGAAAGTTCTTTGTACACATTCCAGGTCAGCAATTTTGCCTGCCTTGAAGGGGACAGTTAGTGTATAGCAGTATTCCAGACTAGAGAGAACATGCGATTTGAAGAGAATTATGGGCTTGGTGTCCCTAGTTTTGAAGGTTCTCATTATCCATCCCATTATTTTCCTAGATGTGGTAGATACATTGCTGTGGTCTTTGAAGGCAACATCCTCTGACATTATCACTCCCAGGTCTTTCACATGACTTTTGCTCTATTGTATGGTTAGAATTTGTTGTATACCCTGATACAGTTTTAATTTCCTTAAGTTTTCCATATCCGAGTAGTTGAAATTTCTCTTCATTGAACTTCATATTGTTTTGAGGGCCCATTTGAAGATTTGGCTTATGTCCGCTTGGAGTCTAGCGGTGTCTTCAATGGAGGTCACTGTTATGGCACTGGTGTCATCCGCAAAGGAAGACACGGAGCTATGGCTTACATCTCTCTATATCAGATATGAGGATGAGGAATAGAATGGGAGCGAGTACTGTGCCTTGTAGAACAGAGCTTTTCACCGTACCTGCCTCAGACTTTACTGTTTACTATTACTCTGTGTTCTGTTTGTCAGGGAAATTATAGACCCATCTACCAACTTTTCCTGTTATTCCTTTATCACGCATTTTGTGCGCTATTACACCATGGTCACACAGCAAAACTTTGCAAAGTCTGTGTATACTACATCTGTATTTATAGAAATGTTGAATGTGTTAGTGATTGATATTAAGAATTTCACTAACCAGACCCCAAAATTAATATTGATCTTAGTGTCCACTTTATGCCTTCCATTCTATTCACTGAGCACAAGAAACTGCCCATTCAACTATTACAACTACCCTATAAAGACACAGATGGTAATGCAGCTAATTTTACACAACTAAAAAATACCAACTTAAATAAACAATGTACACATTCCTGGCACTAAAGCGTGATTTCCTGCTCATTAATTAGGTCTCAGGCGTTCCTATATTACACTTGCCTGAGATGTTGAATTCACAATCACACAAACAAGATTTGCCCTATTTCTTGATAATAAAATATAACCAGGAATGATTGGTCATGGTTTACAGTACCAACAATTGAATCAGACCTATTAAAACCCACAAAACAGACCAGGGATATAGGGGCCTTACCTATATTCAGAAAAATTGCAAAATCAAATATTTCTGCTACTTTAATCTCAATTTCAAGGTTCTTCTGGTCCTGAAACCTATCAAGATAATCTCTATCACTGTTGGAGTGTGAGCAAGGTAACACACATGAAGGGGTTCATGGAAACCATTTAGCAGACCAGAGTCCTGGATGTGGATGTACAGTGCCTGCACTCTGAAGGAGGGGTGGGGAGACTAGTTTGGAGAGGCACATGAGCTGTATTGTTGGCATGCCTCTGGTAAACAGCAATATAGTGAGTGATGGTGAATGTTTTTTTTCTGGTCACCTTATAAAAGTATGAAGGAATATGGAGATATCATTATTGATGAAAATTACAACCCAGCTAATAGTACAGCATGCTCTTAATAATGTACAGAAACTCACTCTGCATGACTTCCTTGAAGACCCAATATTCGTCTATTTCACAGTCATCCTTATCCAATGGAGTAGTGAAGGATTCAAGTGCTGTTTCATCCATTTCTTCATCTAGACCCTCTTCATCATCATCCTCATCATCATCGTCATCATCCTAAAAATGATTAAATTTAAAAATAAATAAATGCATTATACAAAAACTAAGTGCCTGTACATGATAAGTTAAACCACCAACATGATAAATGCATTAGACCACTTGATGCATTGTGGTAAAGTTACTTTAAGTTTTCTCAAGATATTTCTAATAAAATAAAAATACGTTCAAATGCAGTGAATGCCCGAGTGCCTTCTGAACAATACACAAATAAAGTTTAGTTATCCACAACAAAATTAAAATTAAAAATATTGCACTTTTATCAAATAAAGCAAATAATTCACTTTTTTTTGCCAGAAATAAAAACTGATTCTACAATATATTTAAGAAACTGATAGCACTCAAACACCCTAAAGCATAATTGCATATGAACATACAAGACTGAATTGGATGGAAAATTAACCGTGATTAAAGAATATCATTGGAACAGCGTGTAAGCCTTTCAGGTTTGTCATGGCCAGATTTCATGCATCCATTTCCCATCTGGGAAATGGACGAACGCCACGTCAATACAACAAAAGCTTTCAAATCAATTTCTGTTCAATCTCCAATGTCATGTAGACAGCCAATAAAAGATTACAGAAAGAGGATATAATCACAAATTATGGAACAGATGAGAACAGGCTTTCAGGGATGGAACAAGAACAAGGAAAATAGTTGGGAATTACACACCTAAATGACCCACAAGGATAACATAAAACATCTATTCAATATGTCTACAGAAACAAAACTTCATTTTGGGGTTAAAAAAACAGGGTTTAAAATAAAAATTGGTAAATTTGGGGGTAAAAACCCCAAAAATTAGAAACAGAAGGCAAAGACAAAAAAGGACAAAAAAAACAACAAATGATAAAACAGGGGGGAAAAATAAAAGGGGAAAGGCATTTTCCCCCAATTTTCAAAATTTACCCTTTTATAAACACCTAACCCCTCCCTTTGGGGGCAAAAAAAAAAGGGGGGATCGGGGAAAGGGGGAAAAATTTAAACAAGGAAAAATGTTAAAATTTTAAAATTAAAATTTACCCCCTTTAAAAAAAAAAAAGCTGCCAAAACCCCCTTTTAGGACGGGGCCGGGAAAAGGGGGGAAATTTTTTCCCAATATTGGGGGAAAATTTACCACAAAGGGGGTTCATTTTAAAATCACCCCCAAAAGGGGGCCCCCCCGGGGGAGGGGGCCCCGGGGGGGGGGGAAAAATATTTTTTTGGCAGGGAAAAGGGGGGGGGGTTAAAAACCCGGCGGGGGGTTTCCCAAAAATTTTTAAATTAAAAAACCCCTTTTAAAAAAACCCCGGTAAAAGGGGGGGGGAAGGCCCCGGGGGAAGGGGGCCCCAAAGGGGGGGGGGGTTTAAGGGGGAAAGGGGGCCCTTTTAAACCCTATCTTGGATGAAAAAACCCCCCTTTTTCGGGGGAAAGGCCCCCCAAGGGGGAAAGGGGGGGCCCAAAGGGGGAAAATTTTAAAACAAAAAATTTTTAATTAATTTTTTAAAAAATAAACAAGATGAAATTTATTTTAAAAATTTTCCCGGTTTTAAAAAACCCTTTTTTTAAAAAATTAATAAATTTTTAAAATTTTTTTTTTTTTTTTAAAATTATTTACTCCCCCCCTATTTTAAAAGAAAAATTTTTTTAGTTTGTGGGTAAAATGGCCTCCACCCCCGGCCCCCCGGGTGCCTTTATGGAACCCCGTGTTTCCCAACCCCCCCCTGGAGTAAAACCCAGGGGGTGGTGTAGGCAAGGGACCCCGGGTTGGATACCCCCAAAAATTTTAGAGACGGGGGCACCCACCCGGGCGGGGAAAATTTCAAAACCCCCGAATGGGAAAAAAAGAATTTAGAAAGAACATTTTTTAAAATTTTTCCTTTAAATTTTTTGGGGCCCGGTAAACCGTGGTAAGGGGGAAACCCGCGGGCCCCCCTTTGGGTACCAGGGGCCCCCTAACCGGGGAAAGGGTTTTTTACCGGGAACGGGGAGAAAAAAATGGGAACCCGCGGGTTCACCCGGGGGAACCCAAATTTTTGCCCTCCCCATTTTTTAATTTTCCTTTTTTAAAAAGGACTTAGGGGAAAGGGGTCCGGCCCCTAAAATTCCCTTAAAAAAAAAATTTTTAAAAAAAAAAAATTTTTCCCATTCCGGAACCCCAAATCCCCGTTTTCCTTTTGGGAATTTAAACCCCTTTGAAGTTTTTCCAAAAATTTTTTTTGGCAAAAAATGAAAAAACAAAAAAAATTTCAAAAAAAAATCCCTTTTTTTTTTTTTTTTGGGAAATTTTTTCCGCCCCGGGATTTGGGGAAGGGGAAACCCCCAAAATTTAAATAAGGAGAGGTTGTACTATCCCCCCCAAAGGGGGGGTATGGTACTTTGCTGCGGGTTTGGGGTTTTTATCCGGAATTTGAACCATCCTGTTTTTCCCTTTGGGGTCATATTTTAATGTTTTAAAATTTCCCCAGGTGTTGAAAAGCCCCCCCACGTTTTTTTTGAATTTTACTGAAATATAATAAATGTCTGTGGCATTAAAGTGAATGGACTGTAAACACAAAAAAAAAAGCATGGACGGGGGAAGGCATAACAATCTGTTTTAAAATGAACAGATATTATTTAAAAAAAATTCAAAAAAAACTATCATTATTTTTAGATATTTTTCCTAAAGGTTTTTCCTCTGAGAGGTTTTTTTAAGTTTTCTATTTTTTCTTTTCCCCCTATTTTTGGGTTTTTTTCTCGTAATTCAAGAATGCCTTATTCAATCCACTTCAAATTTTCAATACTTGTTATTGAGCCTATCACCAGCAATCGGGGAAAGGTTTGGGGATAATTTCCAAAATCTTCAGTGGCAGGGTTTCAAAATTCATTAAAGGTGCCAAAAAAAATGATGGTGGAGAGAAATTCAAAAGTGTAGGTGTAGTTTTTAAAAAATTTTTTAAAGGCAAAATAGTATAAAAACTTATTCCAAACCGATGAAAAACCCCCAGTATACCTCTTTTTGGGTTTTTCAATACAGGAAAATTGAAGAATCTGACTAATGGGGGGAAAAAGGGGATGTCCATCCTTTTACTAAAAATTTCCCCCCCTTATACAAATTTTTTTCAATTAAGTGAAGTGATTAAGCAGATGAAGTTTGTTTAATTGACTCCCAGACAAACATGGAATAAACTGATTTAGTCCATTGTAATGATGACACAATTGCCATATAAAAAAAAAGCTAATACAAGCAAGCTGAAGCTCCCCCATGTTCAATATCTTCATGGGCCATAAAAAAACCCCCCCATCATCATCCCCCTTTCTTCACTGGCTTTTGCTGCATAAAAAAAATTTTTTAACAGAATTCCCCTGATATGCATCATGTATATAAAACTTTATGCTTTATCTACATTACTGTGAATAAATTTTTTAATGCAAACCCCTTAAATTTACATTAAAAAAAGCATCATTCAAAAATGCAAAGAAGATTTTTTTAAAACCCCAATAACCCGGGACACAGGAAAATTAAACTTTATGACTACATTTTGGGCCAATTTTTTGGGCCATTAACAAAGATTGTAATGGCTTGATAAAGCCCGGGGGGAGGGGGAAAAGTTGGGGGCAATAAAAAGTCACATTAGTTGCACTTGTGTCCTTTACTTAACATTAACTAATCACACAAAAGCATGAAGGGAAGAGAATCAGTTTTTCAAGGGGGGCCGACCCGGGGAAATGAGAGGGGAGTAGTTTAAGTAGTGCAACAGGGCAGAGGTGGTAATAAGTATAAATGAAACAGTAGTTTTAGCAGGGAGAAAAGATAGAAAGGTAAAGAGAAGTAGGTAGAAGGTAGAGTAAAAAGGGGAAAAGTAGTAGCAGGAGGCTACTAGTAGGGCCCCCGAACAAGAGAAAAAAAAAAAAAGGGGAACTGCAGGAGAGCTATTAGCCCATGACTGTGGGGCAAAAAAAAGGAAAAAAATCATAGGACCCCCAAACCCGCCTTTGGGAAAGAAAGTTTGGAACATTTCCCCCAAAGTAATGAGAAAGGAAGGCATCTACATAGACAAAGCCAAGACCAAAATTCATATTAGGAAAGGTATGCTTCACCAAGACAGATTTGGGAAAAGGGAGAAGGGTGATAAGTTTTGGCAGTTAAAAGGAGAAAAGAAAAAAGTAACCCGCTCCTTTTTTCAGTGCTTTTTTTTTTTTTTTTTCTTTTTTTTTTTAAATTACCCCCCCTGCTACAACTATTGCTCCAATTTAAAACCCACTTGACTTGTGTCACTACCGCTACTCCCCCTTTTCATTGTCACCCCTGCCACTGTTGCGCCCCCATATACTACCACTGTCCCAAAACTACCCCCTACAATTATACTACCCCCCCCTCATTCTTCTACACCTGGCTCCCCCCTTTTTTCTTCTTTAGTGACTAACTAATGGTCCAAGTTAGAACAAAAAAGTCAAAAGTTTTATTCTCCCCCGTTTTGGGGTTTTTTTTTTGTTCCACCCCAATATTATGCCTTTTTTTCAAGTGTTTCATTTTAAAAAATTTTATTAATTCAATGTGTAAAATCCAGTTATCAATTCCCCTTCATATTCCAATTTCTCCAAAACACAAAAAAATTTAAAAAAAAAATTTTGGCAGTCTTCCCAATTTAAATAAAATCCCCGTTTTTTTCCCCCTTTTTTTTTAATTCATAACATACATCAATTTTTCTATTTAGTTTTGGGGGAAACCCAAAATTTACCTGCCTAGCCCCCTTTTCTTGACATTTTTAAATGCTGATACTTTTTTTAGTTTTAATTTTTGAGGTTTCCAACAGGTTTTCGTCTGTTTTCCCTTTTTTTAAAGTTCTATTCAAAAAAAAAAACAGGCTCTTTCAAACTGTCAAAATTTTTGGATTTTTAAAAAAGTTTTCCCCCACACTGGAAAAAAATGTAGAGGGCTCACCATGAAGGGGAAAAAGCATCATCACACTCCCTTTTTAAATCTTCCAGTAAAACAATGATTTTGTACTGCAATTTTTTCCCCCAAAAATGTTTTTCAATTTTAAAATTTTAAAAAATCACCACAAATAAATCAGATACCTTTTCCCCTTTTAAAAACTAACATTTTAATTTTCTACCCTTTTATACAAAACTTGTTTTAAAAAAATTAACTCCAAAATTTAAAAAAAACTTCATATTTTTCCCCGCAACACCCGTTAAAACAATTACCAAATTAAGAAGTCTCAATGCCCAGGCTAAATCAATTCACAAAACCCATAAATTTTGGTTTCAAAAATGAACTAAGACCGACAGCATTGACAATTTCCAATTTAAAAGCTTTGAGATTAATTATAAACTCCATGTTAGCATGCAATGCTGTGTCTGGGAAAACCCCCAAAAATTACATGGGGGCCCGCTGTAACAAATGCTACAGGTAGTTAAAACAATTCTTTGGAAAAAAAACAGAACAAACAAGAGGGCTTAAATTAATGGCTGCAGCATTAAAAAAAATGAGAAACTCATGGTCTCACCCCAAGGGAAAAAATCTGTGTCATGAAAACCACTGTTTTATGAAGGTGAAGTGAGGGTTGTTGTTTGTTGGGTAATGTTTTTGGGCTCTAGCACTTGTAGAAAGGGGGTCTGGG